>CM061119.1:5484034-5856215 GCA_030770115.1 Daphnia galeata
TCTCGCAACTGCATGCTTTCCTGTCCTATGCCGATCCGATCAACCAAGAATTCTGGACGAAAATTACCCAAGCTTGGAAGAAAACTCTGAAAATCGGGACACCCCTTTCTTTATATAATCACGATAATCACTATCCGCGATGATGATTATTTTTATCATTTCTTCTAAATGTTTATTTTCTAAATAAATTGACAATGGAGAATCTGATTCTTGTTTTTGATATTTTTTAATTACTCGTTTTTTTCCTCGCTCGCGCAGAAAATGCCTGAAGCACTCGATTGATTTTAACTCATCATGATATGCTTGACTGATGTGTGTTGTTTACCCTTTACGGAATCGAGTAACTATATACCAAATGTAATCCTATCCTTTATTTCTTGAGCTTATTTCCGAGAAAAATTCCTTCTATCTTTGCTTTCTAACTTATGAATCAACTTGATAGTGATTCCCTTTCTTATTGTTAATTTATATTGGTTAGTAGATAGAAGTTAGTTTTTTTAGAAGTTAGGAAATTAGTGGACATTAAGCTTGTGTCATCATAGCCAACAATTGCTCCTGTCCGTTTCAATAGAAAATGTTTTTATAAATGATCAGTCATATAATCGCAACTGCGGGGCACGAAGCGTTTTCTGCCCGATAAAAATAAATAACTTTGAATAGCAAAAAGCATTGCTTTGTTCACAATGAAATCTCACGTATTTTTCACGTTTTGCGTAGGATTCGTTGGGCAAGGTCTTTTAACAGCGGCTGTCTGTGGCCGGATTTTCTCTTCGTCGGCTGCAGGCCGGCTGGAGCTGTTTTAGCTGCAATCCGGGCCGCTCGTTCAAGTGAAAATGGTAGCATGACTTGTGAAAAAAACTACAATAAACCAAATAAACCTCGAAATTAACTCAATTATTTTTGAAAAAATGATTTTAGATGGAGTATTATTGATCGTGATAAATTACACTGATGATCGGTTGAATTTTGGTCTGGGGCTTGAGAGAGCGCGGTTGGAAGACATTCGAGTAAGGATCGTATATTATCCATTTTCATTTAATTTCATTACATTATAGGTGAAAATGGTCATCTGTGACGACGATTGTGCTCTTTCCAGTCCGTTTAAAGCAGTTAGTCGTCGAGGATTTGCAGGATCTCTTTTCCTCATGAAAGCTGTCGGAGCTTTGTCCGAAAGAGGAAAAGTGCTCGATTCGATGATCCACGAACTGGAAGAGATGAAACAATCCATTTGAACTATCGGGGCCAGTCTGACATCATGTAGTGTTCCAGGTAAAAGCGAAAACAGATACAATAAGTAGAGTCAAATCAGTATCAATAATTTGTTTCATGTCATTCGAGGTGGCGAAACTATGTTCCGCTTGGAGGGACGACGAGTTCGAACTAGAACTTGGTATCCATGGGTTGATGGAGTCCATTGAAGTAAGATTGTCGACGTTGCACCACTTTTTCAAGCGATTCCACCGCGTAAGCCTGCCGAAAACTTAAATCACCGCTGCCGGACGTCTCAATAAAAAAAGGCCCTGTCTCTGTCACGACTGAAATGAGATTCCGCTGGATCTTTTTCAAGTTCAGGAATGGAACGAATTGGATCTGTGCATGGCAAAGTGCAATTTCTCCGCCCGCAAACGTCTTCTAATCCATTAGGAGAGAGACAGCAGATTCTTCTATCCTATTTGAGTTCATCCAGTATTTTGAAATCGTCTTTATTCTGTTGAAATGTTATCCAATCGTTAGGGCAAACAATAAATTTTAAATTAAAAGACCATAGCACTAACCTGGTTAGAAAATGTGTTTGTCAACTGAAAGAAGTAAACAAAATAAATAAAACCACAGGGAAGAAGTAAAAACCATCTTAAAGTAACACAAGATAACGAACACTGAGCAATAGCGACGCAAATAGAACGAGGAAACGGCCAGTATGTCTGATTCCTCGGAGACATTTTTATAAAATATGAATATAGTACAAGAGAAAAGTCATTCTTTTGCTGAACAGAATCAACTGAATCCGGTAATAATAGGGTCTCATTCCACCAATTACTCAGGTTTTTTTAGAAAATTGTCATGTTGCAATGCGACTTCAAAAGAATAGCTATAGTGTATATTAGCCTATATACACTATCTACTCATGGAAACCGTTTGAAAATCCTGTTTGTACATCTTCATGCCTCTCAACTGTTGTTTGTTTAAAACTCCGCCCATCAGAATTTTGTCTTTTACTTGCTGGACTCCACTTAGTTTCCCTTCGAGCCATTGTTGTGTTATCTATTCAGGTATATATATCCTTGCGCTGTTGAATCATTTCGTTTTGATTATAGTCGACAACTTTCTAGCTTATGAAGAGAAAACTATGGTGATCTAAAGCAATTTTAAGTTCCGTGATGCGGATGTGATGTTCAGTGAATCGCTCGCTTTGTGTTGAGAACTTTTGATATGGGAAATCTTTCACGAGTTGCCTTCAAGATCATCTTTCCCTTGATATTGACGTTATTCATTTACACAATAATATAATATTATAATATTATTCATTTACCAATAATGACACGAGAAGAAAGTCAACGACAATATTCAAAGTGGAAGAATCACCAAAAGAAAGTGAATTGCCAGTCTGTATGGGAAACCTTCTCGATCAGAGAGTCCCGCTATGCCAAAGAGACGAGAGGAACTCGCGATACGAACCGGTTGCACTCCAAAACAGGATCGTGTCGACTCTTGCATTACACAGCTGATTGAGTTGTTTCCTGCTTGGATACACTTCATTTTAAAGAAGATCCCTCTAGAGCTAATCACAGTAGTGACAGTCCTGATTCAAAAGTGCATTTTGTATTCATGGGAGATTCGAGAATTCGGCAACAATTTTAAAATTTCATCAGAATATGAAAGCAAAAGCTATTATGATTTTTTAATAACGTCATTTGACTTTTATTCACTATTCTTGCAGCTAATTCCAGATATTGATAGCGAAAGGCGGCCTATTCGAATTCCGTTGTCATTTCACGGGGACATCGATATTACCAGCAACATCCTGAGATTGAGACTCACCTTTCAATGGCGACCTCTCATCAACGACGCCGTCAATAGAGACGATACGTCAATGGGCGACTAACGACACTAACGTTTCCCTCATCAGAGATTCATTTTTAAAAACTACGAGACACTTCCCGGCGGTTCTGGTCTTCCGTGTTTTTCTCGTTCTCATTTTTACAATTGGAAAATGACATTCAGACGAGATTCGGATGGAGGCACCAAAACCGCCGCAAGATCACCATTTCCTCTTTCGCTCGTCTTAAGATGGAATTCTCTATTAGGAAACAAGGAAGGAAGGATTCCGATGGAAGCAATGCAATGCCCATCGAGGCAAGGGCGATGCCCACAGCAACACATTTTCGATTTGGTTTTGCAAGCGGAGTGAAACTGGAAACTGAAAACTCGTTCTCGGTGAAGGTAAAACCTGCGTTCGTTTTTTCCGCTGCCCTGTCTCGGGACTGGGGAATCGAATCTGTGTACCAGTGTACCTGTGTACCTGTGCAGCGCCACCCCTATACTCAAACTTTTCTTATATGGTTGCTTACATTGTGAAATAATCAACTTCAATATTATAACTTGTTTTCAACTAAAAAATTCCCCTAATCCCTACATAGAAAACAAGGAAACGGCGACAACCCCAACGTGGATTGGGTGACGGATAAGACCAAACTAATAACAAAAAAAATCTACTTTTTATCTGCTGACTAGCGTTGACTTGCCTCTCTGCGTCTCGTCGTTTTAGTCATCACAAGGCGATTGCAGTCCGTGCGTGCGATATAATAACGAGTGAATTTCTTAACAGTGAAATCTTTTCAACAGAATTGAACGATGGTGTTTAAAGTATTGTTAACTCTAACAGTGTTGACCCTCAGCTGGCATCAGCAGGGTCACGCTAATTAAAGAATTGAACAAAAACCAAGGAATTATGATTCCCAACGAAGAATATCAAGTTCTCGATATTAAATCGAACATTACAATCACTATGTATGTTTATCCACAGTGCCACAATTGTATGGATATTACCCAAAGTCACCACAACTGCTGTAATTGCGGGCACAAGATAAGAATGAAATCATCGAATCTATCTAATATGATTCTATTATAAATAGGACGAACTTCGTTCAAATCGATTGAATTCGAGATTGAATTACACAACTTCTTTAAACGAAACGCACATCTCATCGACGATGACCCTGAAGAATGCCAGAACTACAGACACGGAAGAATACGAGTGTAAACTTGTTCAATTTCCTGATGTTGTTAATCGTCAGTACATTTACGTTTAGAGTAATTTTTTCACAATAATCTAAGACAATATTGACAAGTGAAATATAACTTTTTATTTTTAAAAATTATAGCTACAAGTAGCAAAGATCTTGTGCTTTTCAGTGAAAGTAAGGAAAAATTCCTATTAAAAAAAGGGCCAAAGAATAGATATCCCGTGCAAACCGACACACCCAGAATCCCAGATGTCAAGGTCATAGTCAAACGCACCAACTTGTTTCAGGCTACAACCGAAAATTTATCAAAGTTGAGTTTTTGTGTGTTTCGTGCAGTTGTATGTGATGTGACTCATCGATATATTACAGTGTCTAATGTTTAAAGGAGGAACTACAACAGGATTTGTTAAATGTTTATGTTCCCAACACCAAATGGGAATTTGATAAAGAGAAGGGACTGACACTCAATAAAGCGACGCTAAACAATTACGGCGGATATAAATGCAACGTCAAAAAAAGAAACTACACAACTAAAAATAACTTATTCAACATCGTTGTTAGACGTGAATAAACATATCATTTTGACTATAAATATGCCGTTAACTTTTAATTTTTGTTTTAGTTTGAACAGGAGTTGAATTGACGAGGAATGATAAAAGTAGCTGCTAGGAAGAAGCGTCACGCTAGTCTGCCGTCCCTATTCATTTTCAACGCCACCTAAATGGGCGTATTATCGGATGATCAACGGTCGGAATCATCACCCCAGCTGGGTATAATGAAAATGAATTTTTAATGAAAATAACAAGCCGAATTTGTCATTTTACCTTTTCCAATTGACAGACGGTTTCCAAATAGTCACGAAAAACTATACAGCTACAGGAGAAGGGGCATCATTAAAAAATTGCAAAAGTTTATTGCAATTGAACAACGTCACCAAGAATATGTCAACTAAATTTCAATGCATGAATGGAAACTTGAACGAAAGAGCTATTCGATCATCGGTTGAAAACAAGGTTGAAAACGTGCCGATACTTTCCTTTAATGTGATAGATATATCTTAGACATCAGTTCTAATTCTATGGTGGCATTTCAAACAAACTTTTACAGAGCCTCAAACGCCTTTTATTGTCGACCCAAACAATTCAACAATTTCTCTGGTCATGGGTCAGCAACAGTTTTTGAAGTGTGTCGGATACGCAGTACCGACGCCAACCTTTCAGTGGCTCAAGGTAAATTTAAAATCAATCAGCTTATTAGACATATCGTTATGTAAATCAAAACATTTTGTCGGGATGGAAATGTCATTCCTCGGGTTGATATCGTTCTGTCGACTGGTAACTCGTCATTCTTGAATCTTGACACTGCGGAACTACAGGTGAAAACGGCACTTATGCTTGCCGTTTGAGAAACAGTCTACACGAAAGTTACAAATATTTCGTGGTCAATTTTGCGGAAGAGTCTCAACTGCAAACGAATATTATAAGCATCTTAGTCGTCATTTCGGTAGTCGTACTCATCATTACGATTGGCACGAGCATCAAATTTTACCACGACAAGGTACGTTTTGTTAATCAATTCTTTATTATTCCTGTATACACTATAATTAATCGTTATACATTCGTTTTTAAATAGAAAAATAATTTATTTCCCGGTGCGCGGGCTCTACTCAGAGGAAATCCTAATGAAATAAACGAAGATTTGTTTTTGGATGACCAGATTGAAATATTGCCATACGATAGCCGATGGGAATTCCCCAGGAATCGGCTGGTAGCAACTCGACGATTTTCTTATAATTCCATTTTGAATTGTAAATAACATATTTTACAATTGAAGGTACACAACTGGGGGCTGGATGTTTCGGTCGAGTTGTCAAAGGCGAAGCCGTTGGAGTCAAAGATTGCGAGGAAACGGTCAAAACGGTCGCAGTTAAAATGGTCCGCTCTCAAACGAACGTCGCCGCCCTGGAAGCTTTGGTCAGCGAATTGAAAACCATGATCCACTTGGGTGCGCATCTGAATGTCGTCAATTTATTGGGAGGAGCCTGCACCAAAAGTATCATAAAAGGTTGAAAATTCTCTTTTTTCACACTGGTTTATAGTTGCAAGAGATGATTTAATTTTCTATTCAAATAGGAGAACTTTTGGTGATTGCCGAGTATTGCCGATTTGACAATTTGCAAACGTATTTGAGCAAACACCGAAAGGATTTTGTCAATCAAGTGGACGAATTTGGTAATCTGATGTCGGATGCGGAAATGCAGGAAAGAAACACCGCCATTATTTTGAAGTATGCTATTGGAAATTGAAGATTCCAAATCATTTTCATCAATTTTGATTTGAAACGTGTAGGAAAGGTTGTCCTGGTTATGAAAATCAAGTCAAAATTCAAGAGGAATGTGAAGTAAAATACGTCGTTAAAAAAACTACATCCGCATCTGCTATAGTGCAACTAATACAACGATTGAAGATGACAATGTTACAGATGAGTCTTGTGTCTAATTCACGCCCCAAACTATGCGCTAAATATATAAATTTGTGTCTAGGCCAAACTGATGGTGAGGGATGTTCTGGAGATGTAAAATCCAGTCTCATTCGGAGTTTGTCAACAAGATCCCGATACCGCTAGTAATGTGCGTGAATTGACCATGTCCACGACGGATTTGATATCTTGGTCTTTCCAAATCGCCAGGGGTTATGGATTATTAGGCCAGCAAGAAAGTGAGTATACCTTTTGAAATGTATACTGCGAGTTGAAAACAAAAAAATGATTGTAATGTGTTTTATGTCCTTCGATGAAGGTCCTTCACGGTGATTTGGCCGCACGCAACGTTCTCTTGGCTGATGACGGAGTGGCCAAAGTGGCTGATTTCGGTATGGCTCGTAAAATGTGCTACGAAGGGAATTATCAACAATCATGAGAGGTAATTTCATCCCCGCTGTAGTACCTATAACGGTTTCTTACATTTCTTGATTCATTTAATAATAAACAGAAATTGGTGCCCGTTAAATGGATGGCCGTCGAATCCTTGGCGGATCCCATCTTTTCAACCCAATCGGACGTCTGGTCTTATGGTGTTTTGCTATGGGAACTCTTTACCCTGGGGAAAGTTCCTTATCCAGGTGAGTTCTATACATCCACACCCATTTAATTGTTAAAAACCGGATGAGTCCATTTTCATATTTTGTAAGGAACGGAAGCCAATCATCAGCTCATCCGCCAGCTGGAAAATGGATACCGAATGGAGAAACCAGATTTTGCACCCAATTACATCGGTGAAATCATGTCCGGTTGTTGGAAATGAGATCCGAACGAGAGACTTGCTTTCAGGCAAATTGAAGAAAAGATCAGCAGTCAAATGGAATCTTCTGTCACCGATGACTATTTGAATTTGAAAATGTCATACGAGACGTTTAACAAAGAGAAAGCTAACGTTTCTCCAACTGAACAGACTCGCCAAAACGTTGGATTCTAAAGAGGAAGTCGCTAAACGAAATTCGCTCCCGTCACGCATCAACAGCAGCACCACTCAAATGGAAACCAAATTGTCGAAGAAACTCAGTTTGAAAGAGACACCTGAATCAGTGGAATGTGAACCTTTGCCGCACAACGTCAACAAACCCGAGAATTTCTTCAGTCGTCTAGGTCGAAGATTTAGTCTTTATTATGAATTTCGAGGGGAACATATTATTAAAATATAGGATGACTGTTCTTCTCTTAAATTTTTGTTTCTTTCAGATATTTGTTTAGTCGCATCTTCTTCAGAGATAAAAAAAGGGGTTCATTAGCCTAAATGTGTCGCTACTTAAGTTTTACCTTATTACATTTCCGCCCCATGTCGTATATCAACTGGGGAAGCCAATTTGTGTCAAAAAGTTATTACATCTCCATAACAAACAATCGTGTATATGCTTTGTCGATTGATAATTACAGACTTTAATTGTATAGCCGTTAAAAGGTATCCGGGCAATGGAAAAGATGAGAGGACAATCATTTCGGGCTAGTCGAGTGTAATCCTGTGTCGAATTCTTGTAAATGGGCTCAGTTTTGCTCAACTTGTTCCAAATGTGAACGCCAATCACTTTCTCCGTCAACCAACTCATCATGGCGGTTTGATTCGGTTCCCTTTCGTTCGCAATTCGATGCGTGAAAAATTCTTTCATCTTGCCGTAATGAACTGGATGAAACGACGATACGGGTTCCAGACGCGAGAAATTAGAGAAGGTCCGTTATGGCCCATATCTCTGGTCTGTACCCACAAAAAATAACAGGATCACTTATTAATTAATTAATAAAAATAGGATTCTGTAAGCAAGGTAACTTGCCTGAAATTGACGACAAAGTCTTTGATGGCCAGTTCCATAACCGGATTGACTAGATCCACATGGATGCCATCGTTATTGATATCGTTAACATCTTGAGGGGCCACAAAATTGCGGTAATACGTGACGGGACGAACGAAAATGATATCGAGATTGAAATAATATCCACCGTATTTGATGAGTGTCAGCAAACGAAGTCCGTTACTCAAATTATTAACGTGAAATGACCCTTTATTCCAGTCAGTACAGTGATGCCAATACTCTAATGGTGTCCCGACCATGAAGTCGTCCAGATTGATGCTTAATCAATCGAATATTTTCGTATTCTTTTTTCAGTACATTTAAAGTTCTGACGCTGCTGTTGATTTTCACGTTCACGAAAAGTACGTAAACTGTTAAATTTGGGTTGTGCAAGGCAAGCGATTCCACCGCGCAAGCCTGCCGAAAACTTAAATCACCGCTGCCGGACGTCTCAATAAAAAAAAGCCCTGTCTCTGTCACGACTGAAATGAGATTCCGCTGGATCGTTTTCAAGTTCAGGAATAAAAGGATTTGGATTTGTGCATGGCAAAGTACAATTTGTTCGACCACAAATGTCTTCTTGCTGGTTGGTTGACACGCAACAAGTTGCTCGATCAACTGCTGTCGTCAGAGTATCGTGCAAAATTGTCTGAATTGAAGTCAAGCAATCGGTATGAATTGAAATAGTTTGAATAATAAGATTAGTTAAAGAAGCGGAATAACATAGAAAATCATTCCATTAGTTGTAGAAAATCAAATAAATTGTGCTGATGGTCACAAACAGGAAACTTAGCACCAGGGGCCAGCTGAGAATCAATTGGCGTCCGTTGACGTCTTAAGCAGCTCGAAAACCGATTGAAATTTCAGTGACACATGAATATATCGATCGGAGACGATTTTGTGTCATTCCTGATGATGGAAGCCGTCATGACAATCAACCTTCCTGTCTGTTGTCTAACTGCGATATGAAATTTCTGAAGTCAAAATAAGTTGCTTTTGTAAGTCCTTTTCTTATTCGACTGTCCATCTATTACGTCTACAATAATAAAGACCTTTGGCGTATCAAATACACGCTAAATCGGACTGGGTGTACTTAACGACACTAATTAAGTATTGGAAAGTTAAGTACATCGTAAGTGTTGTTTTTCCCGTACTTACTTAAGTATATAGAGTAACTAATTAAGTACGTGATGTACTTTAAGTACATCGAATGAGTACTTACGCATAAGTATTCAGTTTTAACTTATAAGTACTCAAAATACGTACTTAGCATTAAAAAGTTATTGAAAATTTAGAAATTTTTTTCAGGTAACTTTTTTGCGAGATTTTGCCGTAAGGGTTGATCATTCCCTATTTCAAACAAAATAATATTTTGCATTTATTACCCTATGTATAGGCGAGCTTAAAATTTCTAAGTCCTAATACTATATAGAAACAGATTATTATAAGATTATTTCGTTACTTTAAGATTTTTCCGTAAGGGTTGATCATTCCCAATTTTAAACAAAATAATATTTTGCATTTATTACCCTATGTAGGCGAGCTTAAAATTTCTAAGTCCTAATACTATAGAAACACATTATTATAAGATTATTTCGATAGTATATTATAACTACAATGGCTCAGTGGTAGAGCACTCGATTGGCAGTGAAAAACACCCGTGTTCGATTCCTGGTGGAGACTTAAATTTTTTCGTACTTGTAAGCCAAGTACCCCGCATACCTAAGAAAGTACCCTATGACACTTAGTATATAAGTACATAAGGAACTAAGTAAGTATTAAATCGACACTTATAAGTGTCGATCTGCAAATCAACACTTATAAGTGTCAATAAGTATGCCCAATCCGATTTAGCGTGTAACGAATTCAATCGTTTGCATATAATTTTATGGTTATTACCTTGGTTTTTTGTGACGTACATAAGAAATTTAGCGATTAAGTTTCGTTGGGTTTTCGGTACTATAAAGTATAAAGAAAGAGCCTAAAATGAGTCAACAACTTAACAAACAAATAAAAACAGCAATTAAGAATGCTCCTGGCAATTGATATCGTTGGATTTTTAAATTACATTGTCTTGTGCGTTCAGGATACCATCTCGATTAGTTTACGGACTCGTGCTACAGTTAGCAACAACACGAAACATGGATACTTCGATTAAGTTATTATATTAAAGGGTTATTCACTCGTATTTGTTTCGTATATCGTCCATTTTATCCTGGTTCAAGTGACTATTATAAAACTAAAACACTATGGGGTCCGTATAAAAAATTCCTACCTGACTATGATGCTGCGGCCTGACGTCCTCCTCCATGAAATCACCATAGAAGCAATTGAAAATAATAATCCGCGTTAGTTAATTGATGTGAATTAAACAAATTCCATCAGCACTGAATCACTTGGGCACTTGCATGACACTTGGAGACACTTGAATCAGATTCGAGGTTTCAATAGACACTCATCAGTACATTTTTCTTTTCCAAACACAATCACCTTGATAGATCAAACCATTTCAAATAAGTCTTTACTGTTTGACGTATGTTTGTCAAATTGAAATATTTCCTACTGTATGTCTTTTTTTGAAAAACAAAAGAAAAACCTTGAAAGGCTAAGCCCTTACATATGTCTGGTAGGAATGTCTATATCATTTTGGTTTCCTATCCTACCCAACTTACGTAAAGAAAGAAAATAAAAAATAAGTTTCTTTATTTGTAAGTCCTTTTCTTATTCGACTGTCCATCTATAACACCAATAAAATGGTATACGAATAACGAGTGAATGACCCTTTGATATGTTTGACTATTGCTTATGCATTTCGGCTCAATTACCGAAAACCCAACGAAATTCAATCGCTAAATTCCTTATTCCCGTGACAAAAACAAGGTTAATAACCATGAAATTATATGCAATAAACGATTGAATTCATTATTTATTGAATTGCTGTCATCCGTTCTTATTGCGCTGTTTTAAATTCATGTCCAAAAGGTATTTAATTAATTGTTAAAAGACTTTAGGTGCGATGGAGAACACGGCAGGGCAGTTGTCTTCAACAAGTCGATTATAATCCTGTCTGGAATTCTTATAGATGCGCTCGTTTTTGCTCATTTTATTCCAAGTGTGAACTCCGACCACTTTCTCCGTCAGCCAATTGAATGTCGAGTCCGTTTCGTTGGCCATCCGCTGAATAAACAATTCGTTCACGTCGGTGTAATGAACAGGATAGAAGAATTCTCTGGGTAGGACATGAAATCCTCGGCAGCTGGCAGAGTCTATCTTTTGGACATTTTCAACGTTGCGCACCAGATCTTCAAAACGCGTAAATTCAAAGAAGGTCCGTTGTGTCCCCATGATGGGCGGAGCTGGAGTCAAAAGAATGCAAGAGTATTCTTTTTAAAATTGTCCATTACCGGTCATTATCGGTGGATCGTTTCACAGAAATTTGTATTTGATAGAAAAGTGCAAGGATATGTATTTTTTTATGTATTTTTATTTTTAATTTTTCAATTTTATTTACACATTTCACATTTTGCAACCGATGATCGACTGATGACGATGCAGAATATTTATATACAAAGAAATTTATGTTCCGTGCTGTAATGTTGACTCATGCCAAGTTGAATAGATGCTAGACAGACATAAATCATCCAATAAGATCCTTGACTCCGACTCCGTCGAATTTGTTGAGCGAAATTTAATAAATCATCCGAAAAGATCCTAGACTCCGCGTGCCGCGTCCGGTGGATCAAATGTTGATGAATACTGACACACCCTAAAAGGCTAAAACAATTCTGGGAAATGACAGGGCTTAACCTGTTGACCGGTTCTTTTTAAAATAACAAGGATCTTGCGTACAATTCTCACCTCCTCGGCATTTCTCCTCTTTCTAATCAATCGCAAAAATTCCTCCATATTTTCATAGTATGTTACAAAATTGTCGAATAACTTTTCATAGGCTCCGTGTGCTAAATCGAGTCTCATCTGTTTTAACATAGCTAGTACTACCGTCCCTCTGCGTCCCAGATAATGAGGATTGCTTGACTGTTGGTTGGTCATATCCGCTACATTATAATACAAATCAACCGACGGAGGTATGGAACCAACAGGACGTTGACTTTGTAGAAATTCCCATACAATTTTTATGAAGATTTTCTCAACAACGGCATCAGTAATGATGATGCATAGTCCCAAAACCAGCGGCTCGGGTGTATCCAGTGTTGGAGAAGGTGAAGGGTTTGAACTTCACACCTCCGGAGCAGTCACCTGCTCTAATTGCATTACCGATCTCTTGAATTTCGTTAGCCGTTTTTGGTTTCCCTAAGCTGTCAGCCAACTCGGTCATGGCTTTCAAGTACTGGTCACTGTGCAAATCGATCAGAGCCCAATTATTATGTTCAAAGGCATTGCGAGCCCATTTTACGTAAAGTAGTGAACTAGGCGAAAGTTGAGTAGCCAAAAACCATGGATTGATTGATAATTCTCGCGAGAATGCTTAAATGACTCTTATAGTCAAAGCATAAGTGCGGCATCACTTTCCCTTTCATAATCAAATAGGAGTCGAGCTCTTCGGCCAAAAGCAGTTGACAGTAGTGGCCGGCATTGGATTTTTGTTGAATTTTTCTCTCCTCCTCAGCGGATCGTGCCTGATACGGAGGGTCTTTCCTCAATGGTTGACGTGGTGGGAGGATGACTGCCGGCGGATTAAAATATGGGTGATGAAGAACATTCGAGTGATAAATTTTCTTATGGCCGGGTACTGACACTAGCGGTCGTTGGTACGGGCCTTGAATTTGCAAATAAGCTGCCATTTTCGAATACCGAAATGAAATTTCACACGGAAAATGTGATGCATATTCTCTGATTGTCGGTTCTGCTTATATACCTACCGTCCTACCCGGTACGAACCCGTTCCCACTCATTTCCATTTTAAAATTTAACTGCTTGTCCGAAACGTTCAATTTAAAAAAAAAAACATGATGCAAATGATTTTACGCTCATAGTTCAATCATATTTATCAAAAGTTATTCAGTTTTTTCAATATAATCAAGTATAATCAAATCTGAGTGATAGGATATCAAACGGACCAATCAAGTCTCTCCCTCCTTTCATTCTCGTTTCATTTCGAAACGTTCCTCAGGCTGGGCAGCAGTTGTAAGTGATTTCAGGAGTAAGAATATAGGAAAAAAGGGAAATTTTATAAAATAATTTTTTTATAAGTTTCAGTTGTAAAAGTGAAATAAGTAACGCGTTCAAAATGTACAATTTTTCGTTTGTAAAATACTTACATAAAACAAATTTTTTAAAAATTATGAACATGAAATTGTAAGGAAAAGTTATACAACCCATCTTGAACGTAGGTGTACTTGTAACACAGTCAAATCTTAATAATCGATTTTTTTTACGATTAAGGCAGTTGTATACAAAAAATGGGCAATGGAAGATCCATGCAAATGAAAATTTGTTCCAGAATGAGGGCGTTCGACGACGGAAGTTATTTATTTATTTTTCATAATATGTATATTATGTTTAAAGAGAAATAAATAAATGCTTAGTTCTATTTATTTCTAACTTTGTTTTGTTTAAAAAAATCGATGTTTAACGATGTATGTTGCGATTAATCGAAACCAAAGTTGATCGAAAAATACAACTAATCTTACGTACATTTCATACCCGTTCATACTGTTTTACAAAAATTATTGCGTGCGCAGTTAGCGTTGACATCCTAGTGGGACATCAAAATAATTTACAAAAATGTGTTGCGGTCTTATTTTTTTTTACAATATTCCATTCTTATAATAAAAAATTTGACATTCGAGCTTGTCGAGATTTGCCGTAGGAGAAACTATAATTTAAATGAACCTACGTTCACCTACTGCCCAGCCGCATGTCTGATTTGCCCCAGTATCAATTAACGATTCCAGCGATTGCGAATCCATTGATGTCAAACTTCATGGTTAGGAATTCGGAGCTCGTTTGTTTTTCAAGCTTTCTTTGCTGAATTTCTTCAAATTTTTCTGGGAAAATGAGCCTATTACAATTAACTTTATCCATAACTGTCAGCCACGGGTGACCAGCTATATTATTTCTGATCCTATTCGCAACAAATACCGGAAGTTGATATTCCTGGCCTTCAAAGAAAACATTGGCCATATACATTCCTTTGACATCAAGAATACGACCAGACAATGTTATAAACGAGTTGTCAACATCAGTTAATTTTGGCTTCCCAATCCTCTTCCATTCTTTTTTTCTAAGAAAAGACACGTTACTCCCCGAATCAATGAAACATTTTGATTTTCTTCCTTTTGATGACAAAGTTTTGAAAAATTCTTGAGCCTGTTGAAATTGAAAATATTCTTTTTATAAATGTGCCTATTTTATTCTCTTTCTTCTCAGTAGGAATGGAAGGCTCCGGGTTCAAATTTTCCGCAAGTGGACTTTCTGGTTTAAGTTGAATTACCGGATTCCTCTTTAATGTGGTTTTTATAGGCATCAATTTTCGAACTGTTTTCTTTGGGTTGCGAAGACGTCTTTTTCAGCGCAGTTGACTTGAAGGGAACACAAGGCGGGAATATCATCTCGTCAGATTTCGTGTCTTCTGTTGACATACTTGGTTTTCCAAACTGACCTGGCTCGGATTTTGAATCCCTTGGTTTGTGATGTTCAAACTCAGCTGTTATTTCTCCAAAGAGCTCATATAAGCAAAAATCGATTACTTTGATTAAGCCGATAAAGAAAAAAGTCACTTTTACTATTTCAACACAAAACTGCGAAAATGACAGCAAAGTTAACATTTGTAGCAAAGTTGTAGAACTTTCTCGGCAAACATTTGCACGCTTACTTATATAGGCTTTGACAAAACTGCCGTGGATCGTTTCACAGAAATTTATAATATAATTAATAGAAAAGTGCAAGGCTAAAATCTTGTTCCCATTTTATTCAGTTATAAAAAATTAATTTCCGTTAAGAATTATATCGTATATTCGTATTGATTCGTATTTGATTGATAGATACTAGGCTTCCCCGAAAAAAATCCCGATTCTATCGCAAACTCCTGAAACACGCACACAAAAGGTGGTTCGAGACTTCGAGTCCAACCCACGGGCAGCCGCGGGCACACTCAAACTTTAATGGCATGATAACAGAGCGAGAGCGCCAAATGCAACCAAGCGAAATTCTATGACGTATTCGGTATTGCTGCGTTGCTTGTTTTTGTTAGTTTGATTTGTTTCCACTGCAGATACAAAACTCGAAAGACCAAAATGTTCTTTCCTGCTCACGTTTCATTTAAGTAACGCATCTCTTAACGCGCCATCTTTTGGCTGATTCAAAGCTCTGCCTTAATTTAACTGTTTATTTATTTTGATATTTCTAAATACGCTTCAACGGTGAATCTGTACTTTTAAAAAGTTACTAACCTATGAGGATCACGATTTTGTCAAATAAAATTTGTTCATAATCATAAATATTTTAAAATTCTCTAAGTGAAATTGTAAATATGCACGCTAGTTCAATTCTTCACTGATGAGGGCGTCTATGGATGGCTCCAAAATTAAGAACTCAGTCAGACGGCAGACCAGTAGAAATGTCATGATGTCAAAGCAGAAAACAGTCATGAAACAGTGGTTCACTTCAGAATGACGAAATATTTTCAACTTAATATCTGATTTGGATCAACCAATCTCTTCGATTTGCGAAATTTTCACAGTGCATTTTTTTGTTCATGGATAACTTTGTACCGCCGGAAAAATGGTCACACTGACTAAGTTTTTAGTTATAGTAACATTTACTGTTGTGTTTGTATTGGGTTCAGCATTTATCTCCGGAGAAAAACAAAAAGATGATGAAGAATTGGAAGACCTTGACAATTCATTTCTCAGTGAAAAAGGCAGCTTTAAAGATGAGCCAGTTCTTCAAGAAGAAAAGTCACAAGAGCTATTAAATCAAGAAAATTCTGATCACTATTGGGATGATGTTATTGATTCAGACGAGGATCCTGACATCATATTTCCCCAATATGTCGAAAAAAATACCTTTATTAAAAACTCAACAAAGAAAAGGTAATCCATACTGAAATGTTATAGTTATTAACAAAATAGTAACTCACAATGTCTTATTATTATTGTAAATGTGTAGTCCTCTGCTTTTAGTGAGTACCTTAGATGGTACCCTATCTGCTCTTGATGCATCTGATCAAGGCAATATATTGTGGAAAATTGAAACTGGGCCTGGAAGTCTTCTATCATCTAGTATATCCAAAGTGGAACTTAACAGTCACGGGAAACTTGTGAGGCTAATACCATCTTTAGATGGAGGATTGTATAAGTTTGATGGGGAAGGTATTGAGCCTATTCCAATCTCAGCTGATTCCCTACTACATTCATCATACCATGCTGCAGATGATCTTCTTATCACTGGTATTTAAATCTGTAATTATTGATACAAATAAAAGAAATATGCATGATCACCAATAATGTGAAATTTTAGGTGGCAAAGAAGTCAGAACTTATGGTGTGGATGTACGTACTGGACATGTCCAGTATGTTTGCTCTGCTGATGGATGCCATGTAGAACCTGCTGAAGCTGGAACTAGCAGTGAATTCTTAATTGTTAGAAGACACAGTCAAATTGTTCGTGCGATAGAACCACGAACTGGAACTGAGAGATGGAATTTTAGTGTTGGCAGACATGAAGCGTCTCTTCTTCATACCCATTCTGATTGTAAGTTACCATCAAATCTTAGGAAGGAAATATTCTTTGTTTTATAATTATAGTTTCTTATTATTTATAGCATTCTCAGAATGTAAATCTAGTAGTATAGAAACACCAGAAAAACAAATGGAATGCTTTATTAATCACTCAACAGAAAATGATTACATAGAAGCTGACTCATCAACTGAAATTTTGACTCCATATCCTATGGAATTTAAAGTATTGAATACCTGGACAGCAAGTGAATAATGCTTCATGTAAGATTTTTGGATTGCATAGGTGATTGTTCCGGATGGAGTCGTTTGCGCTATCAATCCTGAACGACCAGGGCAGGTTTTGTGGAAGTACAAGTTCGAAAGCCCTGTGGTACATGTTTGGAAATTGATTGGTACATTATAATTTTTTCATAGTTATAGAATGCAAATTCATACATATAAATTTTGTAGAAGGCAATTTAACCCCCTTGGACTTGTTTAATCCAAATTTTGTCCCAGCCCTGGAAAGTCAACCGAACATGTATGAGGATCTTGAGGCTGTTACAACTCCTCTTCTGTATGTGGGAATCCACAATCATCAACTTTATGTTCAAGAAAGTGCCCGTATAGCAGATTTTACCACTTCTGATCAATCGAATCAGGAAATCAGTGGGAATCCAAGCACTTCTTCAAGGTTTAAAAATCTGAAGTCCCATAAAAATTTTAGAAAATTTACCGTATTTTTGTGGAATAGTGCATTAACACCGTTTCGAGTACGATGGCAACCTTTAACTGCAAAGACTTCGCTAGTCGGTTACCAAGGTCGACCAGGTCGGTTTACTACTTCTACTGCTGTATCTACCGAAGATAAAGATGAAGCGAGTACTAAAGAACATATTGAAGAAAACAATGACCCTAAAATTACCGCTATGATCGTTCGCCATCAGACAGATTACCCTTATGGTAAATTGAATTATTATCGATTAGAGCCATTCGTAATGTGTTTTTTTTTAATGAGCAGATCGAGGATTTTATTTATTTAAGGAGAACAAGCCACAGAAGAAGACCAAAAGACCAATTAGTCAAGATAAAAATGCTGCCAACATTGAAGAAGAAGAAGAAGAGTTATGGGAGGGTGGTAGGAATACCCCAGTTCATATAGTTATAGTATCCTTGTGGTTTTGGTGGCGTGAAGTGGTATTTATCAGCCTGTTAACGGCTTTTGTCTTTCATATGGTTATAACTAGACAGGTTGGTAGAGAAAAGCTATTTTACCTTCATATTGCCTTTAGTCTTAACTTCTTATTTCTATGAGTAGGTGGTTAACTTCTTACAGCAAAGATGGGCAATTGAGCTTCATCGTCATATCAGTGCCATAGTTCCTCCTTTGGCTCGTTTAACTGCACCCGAAATCGATATGGGGCAAGAGAAATCTATATCGCAAAATACCCCTTCCAGTGTTATTGGAGTAGATTGCGATCAACCTATGAAATCGGTAGTTGTCCCACCGATGGCGAATCAGATTTCTATTGCGAATGGCCCCCCTTCTTTCGTTTCGCGCTACTTGACGGACTTCGAGCCGATTCAATGTCTTGGAAGAGGTGGATTTGGTTTGGTCTTTGAAGTTCGAAATCGTTTAGATGATTGTCATTACGCGGTTAAACGTATTCAGCTTCCAAACAGTGAGGAAGCCAGAGAGAAAGTGATGCGTGAAGTTAAGGTACATATTTTTTTGTAAATTTTTAATTTATAATTTTATGTAGAAGCGTATTCTTTATTATCATATTTCATTGTAGGCCTTGGCTAAGCTCGACAATCCGCATATCGTGAGATATTTCCATGCATGGATTGAATGCCCTCCTCCTGGTTGGCAGGAATTTCAAGATGCAGCTTGGATCGATAGCGAATCAATTACTGGACCTACTCCATTCAACACAGGAGAAGACAGTTGCATATCGAAAATGGAACCATTTAATACCGATGATTTCATGTGTTCAAAGGAAAAATCGACTGTTGATCAATTTCGATTGTCTAATCTGATAAGTTCAATTGATTCTCTTGCTGTACGGCGGAAATCATTGACAAATGATTCGTTCGATATCGTTTTTGAAGATTCTAGTCGGAAAACTAAAAGTTCTTGCAACGAAATTCGATTTGAAGATGAAACCTCAGATATATGTTCGAAAAGTAACAGTACCCGTGACGCAGACGGCAGTTATGCTATTATCAGAAGATCATCGGGCCAATCGGGTGCAAAAAATATTCGAAGAAATGTGCAGAAATCTCCAAACTACACAAGATCAGACGCTAAAATGTTTCTTTTTATACAAATGCAACTTTGCCGTAAAGAAAGTTTACGTGAGTGGCTGCGTGCTCACGTATCTCATCGCGATACTTATCAGGTTATACAGATGTTTAACGAAATTGTGAGAGCCGTCGAATACGTTCATCTACAGGTATTCAAATTATGTCGAATAAAAAACGATTAGTTAGACGTGTTAATGTGCTGTTTATACCCAGGGTTTGATTCACCGAGATTTAAAACCTTCAAATATATTCTTTGCTCCTGATGGAGCTATTAAAATCGGTGACTTTGGCTTGGTTACTGCAATGGCTGAAGAGGCTTTCTATTCACCCATGTCTCCCGAAGGAAATGCCGTTTGTGGTGGATTTTCGCCATTTCAGCGCACTCACACTGACCAAGTCGGGACACAGCTCTACATGAGTCCTGAGCAAATCGAGGGACAACCATACAATCACAAAGTAGATATTTATTCACTTGGACTTATCTTGGTAGAATTGCTCTGGCCATTGACCACTCAGATGGAACAGGTAACTCTACTTGTAACAGAATCCAATATCTAAGCTAATATTCCACGCTTAAATTGTTTTATAAAATCAGGTGACTGTAATTTCACAATTACGGAAACTCAAATTCCCACCAGGATTTATAGAAAAATATCCGGAAGAGGTAAGCCATAATGTTTTAACGTATTATTTATATATATACCTTATGAGTAATATTAAAGAGTGGTTAATGTACAATTTGATGTTTGTTTCATTTTACCTAATAACAGGCAGTTCTGTTACATAAAATGCTTTCCCGAAATCCGGATGAAAGACCGACTACCTATGGTATTCGAGCTTCTACTCCATTACGAATTTATCAGGTGAAATCTGTTCTTTGTTATGAAACATTTAAAATGCTAAATACTTTTATTCTTTCAAGGATTCAACAGTAGAAATTCCCGAATATTTGCATTTTAGCTTACTTCGTCCTCGAAGTACAACTCGGACTTCTTCTGGTAGTAGCTCTTAAATGAAACATTTTCGCTACTCCTTCATGGGATTTCCAGTTATGATAATGAAATGTGTGTATATATATCTGTGCAAAGAATTTTCAGCATTTTTCCTATCTAAGAACTAAAAAATAGAAACTGTATATTTAATTGTTTATTGGTTTATCAAATGTGCGGAGTTTGAGTGTGCCCAACAATGGGAAATTTCTTGGTTATATAATACAATTATTGACATAATGCATCTTGTAAGTACTTCAGATTTCAAAAGTAAGTTTTATTATAAACACAAGGTGAAAACTAGTATTCTTGAGATGAAGGCTTTGATAATGACGCAACTCTTGAAGAACTTTCATCGTGAACCGATGATTTTCTTAATCCTTTGGGAGATGGATCAGATGATTGATCCGAAGTTTCCAGTGTCGTTGACATCTCATGAGTATCTATTTCTTCGTCGATTGGCAGCGAAACCCTTTTATGGTTACGACGATGCATTACTGGAGGAGAAGGGGAATTATTTGCGGAGTCATCTGCTAAAATATTCCCATTGTTAATTATTCAAACAATCATTAAAATCTTTGCGTCTACCTTCGCTTGTCTTCAGATGCGCAATTTGAAGTTCCACTTGGGCAATTTCAGAACTAATGTTAGCTATTCTTTTCAAAGACTCCATAAGGTAGTTGTGGGAAATTGAAAAAATTCCTTCAATAAGGTTTTCATTAATCAGCCTATTTAATTGAAAATATGACACAAATTACTGGTGTAATAACTACAGAAGGAAATAAATACCCTTGATTGTTTGCTTGTTCTTCAAAAGATGCTAATAAACCAGGTTCTAGCGTTGGAAGTGATCTGTACAGTGATTTGTTTGGGAGGCTGGATCTCTGATTCCAATTTAAGACAGATCCAATCAAAGACGACCACTTCCTAGAGTCATTTAAAACTTTATTGATAAAGAACACAAATAAAACTGCAGACAAAAATAAAATAAAATAACCTCTTCAAATTATCAAATTGAAAAAACTTGGCCTGGAATTCACGTGTCACGCTAGTTTCATTCAGAGTGTCTTGAACCAAAACAAATAAAAATCTTTGTATGTGGTTTATTTGGCTGAACTGTAAATTCAGCTTGGAGTGCAGAGCTGTTTCCCGAAAAGATGGCTTGAATAGGTTATTCCTTCTGCCAGAAAACCATCCTACAATGACAGAGTCACCCTATTAATTAAAACTACAATTAATCCAAGCTACATCGAAAAACACATAAATAGGGAAACTATTAAATCTCTTGCCTGCTTTATTGGAATGTCTACATCATATTCATGAGAAAACAGCCTTGAAGTTTGTGAACATGGATAAACTCCAGAAACACCTGACAACCAAAATATAATAAACTCCAGAAACACCAAACAAGTAAACCAAAGAAAGCTTAAAATTGTAGATAAGGTATTTGGCAGTAGAGTAATAGATATAAAAAGATTTAAAAGGATATAACATGAATAGTACACTCACGGATTATTGTTTCCGGTTCAATACTGCCTTCACTTATATCAGAAATAATTTCAACCTGCTTCTCTTCAACTGTTCCTAGAAGAAATCCCTCCTGAATTGGAGAGATAAAACAAGTTTTTAAAATTATAAGTTTCTTTATTATATAAAAATTAGTGTCAGTTATTAGTTGTGTCAATCACAACAATTTCCATTGTTTCATACTAGAACTAGCCAATAATTACGTATTATATCTTACTTTTAATGAAGAAGATGCGGAAAAGTAAAGAAAAGAGAGAGCTGGGCCCGTGATTTCTACAACATACTTCATGCTTCCGGATTCTGGCACAAGCCGACAAGCGTGATGAATTCAAATAATTGACCTTTTTTATGGTTCAAGCACGTTTGAAGTTATCAACTTGACAACTTCCAACCAACATGCTTCTAATAAATCTAAGTTCTTTCCTTCTAAGTTCTAACTCACGAAGTTAAGTTTCTATCTTATTAAGCAGTAACTAACAGCTAAATTTGACAAATTTCCATGATTCAGACCAATATCTCAATATACAGACTATAGCAAGCAGACAACATTTGAAAAAAAAGTCATCCCTTACTTCTTTGAAACACTACTAGATGTCTCAATGACATAGCCTACAAGTTTGTCTGCTTTTTTAGAGCGGGAAAGAGGAGGAGGAACCGAGGAAGCAATAAAATAAAATAAACATCCTGTTAAAGATCTCGAGGATAGTGTATAATCATCATCAATCACAATCAGAGAAATAATATAACATAAGATATTTGAAGCGATTATGTCGATTATGTTACATAGTTTAGTGGGAAAACACGGTGTGTAAAGACTCCCACAGTCTCACCATACGATATTGGACGCGCAGCCTTTGAGTCTTTGAGTCTTTGAGCCTTTGACGTCGCATAGAGTCTTTGCATTCCTCTCAGCTCTATGACCGATCTTAGTCTTTAAACTCTTAGTCTGTGAACTGTGATAATAGTGGTGAAATTAACTAACTTCCACTTTCTGAAACAACAAAATAGTTGGTTTTGGGGCACCTTCATGGTGTCAAATAAGCGATCATTCCTACCTAGTTTAGAGACAGCTATTATAATAAATGCATACGTTATTTCATGTCAAGCCTATACGTGGATGAATATCAATAATATTCCTTGTACAAGTTTGTAGTCCCCCTAGAAGTCCCATTAACCGTCTTTATTCCACAACTACAATAGTAAAAGTCTCCACCTGTCATAAAACATAAAATGGCAAATGATAAGCGCTATTAAAAGGGGATGCACATGCTGAGATTCGGGTGTTGATGGGAGGGGGGAGGAAGTGAAAGCCGCACGTGCGCGTTGTCGAATGGACCATGAAATTTGAAAGAAGCATGTGGGGTGAGGGCAGATTCGTAACGTCCAATAAATTCCGCTTTTCAGAGGACCTATCTCATCTTCTCGCTGACATTCAATACACACTAGTTTTGTGGTTTGTTGTGTACGTAGATCTAGTAGCATATACAGCTATGGCCTATTTGTTGCTTTTTGTTACTTGCGGCTACTCAGAATCCAATATACCATCACGAATCTGCCCTCTTAACCGTTATATAGTGGGTCTATTCTTATAGTACTTGTGGAAAACTACTAACGATAAGGAAAAGAATAACGATGACATTACCAACCGTAGCAGTTTTATTCCGTAACACACTTATAATGCTTGAAGCTACAGGAGGTAAAGCAGGAACATCATTTTTTTGTGTACGTTTTAATACAGCAGGCCCTTCGACGTATGACGAATGATTATGGGTAGCATCAAATTAGGAATGATTTTGACAATGTCTATCAATAATTTGAGCTGAGAAATTTTGTATTGGCCGCTGGGTTGGAAACTGATTTAAATCTCTTACGTACACAGTACATCCTATCAATCAAGAATATAAGCCAAAAATTGGCCAGAAAAACCCAAATAAGGGGTAACAAAATTATTTAAAAATCTGCGATTATTACCAAAATTAAAGCTGAAATTTTGAATCTCATTCACTTTGATTGAGAGTTGCCACTCAGAACTTACCGGAACTTACCGTGTGTAATCTTTACATTTGTGTTGAAATCGTTTAAATAAATGTACTAAAAATGAATTTTTCGGGCAATCATTTTTAGGTTAGGTTAAGTCATGCCTTCTAATCGAAATATAGGCCTAATTGAAATACAATACTTGTTGTAGAACAATATTAGCATTTTTATGTAAATACCAATCTTGAATGTTTTTTTAACCTACAGTGCCTTCAGGACAATTGAATTGTTATCGGAGGTATATACAGTATAGGGATCACAAATAATAGCTTATGTGAAAAGGTTTTCAAGAAATGTACATGTGTAACTAAACCAGATTTTGCACGCTAGATTAAGTTTTGGTGCTGGATTACATAAGCGGAAGTCTAGAATGGGAAAAAGAAACAAATTTCTTACCCTTTTTTTTACCTTCTTTATACGGAATTGTCATTGAGTAAATCTGAAAAAGTGTTAAAGAAAGGAAACAGAGAAAACTGCATTTACCGCAAGCAAGTTTTCTTTTACATGCCAATGGACCCCGAAATCCGATATACGATGTTACTGAAATGAGCGTGAGAAATAAAGAAAGGAAATATGTCCACAAGTTTCTAGATAATATAAAGAAGCTGAGATATATACATAAAGCAGTCGTCTTTTGTTTCGTTTGTTTTCCACACACCGCTACTCTTCCGTATACAGCAGTCAACCACTTCCTGAAGAGGTCACGTCATAGTAGAATACACACGCTACGGAGTTACATGTGCCGTATTCCCTCTTCCCCTATTTTTTCATGATGCAACTGTACATTTATATATACGTAGGTGTAGTACTTTTGACTGTCTTTAATTATTTTTAAAACTACAATCAACTTGTACAAGAAAATCATTAAATCATTGAATCTTATAGAACATTTCTTGAGCGGCCTCAAATGTTTGAATAGGTCGTTATGCAGGTGCAGTCAAGAAGAATTACGCTTTGCTGCTTTTTGCACAGTATACAGACAAAAATATTTTAATGAAGTGTGTGCTATTTTTTATAAATACTGTACAGTTATACATACTTTAAGGTACTTTTAAACATTGTGAGGAAACGCAACAGTGTAATCGATTTTTGCGTTCAGATAAAAGATTAAAGCTGACCCTTAGTCAGGGAGTGTTCAACCCCTCGGTATAATTTCTAAATACATAAAATATATAAAAATACAAAATTATCCGAGAAACGATACTGGCGATTAAAAAAAAAAAGTCTTAATCAATATGTTGCTGTATTATTTTCAACGTATTCACATTAATACGGCTCCATCGCCACGACAACGTCACTGACAGACATTTTTCTTTTTATGTCATTCGTTACCATTTAGTTATTTAACTTTTTGAAAATGAATAGCCTAATTGTTTCAAACAACAATTACACCAAGCTCATATGTTTAAACGAAGCAGGCACGGCAGAGTTTCCATCAAATGCTGAATAGTACCCATCGAATTCTAATTGACACAGCCAAGCATGATGCATGATGCGCTACTGACCGCCATAATAACTAGCCGTCATCATAATGAAATTTCTAAACTAGGCATATTATATGTGCTGCATGATAGGCAACGGGCGGAGTCAAGCTATTTGTTCCAAACAGACGGCGTAATTAAAACGTTTAAGCTTGACTGATTTTGCTTTGTTTGATCCTAGGCTAGATCCTGCTGTGTTACCGTACTTAAACTACTTATATTATAAATAGCTAGTGCTTATACTCTCGCTGTCCTAAAGGATTATATCGCTTACATGTACACACTATAATTAGAATATTGTCTTGTTTTTGCATGTAGCTCAATTTTTCTGATCGCATACTATTATTCATTCAAGAAAATGAAGGTGATGTTTAAATTTATTATATGTTCTTTATGCAGTGAGCCAGTGAGTTATTTGTTAACTAAGCAACCGCGAAACAAATGACGATGGGCATATTTAGAAAAGCGCTCGGTTCTGTACTGCATAGACTGCCTGGCCTTATAGACGCTCCTTTCATCATTTTTAATAGCAAATAACGATGTTCATTGAGTTCTTACTGAAAGAGAGAGCGATGAGATACTTGAATCTCAAGTCTGTGATCTTATTGGCTCCAATGGCATGCACGCCCTCGCATATTTCCGAGAGAAGGGCTGAACTCTTTTCAGTTGGCCCAATACTGCCCTTACATACAGGCTTATCTCCTCCCCTTCCACGGAGGATGGGAATGAAGAAGGGGCGGTCCTCAAATGTATAGACTAAAACTCTGCTCTCTACCACATCACATATAAATGACCCACAGCAACTACTGAGCGTTCACTCGGCTACGAAGTCTTCCAAGTTATCGTTCCGTGTTCTCTATTCCCTTATAATACCTTTAGTTTGACAAGTTAAAAGTATATAGCGCTGCTGGGAATGTCGTCTTCCACCAGTTCACCAATTTCACCATCCAGTTGGATTCAACAACAATCGTCAGTTGCAGCTTCGGCTAACAGTAAACGAGCTGCCGTCGAACCGTTGAATTTGTGGCCGTCGACGTCCACCTGGGCCGCCTACAATTCTGCTTTAGCCTCTCTGTCTCTTGGCCAACTCAATGGCGAGACTTCAACAGGAACCAAGTATCCATCACGTTGCTCACCACTCACACCAACAACTCCAACATATTCGCCGTCTTTCTCTCCACAATCGTCAGCCATGAACAATTTCGGGATTCATCCTCTTCTTCAACCCGATTCGCCCCATTCAGTCACCGACACTTGTCCTGATTTTTCCACTGCTTTTCCATTGGACTTTTGCACAACAAATACTGGTGATCGTTCATCAGCAACTTCAGCTAACAGTACCAAACGTCATCTGCATCAACCTGAAGCTCTTCCCAACAGTCAAAAGAGGAGTAAATCATTCACAATTGACGCAATCCTTGGTCTCGAAGAATTTGCCGCTTCATGTTTCGAATCAGCTGATCCTGTGAAATTTTTTTCATCACAAGGTATAATTGAACATTATATACGTAGTATGTCGTATTATGCTAGGTTCATATTTCTCGATAAGCCAGAAATGATATTAATACGTTAAAAATTAGTCAAGCTGCTGCATTTGGCTTTTAGACTTCAATTTAATTTTAAATCTAAATATTATCAGTTACAGAACATGGCAGAAGCGAATCACCAGGTTGCCAACAACAGCATTTGTCAGATTCACCGGAATTGTCGCCGCCCTCGTTGTTGCTGCCATGCACGTCATCCCTTTCTGCGCCATCATCTTCTCCGAGAGCGAAAAGAGTCCGAACCATCTTTAGTGCGGAACAATTAGAACGATTGGAGGCAGAGTTTGCTCGACAGCAGTACATGGTCGGCCCTGAAAGATTGGTATTGGCCGCCAGTCTACGCCTGTCTGAATCACAAGTGAAGGTTTGGTTCCAGAACCGACGCATTAAGTGGCGTAAACAGCATCTTGAATCCCAGCAAATGAGACTCGTCACTTGGCGCCAATTTGACGATAAATCACAAGAACAACTGGCACATCATCAACATATAAGAGCTACAAACGGCGTTGACGACGACCATTCAGAATCTTTTTCGGATTGAATTATTATGAAATTATTATTATTAGTTTCTTTTTTTTGTTTTTTTCGTTCCGTTTCATTGTCTTGTTAAATTGATGTAGATGTTATCACAATTCATTTCACTTGTACATATCTTCACCCGAGCTCCTCAAAGAGCCAAGTCTAACGTAATAAAATTCTATATCCGTTCGACTAAAAAAACGTTATCGCTCCGTTTATATACTTTATACATCCCATTTTGGTTAGACGGACCCAGTTGTCTGCGACTTTGCGACTAAAACAAGTCTGGCTCCAGACGGATACTAAAGGTAATTAGAAAGGTATTTAAAAAGGAGGGCTACAACTGGCTGGGGTTTTTTTTATAAGTGTTTTTTTTTTAGACTTTGCCTGCAAGGCTCATGAGCCAGACGATTCCCAAAAGTATCAACTCGAATGAACCGCATATATAGAGCCGCCAGTCATATTATAGTGTAAAGTCTGATGCCTTCTCATTTCTTGATAATGTATAGGTACTTGCGTCGACTGCACAAATAGGTTTAATGGTTTATATGTAGAGATCGAGAGGATCGGTCGGGTGCGGTTTTGTCGCATAAATTAAAAGAAACAATATTGTTATGACTTGAGAGGATTCATTGATTACCGTCTATATTATAGCCTACATCTCGACTGGCTATAGCTACAATTTAATGGAGGTAACATCGAAAAAGAAGATTTCAAAAAATTTAAAGACCAAAATAGTAGGGCCAAAAATTGTGAGTCGGGATGAGATAAGTCATATTTCCCAAATAAAAAATTTATTTTCTTTCTGTCAATCTATTAGATTTTTTTCTAAAATTCAGTTGTCTTTTAAAAAGAAAAGGCTGATCCTTTCAAATTGAAAAAAAATTCAAACAATTTAGATTTATGATTGCTGGTAGTGTGCAAAAATAATTTGTGATTTCAATTTACTGATTTTATAATACATTGAAACTATTATTTTAAAATGTTCTCATCATAAAGTTTATCCTGCTATTCGTTTAAATTAAACGCGCCAAGTTGAGGAGTAATGATATAAAGTTGACTTGTCATTTTTCGTTGTAATTTTTTAAAATTATTCTTTATGAGATTAAATCAAAATGTTTTTTTTTCTGTGAAAACGAATAATAAGCAATAGAGCCACTATCCTACGTCCCATAGAAAACAGTTTTTCTCTTGAAAATTTCTAATAATATATTTATTCATAGTGAATCACACCAGCAACAGATTTTTTGTGATAAGAAAATTATTTTGTAATCAACACATAAACTGAAGCAAAGGAAGATTGTATGCTGTAGCAAAAACTGGATTTTATTTATCAACTTCCATTATAAGATCGTCTTAGTAAAAAAAATCTGTTTTAATTATAACGAAAGAAGAAATGTAAAGTACATTTTCGCTTGAATGCAATTTCAAATTATTCTGATAAATATAGAAATACCCTACAGCTTATATTAATAGCCCTTTAGGATTGATCCTGACAAAAGTAAGCATTTGTACTGTATAGTTCCGTAGCCTATACAATATTGTCAATCGGACATTGATGAAGTCACTGAATGACGTCGAAATGACTTAGTATAGAAAATAATACACGAATACTTGGGAATAAGGGAAAACCAAACGAAGGGAGAGTATATTTGAGATAAAAATAAGAGCATTTCTCGTTTAGTAATTCAGACAAATTAGCCAGCGCATTCAGTAGCTCTTTGTCGAAAGGTTATTCTCTTGTAAAAGAACGTCTTCCAGTTTGTCTGCTGCATCGTTTTGGAAGGAACGTTTTTAAACAAGAGAGAGTAGGGACAATGATGAAACAAATTTTCTTTGAAGTTTGCAAGTTATGAGCTCCTGCAACGGGCGCCGCTACTTCCGTCCCTTATTCCTTGCTGCCGCTTGCTGCTTGATAGATGAGATATCTGACGGCATGACTTTGACTCTGTAGAATGCCGTGCTGTGCGCGCTACACTATAAGTGGCAGCCGCCAATAGAAACCAGTCATGCGTGTCGTGTTGTGTGTGGGTGCACCATTTCCCTCGCCCAACAGCACGGTATTACACAGCAAATTGCCTCTTCATATTATTAAATATGCAGGTCGCCTCCTCTTTTCATTCCCATATCCACCCTCCTGCAACAGAATAGACGATGAAGCGGGATGAAGAAAGTGGAAAGAAAAAAAGAAAAAAAGAAAAAAAACCAATATGTGTGTATGCGTGTTCGCGCACCAAGCAGCACATAGTGAATGCTTGATAATAATAAATACACTACCGCCACTGAAATGACGACGAGAGCTGGTGTATTATTTATGATCAACAAATTGCTGGTCACCTACTCAGCAACATCATCACTCAAGTTCTCTTCAAATGAACCGCGTATTTCTAAATTGCTATTATCTTCTCTTCTACGTTATTCTATCCTGATTCTATTATTGCAGTTGATGTAAGGCATATAATAAGACATTGGGATATTTAAAATAAACAAGGACTTAGGAATTATTTTGCCTTTTCAAAATGTATTAAGGTCAATTTCATGCATACTTGTATGTATCACCATATTTGAAACGACTGTTAAAACATTTTTTTGAAATTTAATTTATTTAATTACCTAACTGGCTAAGTTGTATTTTGTTAAAAAATCGTTAAAACTGACTTTTAAAATTTGGTAATGATAATAACTCAATGATTTTAATGCGAAATTCGTGCTGATTCAAAAATGTAACGATCGAGTCAAACGTTGCATTCAATTAGAAAATTTTCTGCTGGCAGCCGGCGTGCTGCTGCTTGCCATTTCTCAATATTTAAAGAAAAATAGAGCATTCGCCAGACCGACTTATATATTGTGTGTTTATTCTGCAGCACTGGATGCTGTTCTCCATTGAATGTTGTATTAAATCCACTTTGAGTTTTTATTTCCTGAAACGTAGGCCTATATGGGCCTATATGGTATGGATGCGTCTATACGTCTAGCTTCTACTAAGGCTATATAAAGCCACTTTGAGGCAAAAGTTTTGTGTCCGATTCTCGAGTCCCATCATGGTGGGCAATAACCTAGCATTTCACTGTTCAGTGTGTTGTGTGCGCTGTTGATGTTCTTTTGTTCCGGTAGCTATGCCAGGAATTTTCTCATATGTTTATACACGCGCCGAGCGGCAACGACGAAAGGCCGAGCTTTATAACCCGCCTACACGATAACTTTGGTAATAAAGGTATAGGGGTAACCTCAAAGATACTGTACATGGCAGAGAAAGAATAAAGAGAGATAGAGAGGCATGTTGAGAGAAAGAGGAGGGAAGCAGAGTTATTGGGAGGAGGGGAGAAACCAGCTCGTTGTCGTTGATCGATCAACCTCGCGAGTCCTCCAACTCCTTTCTCCGTTAAACAACCAGCAGAATCGGCAACAGTCACCCCAAAATGTTGCCAATCTAATCCACAGTGCAGATTAGAAATTTACAAGAAATTTATTTTCAACTTACTAAGTTTGGTCTCAATAAGTTTATTCTCTTGTATATAGTCTCAAATATCAAAATTGACTCGATAACAACATTTCTCGGCTAAATTTTCTTTTTGATTGAATATACAAAACATAGACCAGTAGACATGAGGAATCACACAGTAAAAATATTTTATTTTTATGAAATAGTAAAGAATTTACGATTTAAATTCCAGTAAAAAACAGTCACTTGGAATATTTAAACTTACCATAAAAAAGATAGAGTAAAATATAGACTGATGACATTACAGTGAAAATAAATGTGTATTATTTGAAGAAGAAACTGATAACGCATTCACCAATTGAGTAATTATTATTATAAAAAATGATTGATATTTATAATCTGATTCCGTTTCATCTTCAGAAACGATGCACTATATCGATATCATGCGGTATAAGCCACTAGATAATCGTTCTTATGATATTTAATCATGACTGAAGTGCGACCATCAATAAATGATAGCCATCAATCCTCACTATTCATGAAGTTATATATACAATACAGATCTTATGGCTGCAGCTGTAGAAGTCTGAACGTCATAGTTGGTTGGAGCTATGGAGCTCTCAGTCGACAATACGACGATCTAGTGGATTTATAGCATTTTAGGTTAAGTGGTGTATCACAGTATTATATTATTGGCTATGTACAGCATATTTTGATTTAGATCTCTCACGCTGAGTTATAGATATCTTTTTTTTCTTTTTCCGTTTCGAGATACACTCGACATATTGGGAAATCGACCATCGTCGGCGTGCTATCTCATCTGGCTGTCGATATAACAGTCACAAGAGTGGATCTGTGTTATTGAAAGAGACTCTGCTGAAGATCCAAATACTAACGGTAGAAGATTTTTTTTTCGAAGGAGCTGCTGCTATACACACAAGCTACAGGCGGCAAACATGTTTAACAAAAGAATGTTCGTTCTGCGCGTATCTACATTTGTTTATCATAAGGACCTATACCGAAGTATTTGATATTATTCAGTAGCCCTTTTATAAGTTTGCTCTTATTCGCTTTTCTTCTTGCTGCTCCCATTGTTCCTCAATGTCTTCCACTTCGATTCTGTTGTTGGAGCGTGAAATCGGCGCGCGCACTCACACACGCACAATTGCCCTGCTCATCCCCCCGACGGAAACAATAGACCGCCAACCTTGTAACACAAATACCTCATTCCTTTCAGCAACTCAACATGATTATTAAGAGTCTTTACATAGGAGAGGCACTTGCACACAAACTGAGAGGTATTTGTCGAGAGCAACTATTCAATCTGATATGATGAGGAGTCGGTAGAAAAGAAAAAAGGATAAAATCAGAAATTCTGCGGCAAATAAAAAGAGAATATCAATGTACTACTACTAGTGAATAAAACAGTTTTGTTCATGTAAACTCTCTTAACTGTTTAAAATTTCAATCTTTTTCTAAATGGGGTTTTCACTTTTCGGCAACTGTTTTTCTTGACCAATTGTCATATAAATATGGCTATTTATCAATCATTTGATCAAAGGGAGCCATCCTTGGCAAATAAATCGAACATCAGAATGCAGTATATTTATGCAGAGAACAGCTATAGAAGAGTGTAAAAAAAGGAGCTTCCTTTCCACCAAAAAGACAACAGATCCTCAGCGTAGACACTGATGTATATTAACTAATGAAGGCTATAACAAATTCGTTTATGGAATTTAATGAAATATATTTTCATGCTGCAGTTGCTGTGAAGGTTGAAGGCAACAAGCAATACAATGTTTTATTTGAAAAGCGAAGCACACAGTCAATCGTCGATGGGGTTCCCTGAGCGCACAAAAATGGTCAAGAGAAAGCAACAAGAATATTTTCGATGGGCATTTCAAAAGGTCTGATTTGTTTTATTTTTCACTGCTAGCCATCTTTTTACGAATGACGACGGTATCCCACCGAGGCTCTACAGCAGCAGCATGAAGAAACGGATTCGATGCCAGCAAGCCAATTTGATTATTCATGAACGGGAAAAAAAACAACAAAAAAAATGTGGAAACGGAATGCTGTCGATGCTGACTCTTCTGTGTATATTCATTTATAGCGCTCGCATATATAGGAAAAGTATACATGTAAACTATAGAAATAAATGCATGGTGCCCCAGCTCGTCTATATAGCCTCCTTATCCACTGAAAGCTGGTCAGTCGTAAGCCCCGCACCCTTTGATCTTGTATCCCTGCTGGGTCATTCCTCCATGACGTCTTCTCTTTCCCCTTAATCCTAATATCATGCCTTACTGTGAGCTATGTGCATTTGAGAAAATTCAAGGCATTACTGAATGTTATACAACGGCAAAGAATCTATATGAACATGGGGAATTTTCTCTATTTCCTTTAAGAGATTATAATACTAGCATGACTGTCTTTAAAGGTCTTTAAAACAACTTTTGTTTGTTTGCAGCTATCCAGATCAAAAACTTAACTTGGGAAAATTAACCGTTGAAATAAATTAATTCGACAGAAACAAAATCAATGGGATGCTACATCAAGCTAAATCTAACGCTAAAATTACTGAGGGAAATCATTTCTAATTTGGCCTGTTCAATTATTCCTGCAACCGTCGCATGGAGTTATTAAACCATCAGGACTATAGTTGAAGAAAATAATAATAACCATCAGGGAGTTCGAGGGAGTTTCTAACGCAAGCAGTCATTATACACAAAGTCATCACACATATACTGTACGCATACAGAAAGGGGTATAATATATATACATATGGACAATTGGACATGTATCATCACTCTTCGCTGATTGGAATCATGGTAGCGGATTTGATGGCAAACTGTCAACAAAAGCCAAAAGAGATTTGAGCGAGTCAGTCGCCCTAATATTGATGATACTTGGAAGAGCTGCTACGATATATACGTACGTACAGTAGATTGAAATCTGAGCGACTCAAAATGAAAGCACTTTTGTGGTAGATACAAACGTAGAACCGTACAAGTCGCGACATGAAGGAGTCACCCACACAGCGAAGATATGGATGGGAGCTACTATATACTTTAGGAAGAGGGAGAGGTGAATCTAATGGTCAAAACAAAGGGGAGTTCCTGATTTTATTTTGGCGCTGGTTCGCCAATTTAGCGAGGTGAAGTCGAGGCTCCTAGCTGCTATGGGAGATGATATATCCATGGACGACGACCCATACAACGGGTGCTTAACCATCTAGCTAGCCTTAGAATATATATATAGATAGATAGGTAGCCGAGTAAGTGCATTAGAAGGCTGTCAACAGGTGGGAATTGTGGCAGACTAGTGGCGCACGCTTAATGAACACGTGGCTAGACGATGTAAATGGAAAAGTCTAGGTAACTGAGGCCCTCCAACTTGGAACTACTACTACGGCAAGAGCGGCGACAGCAGGTATATTCAATCAGATGTGTGCGCATAGACGACGAGAGAGCTAGGTGTATATTTCCATCTCTCGACTATATACACTAACTATATATACATAAAGAGAGAGAAAGAAAGAGAGTTCCTCTATAGCCCTACGTATATATATTTATACGCTGTAAGTAGAAGATGTACCACAGAGACAGTTTGACTTGCCTCTGAGCATGAAAACGATCCTTACCTTGTGGCGCCTGCCTTTCGTCAAAATATACCTGAGTTGCCCTGACTTGTTCTGTTTCATGTTTAGAAACAATCTTAATGTCTCATTTTTTAAAATTCAAAATGTCAATCGCCCGATCTCAGCAATACCTTAATGAGTTGTACTCGCCCCCCTTACCAATGCTGTATGTGCCCACTTTATACGGCTGTGTATAAAAGACTAAATCCCTCATCCCCTTATTACAACAATTATAAACAAATATTGCGTAAATGAACAAAATTGAAACTTATTTCTTCTAATTGAAAAATAGACAAAAGGAAATCATTTAAGAAATGTATCATAATTAAATTTAACAAAAACAAATCGCATTGTATACTGTAAATGTAAAAAGAAAATAAATAAACCAAATCAATGGCATAGGCTATTTTCTAGAAGCACGACCGGCTCTTTATTATTGACACCGCCCATATACCGTCAGCACTGTATAGACACGGCTATAATACGGCTACGTAACTGTTGTAAATCAAGTCAAACACAATCGAAATGGCCAAGTTGTGCAATATATATGTCTGAAAGCCTTGTTTTTATACATTTATCACAAAGCGCCCTTGCAGTATATATTAATAGATGAGGTATAGTCGGCGGCTCGATGATATAGCAGCAGCAGGGGTCTACAGATTCTCGTCGTAATTTACGTTGTGGAATGACGGAGAGAAAGATTGCCTTAGCTAGCTTCCAAAACAGTAGATACGATGGGAACAGCTCAAGAAGAAACGGAAGCGCTACGTATCAAATTAAGAAAGCCGCGTTGAGATTTCTTACTCGTTTTTAGGTTACGCTGATGTGTTTTAGACATCACATGACTTGGCTTGTGAATGAAATAGTGGTTGATATTGACGAAAAATGTACAAGATTTCTCTTTGAAATGTGTTTCCATATTTAAAAGAAATTTTGCTGAAAAGTGATGCACTTTTTAAAAAATAAAACCCAGATAACAATAAATTTAAAAATGCTGGTCCTCTTTGTTTATCCAATATTCAATATATTAAGTAAAATTATAAAGGAAGTGTGTTGAAATTGAAATTTTTGAAAAGTCTGTGTTCAACTATCACAAATCGAAACACAAGATTGAATAATTGAAAAAGGTATGTAAGCAGAGTAGGTCGTTTCGAAGAGATCACAATGATGTAGTGAGGCAGTTCCATTTTAAAGAAAGATGATAATTATATACAGATCAAACCCAAGGGGGTGCACGGCCGTATGGACTGGCGCTGAGTTCAACCAGTAGGCGGTCGTTGGTCGAGCGCGCACCCTTTAAAGGAGACAAGAGCAAGATCGTAGTTCAGTATCATCAATTGGTTAAGGAAGGAGGAGAGATCAATGTATCATTAGTCTTTCTCGATTTCATTACGTGCTCAAAAGCCACCCCCATGGATGCTTTATCAATATGCGTATTTTGCGTAATAACTTTAAATTCCAGTGTTTTGCTGTATATTGAATCTCTTTTTTGTATTTATTAATTAGATGATTTTAATATTACATGCATTTTTTTTTTTCAAATGCGTAAAATTTGGATAATGCAATATGTGCACGTAATATGTATTTTTTTTATTTGGAGTAGAGTAAGCACAATTAGAAATGCATAAATAACATTGCATCTCTTTTTTAACGCTATTCAGCAAATCGTAAAGAAAAGATGCAAAATAATCGATAGTTAAACAACAACAAAATGCAAACAAATTTGATTTAGGCAAGCCCTGATGAACATGTCTCTAATGCTGAGGGGATGTTATTACTGCTATAGCTAAAGTTTGTTGTTGCGTGGAGAATGAACATGTTGACTTCACTAAGATGAAAAGGTTCGATAACAGTTCACTTCGTCTCGACGACGATACACTGACGGTGGTCTCTTTTCGTTACTTTTTGTATCTAGAAATCAGATCAGCTGGTTCAGGGTTTATTCCGCTATATACTCTTTCTGGTTGACTCTGACGTCATGTCAATACCTCGCTTCCTCTCCAAGAGGGATTTTTTCCTTTTTTTTTGAGGTCTTTAATGGGCGGTGGAAACTTCGCGGCGCCACGTAGACGAACCGTTTGGTGTCCGTGTGTAGTAAGTTTCTTTTTATTCGGTTAGGCTGAAAGCTGGGTCATTGGAGCTCGCCAGCTTGGCGCTATAGCACATTTGGCACTTGAAGTAAAAAACAAAAAATCCTCATTTGGGTTTATTTTGAAACATGTTGAAGAAAAGAGGCCTTCATTCAGTGAATCGCTATAGGAATTAAAGAGCAGGAAAAGACCAGTCATGTCATAAGAGACTTGAAAATTGAGAAAGATAATAATGTAACTATTGATACACACACCGAGATCAACAGTAACTTGAGTATCTCTATTAAAGATTGTCAAAGTAGTGGTAAGTGTTGGTAGCCAGCAATATTTTTAAAAAGTATTGACGTGTTTCGCTGTAACCCGACCAACAATTTCAGCAAAACACTTTTATTTGTTGACCATTGAAATACACAACATGCAAGAAATTTAAAAAAGGAAAATCATATTGGTTTCCAATACCCTAAATATGAAACCAATTTCTATAATTCAGCGTTTTTTTTTACATTTCTGTCTCATAGAAACTGCCGTGAAAATGATAAAACACCAAAAAACAAAAAACCTTATTATTTTCGCAACCCCTGTTGATTTTTTTTTCATAGTGCAGTGTCATCAAAATCTTTTGCGATTTAAATCGTTTTTGACAGTTATAAATTTGATTGGAAATATGTATTGCGCCCAAATTTTGCCTATATGCTGTATGACTCAAAATAGCCTACTAAATGCCATAATTTTATTTGTTTTCGTTCTCCACTAGCTGCTGTTATCAAGGGAATTGAATGTGAACATGGTGTCGTTCTCATCCGCTTATCCAATTTTCTGCAATCCAATTTCATTCTTGCGCCAAACCCCAACAATATTATAACTGCCAAAAACTTCGCATAATCTTTTACAAAACTTTAAAACACAACCAAAGATCTCGCTGTAGAAAGCTGTAACTAATAAACGCACAGACCAAACAGAACAGTTCCATCGGCTTCATCCCCGAGAATCATCGATTCGATAATGCAAGTACTCGATTTTTCACGCGACACGCTGTACAGTATGCAAACAACAAGTGTGAGCATTTTCCAATCATTCTTAAGTGATCTCGTAAATAAATTATCAGAATACCTCTAGCCTGATCGCAGATGATGCCTACCAAACAGTTCGGCCGGTTGAACGTATGTGGCTACTGACTACAGGAGAATAAAAACGGCGTTGAGAAACCAATGTTGGCAAAAAGATCTTGAATCGGATCTTTAAGGCCTATACAAAATCTACCTGGTGGTTGTGAACTTTTCTACAAGAGACACGGACATCGGGGAAAGGCTCATCGACAATTCGCTCACAAACAAAGTGATTGTTACCGCTTTGAAAGCACTGACCGATTAATAGTACCGTTTCTATCTATATTCTTATACAATTTTACATATTGATTATTACACAATTTACATATTGAAAAATAGATGTTTATTTGTTTCGTTACTTGACATCATCAACAACCATAAAGGTGAGCATAACTTAAACTATTTAATCATTTTAATGAAGAATCTTGCCCAGCAGCCGTAGGTGATATGATCTTTGTGACCTAATGAGTAATGAAGTAATGAGCGACTGCCGGCTATGGATCAATGCAGTTTTAACTATATTGTTGATATTACGAATTCAACATCATTAAACGTAAGAAAATAGTAGTGTAATTAACTGCAATATAAAAATACATCCCACATCGAACCAAATGGGAAACCACGATATAACAGGAAAGGTACACTCTCGGGTATCCCCAAGACCGGCGGGTGTTTAGTAAAGGGTCTCAAGATTCCCCGCCAGGTTCGCTAGTATAGGAGGCCCATCTCCTCTCGGGGGTATAGTAAAAATTGGGATTTTTCGTTCATAAAATAGAAAATTACCAACCAATTCGTCCAGAAATCGATTTTATTTAAGCTTAATTCAATTCCCTATCCTTCAATACCTAATTCGTCTAGTTTATGCAATTTTTTCATTATTAAATTTATGATTGAAAATCGCAATTTTTCGAACATTGCGCCTTTCGCAACATTGCCAATTTCTCAATATCTCGGTTTTCTTCTCGAAAACCAGCGACTTCGTGGTAGGGCGTGTTTTATAATTCCGGCTGAGGTTAAATATACAGCGTGTTATATTTTACAAGAAGAAACATAAGTTTTTATCACTAGCAGAGATTACAAACGTGATATCGAAAAATAGGCAATGTTGCAAAAGGCGCAAATGAACATCATGATCATGTGTACTTCATGAGCACATGTTCACGATCTGTGTTGTGTGTTACTGTGTTTGTCACTTGTCAGACACTCAGTGACTCAAGACATCCATTCAATCTGATATTTTACATCTTTAGTCTACTATGTCTCGTAAAGTACTAACATTAGTTTTGATAAGAAAGTTAAATGAAGTATTGCTTGGTTTTAAAAAGAGAGGGTTTGGAATTAATAAATGGAATGGTTTCGGAGGGAAAGTGGAAGAGAAGGAAAGTATTTGCGAAGCAGCAGCTAGGTGATATTTGAAATAACTTTCGTGTAATGCAAAATTTTACATGTGAAATTAAATAAATTGAAACATTAGGGAATTGAGAGAGGAAAGTGGACTTGTTGTTTTGCCTGTCAACTTAGAAAAGATTGCTGTAATTGATTTTGAATTCGTGGGGGATCCTGTTATTTTAGAAGTTCATGTGTTTACTTCAACTAAATATGAAGGTCACCCTTTTGAAACAGAAGGTAAATTATGGAAGATTCTTGTTTGGCATTCTTTCGTGATCCCATTCCTTGATCTTCAAGGTGTGCAGTGTGCTTCTTTTTTGCAACCAAAAACTAAAAATTAGATACTGTAGGCTACAGTATATTCACATGCAAACTTGTGATTAACTGTTTTTTTTATGTATGTTTATAGAAATGCTGCCCAAATGGTTTGATGTCCAAAACATCCCTTTTGATGATATGTGGGCTGATGACAAGTTGTGGTTTCCTCTTTTCTTGTCAGGGAAAAAATTCAAAGGATACTTTCTGTTCAAAGGCCATGATATCATTTTGAAACAGAAACTGGAGATTGTTTCAAATTTTTTCAAATTATTTGAAAACTAATTTTCTAAGGGGTTTTGGACATTATTTCCGACCTTTGCGGAAGTTTATCATTATGAATACATCATTGTTGTGCAGAGAAAAGTACAAAAACAGTCTTAAAAGTTAAAACTTTATAACTTTAGAAATGCGCGCACATGGCGTAGCCTCTTTGCTATTTTTCATTTTTCATCAATGTTTAACCAGTTCAACACATAAAATTCGTCGGATACAGTGTTTACGGCAACATAAGTGAGAAACTAAACCAAAGGAGGGAATCAAAGGGGGATTAAAATGCCAGTAATTTATTTAAAAATTTTATACTATATTAGTTTTCTTAATGGGCAAAAATATTAGAAAAATAATGTGAAATATTCTAACCAGGGTGCATACTATACAGTGCATGTACAGTCTCAGTTTTCCTTCGAAAAATGTTACTGCTTCAGTATTAGCAGGCTTGTTATATTGTCCCAATACCCAAAAATATTTCTTAAGACGATAGCGATATTTACTACGTATGTTTTTTAAGTATCCGATTATCGAGTGATGAAAATTTAAAAAATTATCGGTGCCATTGCTAGTTGCCGACATTATTTGCAAGGTTGTGAAACTTGAGAAATTTCAAATGAGTTTAAATATTTATATTTTTTCAATTTATAGATTATTAAAAAACTGATTAGACAAACAAATAAGATGGAGGGCTGAATAGATTGAGGATAAAACAATTCATCCATTGTCGGGTTGACTTGTAAGTGTAACCTGTACGGCTGTACCTGTGAGTTTGTCCCTTAACAGTCAAAAGTCAAAACTGCAACTGCTAAATACTTAATCGGGCAGAGTGAAGTAAGAAAATATCGTCATGAAAAAGCGATTATCGATTAATAACGATTAATATCTTTCATTTAATCTATCGCGCGATAATTTAAAAAATCCCCCAAATTTTTCCCATGGAGATTTCATCGATCATCGCAGCGATATAACAAGCCTGAGTATTAGTACAAGATTGCGTGACTTCGGGTTGTTCGTGTACACAAACTCCATGGTATAGCGCAGTTGCAAGAAACACTATCGACCATTTTTTATCGAACAAACATGAGTTGTTTTCTTTTGATGTTTGATTTGCGACTAGACAGTATTCCCTACGCAGTTGTGTAGTCAAGTTAGTATTCTCTCATTAACTGTAAGCTATCTAAATAGTTCGTTCTTAATTTGTTGATTGCAAGATGGGGGAAGAATCTAATCAGGTTATGAACATTCGTTCGCAAACTAAACGCTTTAGAACTGCAACTGTAAGAGCAAAAATTTTGAACACTGAACGACTCAATCAAATTGGATTAGACATGTCTGAAGTACGCTGCAAGGATTTAGTAAACTTCCGTTACTGCAAAGGAATAACATACCCCATTGATTTAAGTCAAAGTTTCTACGATTCTTCAGCATCGTATAATCAGCCGGAGTGTTCTCAAATACAAAACCAAGACTATGATAGTTCTATGTTATTATGCAATAGCAAACGTAGCAATGTTTGTAAAAATCCGCAACTTTTACAGCGCTCTGAAGATCGGTTTCGCAATCCCGTCGATCTTCCTACTCTTGTGAGTTTGACAGTGCGCAATCAAAAACCTTCTTTAACTGAAGAAAATGCGAGGGAAACTAATCAACATTTCCTAGCCAAACAGTCAACCAAGAAATTTGTTTCACGCTTCTTTAACTTTCAGATGGAGCAAACAAGCAACAGTGATATGAATTTGAAAGAAAAATCTGAGCAACCAGGAAATTTTACAAAAAATTCTTTTCGGATCTATGACTCAACTAAGAAATCAAATAAAGATTTAAACGATATCCAAACAAAAAATAAAGTTTCCCAATCGAAATCAAATGGTTGGCTATACTTTGTAGAATGTCCTGAAGAGAACACTGTGAAAAAAATAACAAACAAAAAAGAAATTCTTCCGGTTCAACGTTTTCAGAAATGCAACATTTGTGGGAACTCATTTGGAACAGCCGGCTTCAAGATACACCAACCTCGGTGTTCACAAGTACGACTATTACCAAAATTGTTATTTAAATAGGTGGGTTCAGTAGGGTCAGCAACTCATCATCGATTAAAAATTAAAATCTTTGCGTCCATTGAAAAATCGATCCATGTGATTTTCTTTTGTGCTAGATCCTTGTTTAACATTGTTACTCCTTATAAGCTTTGAACTTCGCGGAGTGTAAATGTAAGGAAGATGCAAATGTTTGGAGTTGTAAATGTAAAGAAAATTCCTTATCCTCTGAGCAAAGTTGATCCAAGAATGTGAATAAGAACCACACAGAACTTGCGATTTTGTTCCTTTTAATGTATCACATGCATGAGTATCGATATCAAGGAGGTGATGTGGCGTAGTTCAGGCAAATCATTTTTTTCTCCAAATTGGATCAAATTGTATATTGAAATGTTATAAATGTTTGTTAGAGTCCATCTAAGCTAGGATACCACACCCCCACCCATAAACCCCCGTTCACGGGAAATAAGTTTTTTTTAAATAAATAAAAACAACCACATCGTAAAAATAACTCCTCACCTTCGTGGGCGGATCTCCTTTGAACCAATAGAATTTATTCAAATGTCCGCGAAGTTCAAAAGTCTACTGCATCTAGTAGTGGAGTAAAGTCATGCAAAATAATAGGCTTACGGCTTACCTCAAACAAATTGCAGTAAGTGACTTTTAAAATGAACTTTGTACTTTCAACAATAGGAATCCCTATTCAAAATCTATAGGTCATATTTTTTTTGCTATTGATCTCAAAAAATCAATAACATCCTATCCTAGTGTATTACGTTCATATTTTGATTTCGTAAGAGAAATTTTTGAATAACTTGCACTTTAACTTAGTCTAGGAATTGGTCTTTGTAAAAGTAAGTTTCCAATAACATCTGCTGCAAGCGATGTCATCGTTGTTACGCGTTGGTGATACCACTGAGTGCGGCGGATGTTCGTTGCATACGCGCTGGTGATACCGAGGGGTTCGCAACTCAAAAGAATCTCGTACACTTGCCCGAGAATCGATTCTGGAATCCCAAATCAGAATCAAGAATCATTGAAAATGACGCCAGAATCAGAATCTTTCAAGTCAAAATTATAGTATTTTCCAAATGTCGATAAAAAATGTAAATATACAGATTAAGTTCATGAAATTTTCTCTTCATTATTTAATGAACTTTTTAAAAGTTTAATTCAAGACATTACAATTAAATTATTACGCCAGTATCAACTGGTCATATGGTTTTAAAAATTGACGCCAGAATCTTTGATATTGACGCCAGAATCTTCAAAATTGACGCCAGAATCAGAACCCGATTCTGGCGTCTCGTACACCTGGCGGCCGAGTTGCGAACCCCTCGGGTGATACCACTGAGTGCGGCGTATGTTACTGGATTCTCTTAAGAAACAAAAATGAAAGATTGATTAATTCAATAAGTTAATCGTGTCGAAGTCACTTGGGGTAGTCCCCATCTTCAACATGTTACGTGAAACCCAAACATCTACAATGTGATACGTGAAAACGACCAATCGCTGGGGCACGACATAATAGGACAGGTTCACTCTCGCTCTCTCCCAGGCTCTTTATAGAAGGAACGCCGGGTATCTACTAAAGGGTCCCAAGATTCTCCACCAGGTTCGCTAGTGTAGCAGGCCAATCGGTTAAATGATAGACCTTATTCCGACCCAAAGATATGCGTAGAGACAAAAGAAAAGCGTTGCTGCAGGTTGCTGCCACCACTGCGCACTCTGGCAGCCTATGCTACTAAAAAATATTTTATTTCGCTTGACGGAAGTTTCTCTGCCCATCGGACGAGAGAAATTCCTTCCTCTTTTGGGGAAAAAGGGGTGGTCTCCTCCTTCCCCCCCCCCCCTTTCGGGGAAGTTAATATCTCCCTTTCCTTCTTTCGGGGAAGTTAACCTCTCTCTTTTCGGAAAAAAAGGAGAAACCATTGTGTTTGGTTGCCATTGCGGCGATGGTCGTTGATTATTTATTTACAGTTATCTAAATTTAACAAGCAGTTCGCGAGAGAAGTAGGCCGGATTTAAGGACCCCACTCTTTTTTCTAAATCCAGAAAAAGACTTAGAAAAAAACTAAAAAACCCAACCTGTTTGTCTACGCACGCCGGATTTAACCGTGTTTTCAGAATTTCTAAACTCCTATTCGTTTCGGAGTGATTCGAGTTGGAAATTGGAAAATTTTTGAAATTCTTCGATTTGGGGTGGTGTTCAATATCCCTTTTTACAAAATTGGGGACGAGTTTCGAAAAACTAATCTTTCAGAAAGCTTTATTCAGACTTTCGTTATACGAATCTAAAAGTAAATTTTCCAGATTTTATTGATGGAGATATTAGCGGAATTATAGACGCCGATTTTCCCCCTTTTCCCCTCCAAGAATATCTGCCATATTTTCATGGCTGTATACCGCCCCTCACGAATTTCAAGATAACCTCTTTTATTTGATAACTCCCTTCCCCCTCGGCAACGTTTACTGCATGACACATGCCTAGATTTCGTATGCCTCCCTTGCTAGTTGAGGTCTAAAGTGTAGGCCAAGGAATATCAGCTTCTCTTGAAGATAACCTATGTCACATTGATCAGCTGGCTCCGCCAGTACGTTCCGCTTTTTTATAGCACGCCCCACCCCCACCCCCCAGCAAAGCATAGGGATTACACCGTTGCCAAAAAAATACCCACTTGTTAGGCGTCAAGGGGCGCAGAAGTAGTTTCAAGCATTGATGGTTTTACTCCATAAAATATGGTTGTTAAAATCAGAGAAAAAGTGGTTTTGTCAAGCAGAGCAAAATCATTGAACCAATTTCCGTTCGGTCGTTGCAGCACAATATAATAGGAAAGGTACACTCTCGCGCTATCCCAGTCTCTTGGAAAAAACGGCGGGTATTCAGTAAAGGGTCCCAAGATTCCCCGCCAGGTTCGCTAGTATTTAGTATTAGTAAATTCACAATTTTTAAAAAAATTGCGCCTTTTGCAACATTGCCTATTCCTCAATATCACGTTTGTAATATCTCTTCCAATGAAGAAAACATCTTGTAAAATAACACGCTGTATATTTAACCCCAACCGGAATTATAAACATGTCCTAACACGAAGTTACTGGTTTCAAAAAGAAAACTGTAATATTGAGAAATTGGCGATGTTGCGAAAGGCGCAATTTTCAAAAAATTTGGAATTTCAATCACAAATTTAACAATGAAAAATTGCATTAACTTGATGAATTCGGTACCTTTGGATGGGGAATGAAATAAATTTTAAATAAATTCAATTTCTGGACACATTGATTGGTAATTTTCTGTTTATTAATGAAAACCCCCAATTTTTACTATACCCCTGAGAGGCGATCGGCCTCCAATCCTAGCGAACCTGGCGGGGAATCTTGGGAACCTTTGCTGAACACCCGCCGGTCTTGGGGATAGCCGAGAGTGTACCTTTTCTATTATATCGTGGTGGCAGAATGAGTAGACACAGTACACTAGCCTATATTATTTATTTTTCTTTTCCTGCAGAGATCAAAGTACGCATTAGGTTTGTGTTGTACGAAATTAAATCGAGCGTCTAGAAGCCTTGCATTTGAATGATGTCTTGACTTTTAGGATTGAAATTAAGAGAGGATTGTTTACTATGTTTGAAAAAAACTAGAAAATTCAAACGGATGTCAGTAAGCACCAGGATATTGGTGCTTTATTGAAAACGGATAATTCCAGCGATCAGTTACAATGCCATCAGTCAAAGGAAGTTTTTCTGGCAAAATATGATAAAACCAACTTCAAGAACAGTAAGGTAAAGAAAATATATTTCTTGCTTTTTTATTTAATTAAGACTGTTAAAAAATTACAAAGATGTAAAAAAATATATGTTACAATCGTTATTTATTGCATACCAACCATTCGACGACTACGCACACATAACACCTTCGCTTTCAATGTGGTGTTGGTTCACTGGTTGATTAAATGAATCAATATCCGAATTCTGCATGACTTACTTGGTATTTATATCTATATGCGTATTAACATCTAAGAATGGTGATGCTGTAGATAGAGGATTTTCACATTTAATTTGGGTCAGTATATTTAGGACGAATAAACCAGGGTGGCTAGTTCCCTCCAGCACCGGAGTGTAATGGTGTTAACTTTGACGCAAGAGAGGTTTCTCGACTCATACTATACTTCAAAAGTTCCAAACCTGAGACTACAGGGTGCTTAAGGCTAGAAGGAAGCATGAAAGTCTATCAACTCCACCCCTCTTCTCACCGGCTTACCCGAGGGGTTCGCAACTCGGCCGCCAGGTGTACGAGACGCCAGAATCGGATTCTGATTCTGGCGTCAATTTTGAAGATTCTGGCGTCAATATCGAAGATTCTGGCGTCAATATCAAAGATTCTGGCGTCAATTTTAAAGATTCTAGCGTCTTTTTTTAAAACCATATGACCAGTTGATACTGGTGTAATAATTTAATTGTAATGTCTTTTTTTCTAGTCTTGAATCATTTTTGAATTCTGGCGTCATTTTCTATGATTCTTGATTCTGATTTGGGATTCCAGAATCGATTCTCGGGCAAGTGTACGAGATTCTTTTGAGTTGCGAACCCCTCGGGCTTACCCTATCTCCCAAACTGTACTCTAAACGCTTTTAACGGGGTAAAGTTAGGCTCAAAAGGAAGGTAACACAGAAATATGAGTAATGCAATTGAAAAAATAAGCTTTGTTTATATCGCTACGCCAAAGCCACTATATTCCTCGAGAAAATAAATGTTGGTACTTCTAAGTCTCATTGAACATTTAGTTAAGCCACGAATCAAACTCTCCTTCATGTACAACGATATTTTGACATTAAAAAACTGATAAAGCTTGAAATTGGAGAGCTCTTTTGTACATTTTCGTGCAATAGAGAAGTGATCGGCCGAATCAAATTTTATTCCAATCTGATTCGAATCAATTTTGCTTGATTCTCCGATCTTTTATTTTCTCTGAAATTAGATTTTATTTTTGATTCTTATTTATTTTTCAATAAAATTGATTCGAATTAATGATTCTCTATTTGTCTTTTTGATTTTTTATTCTTGATTCGAAATTTGATTGATGATTCGAATAAAAAAAAATTTAAAATTTTGACTCTTGATTTTTTATTCTGAATAAAATATCATTGAATTATTCTGATTTTTGATTCTCATGATCGCGTGATTCGATTCAGAGTTGATTTGAATCACATTTAAAAGGGATTCGGGTGATCATTGCAATAGAGTGTTGTAAAGGAACTATGCAATGTTGCATTTTTTATTAGTTTCAAGTTAGTTCTATGTTGTTCATGTTAAACCAGCATGATTTGGTCAGAAAATGACATTTTATTGTTTTCAATTTGAATAACTTATATTTCTGTTACTTTTTAGGGAGAGATATCAAAATTTAAACCAATCATTTGCGAGATTTGCAACCGCCAATTCGGATCAACGTCGATTTCCATTCATCGGCCTCAGTGCTTGAAAAAATGGATACGTCATGTGGAAGATCTATAAAATCTGCCTACTGTAAAAATGTAGCATCCGATAGAAATATCTTAAAATTATTGGAAGTCCAAAAGAAATAACCTATTCAATTAATGATGCTGTGAACTTATCGCCACTATTTTTTTATTTTACTAAACTTGAATATGTTTGTGATTTCTAAAATTCACCGAATTTTCTGATACGTTTCACCCATATATAATACCTCTCCGATAAGCTGAAAGGTAAATGTGTTGCTGAGTTGCGGGAAAACTTAAGCTTTTGGTAGGTTTCTTGAAAATTTTCCGAATAATTAATAATTTTAGAAATAGGGATTAAGGGAATTCCCACCCTCTTATTGAGACAAAGGAGGCAATGTTTTCATTCAAAATAATTAAGTAAGAACAAACCAAATTCAACTTAACTTTAAATATAAATAAGTAGATGAATATCTGAAGTGATTTTGTCAAGGGGTTCGCCACTCAAATTTCATTTTTAAAATGAAGGATTTTTTTTTACTTTACGCCCCTTTTTTTGCTCTAATCCATTTCTTACATTTTTTCCCTTTGTTCACTATGAGTTCTCTTCTTTCATTACTTTCTTTCCTTTTTTGTTGATTTCTTTCCCTTTTTTTCATTTCTTTCATTTTTCTTGTAATTTTTCCTTTTAATTTTGCCGACGGCAAGGCCCAAGGCCCCAATACAGTTGATTCTATTAGCGCCATCGGTTTTGAATTTTGCGCGCGCCAGACACAAGTATTTAAATTAAGTTGGCTTGCATACAAATTTAGATTCCAAGAAAAGACATAAAATATAGAGGAAAATTATTTATTATAAATATTGATATCCCACATTCGATTAAATTACCAATATCCGCTTTAGACCAATAAAATAGACTCGACATTTTCCGATATTTTTATCATTCGTTAGACCATTCCCACATTGCACCAGATTTTTTATTGTTTATTTTTATTATAAGTATATAAACAAAGCCTAATGAACAGTACTTAATAACTTAATAAAATGGATTTGTATTTATTCAATCTAACATGAATATTAAAAAAAATACGTCGATGAGAATCGAACCTTCTAAATTTACTCTATCAATCTGTCTTGGTAACCATTAGACTATTAGGACACAACAACATATATGTTTCAAAAGATAAACCATACTTAAAACAGCGGAATTTAGTTGACTACCGCAATACGTAACGTAACGCTCAAAAGACGGATCACTTCGGTTTGCCATAATAGCGAGGCAGTATTAAACATCAAATACGTACACCAATTATTCCTTGATGTTTACTATGTCACTATGTGTACCGTCTTCTAAGATAGCTTGCCTTCAGGGAAAATAAAAATGAAATTTCATTTTTTCCCTTTTTTTACTTTTCCCGCTTTAAAATTTTCATTTCTTTCTCTTTTTGGCAGAAATCCTTACTTTTCTTGCGTTTCCTTTACTTTAGTAACTCTTTCCCTTTTTTTTCTCTTTGTTCCCTTTTCTTGCACACCTTTCCTTTTTTTGCTCACATTTTAAAGGAAATTTGAGTGGCGAACCCCTTGGATTTTGTACATTTTTTGTTTTCTTAGTACTGTGTAAATAAGGAAAATTCAAAAAATTCAAATTTGACTGACAAGATCGCAGATGTGGTAGGATACTGCTGAATAAAACTTTTAGTCGAATATAGGGAAAAAAACAAGATTATGTCAAAAGTCTAAAACTCAAAGACGGAAGCGCGTATAGTAAAACTAGTAATATGTGGGCAGTTGTTAAGCAAGCGTAATGAAAACATGAGAGTTTGGTGCTTGAATGATTATCAAACTTGGCTATCGAAATGTTCAGGTAAAAAAGAACGGAGGCCAGTCAAACTCCGAACATTACAGGAATTTTGGAAAATTTGGCTTGGTATTTTTTTCAAGGTGCTCTAATAGGTTTCTCTCCATTAAGTTAAGCTATAGGTAAGGTTAGGTTAGGTTATCATATGTAATTCATACATTATTCGTGTTCCTCTTATTTCTATATTTCCCTTTCTGCTCAGCAATGTTGGTTGAGCAATATTGAATTCTTGCAAAAGAATCTCTTCGCTCCCTGCAATCGGCCGTCTAACCCGGGAATCACCATTCAACCTGTTCTGGACAAGGTCCACCGATGGAGTACTAAATGGAAGCTTAAGGTGTCGCCGGACAAGTCGGCCATGGTTGTCTTTACGAAATCCTACAAACAGGTCCATTCATTGTTGTGAAAAGAATGGATATCTCAGCAGCCACTACTTGATCTTGCCGTCGAACTCGTCGGCCCTCCTATCTAAAAGACGTCGTAGAGGCTTTTAGGGGTGCTAGGTGGCCCCCAGGTGTATGTACTCTAACCCTAAAGTGTGTTACACCCCCATTTAAGATTGAATAAATCAGTGTACAACGAACGTCGAGTCCGGCAACAACAAGTGTCTTTATTCTACTCATCAATCATCATTTATCTGGTAATGTTACTACAGACACTCTTACATTTCCAACATTAACCTTTTAGCTACACTTTTAACCAGGGACGCGATTCCTTTTTTCACTAAAAAAGTATTTTTTTCCTTTCCCTAAACTTAAGAATTGTTTACAACTTTCCTGCTTTTAAACGTTTTAGAATTCGTCCAAAATTCTGTCTTAAAAAGTAGAAACTCCTCTAAAATAAAATTATTCTTGAAGTATTGGGGTCCGAGAAACAGACCCCTAACAATTCTCCTTTCGTGCTTAACAAGCGATCTCCCAAGTAGTCTGGTTTTGGGGGAGGTCAATGTTGAAACTAAATCCGGAAAGGGCCGTAGAAATTCAGGAACAGATTATTCATTTTACGGCGGATTTAATGGCGCAAAGACCGAATTTCTATCGCCTTCCGTTTGAGAGATATTGATAAATGAAAATGGGAAAAATCGGGAAATTTAGAATTCGTCCTTCCAGAGTGCATCGCTTTTCTCGCTCCAGAGGTCGAATAAAAAAAAACTATTGTAAGAAAAAGTTCCTTATGTCTTCCTCTATTGGAATCCAAAAGGATTTTTTAAAAATCGATCATTGGTCGAGATATGAACGATCTCGTGAGGTACCCTTGGGTTTGGAACGATTTCCAAATCATTTTATTCGGTGTTGCCGTTAGGTTTGTTCATATCCCCCCCCCCTTCCGTTTGATACACATAAAGGACAAAGAACGGAGAGAGCGAAAAGACAAAAATACGGGAGAGGGGGAGCGAAGTTTTAAAAGTAGTTAAAAAGAGATTAAAGAATTAAAAACTGGGAAAAGTAATACAAATGAAGGATTTTTATTAACTCATTGAGACGGTTGCACAAAACGATGTCCAGATATTTGCGGTTCTTCGGGTAATAAGAATCGACTTGTGTCATTATAGCAAACCCAGTATGTATGTTGTTTGGCACAAAGTTTTGGATACAGCTTGATCCATCCAAAAAGGTTCCATTCCATCAAAAAAAGGTTCCATTCCAGTTTTCCAAAAAGAAAAGTGGAAATAGTAGAGTAACTTCAGAGAGAAATGTAAATAAGAATGCAAATATTACCCCTACAGATAAAAAAGAGTACTAAAATCCAGCAGTTATAGGTCTTGTCGATGTGTATTTGATAATATCAAACGAGGCGATGGGAGCGTTAGGTTGGGTTGATATCCATGCACGATTTTGCTTGTTGGCATTCATAAAATGTTCTGCTATTTGTTTAAGCGTTCAAACAGAGTCGAAATCAAAATTGTATACGGGGTTCTTCTTAAACGAGACATAGCTTGAGGAAACAGAAAGGGGAAAATTAGTTCCCTTTTTCCTATAAAAAGTCTATTTAATAATATAAATATGGTAGAGTCTATTCGTCGGTCGGACGGAAATATAGCACCGGGGCTATTCTTCCGTCCGACGGACGAATAGTGCTATTCCTTTCCAGGGCTATTCGTCCGTCGTGAAGGAAATTGCATATGCTTTAAAAAGGGGAGATTTTACAAAACTATTTCCGCAAGTTAAGTCTAGTTATGGGAACTCTCAATATAGAATAAAAACAAAAGATAACAATTTTTTTTTTCGTGAAGACCAAGATCAATTATAGATTAAATGTCTTTAAAAAATCAAAAGTAACTTTTTTTGAAGTAGGGTACTAGAATTCAGGGCAAGGAACGGAAGTCTTTACGTATATAACGTCATTCGGTTTAAGCAACCTTCTTTTGGAATGTGAACAATTTTTTTGATGCGTAAAACCGTTTAAAAAACTGATATAATTTTACGCAACACTAAAAAAGCCTGTAGTCTGTATGTGTAAAACCATATGTTGCTTAAACCTAATGACGTTATACGTAACGCAAGAAAGGTAAATTTTTGAGAACAGTTAAATTTTCTTGTGTGAACGTAACTCTATATTTTATATTGAAAAACAATATTGTCTGACTGAGGAATAGATTTTATCATCGTAAAATTAATTACTTATAAATCTTATTGTATTTATAAGTGCGCGAAAAGCCAAAAGTCGTGCGCAGCTTACTCCAATGAGCACCACTGTGGCCTATAGTGGAACTAAACATTGTTTTATGCTTGACTACTACTTGATAGCAAATGCATTGTTCGGTTGGTATACACCCACTTAGTTACCAAGTAATAGTCATGCATGCATAAAAGTGATAAGACTCATACATAAAAAAAATTTTAGGCTGCAGACTGCAGTGGTGCGCATTGGTGTAAGCTGCGCACCACTTTTGCTTTACGTGTACTTATAACTACAATAAGATCTATAACTGAAAAAAACCGACGGTGGACGTTACTTTTAATTTTTTAAAGACATTAAATTTATAATTAATCTTGTTCTATACGAAAAAAAAATTATCCTTTCTTTTTATTTTCTATGTATTCTTTATTCTTACACACTTAAACGTGTCTTTGAATTCTCTTTTAGTGTCTCTTTATTGAGAGTTCCCATAGAACTAGGCTTAACTTGTGGAAATAGTTTTGTAAAATCTCCCCTTTTTAAAGCATATGCAATTTCCTTCACGACGGACGAATAGCCCTGGAAAGGAATAGCACTATTCGTCCGTCGGACGGAAGAATAGCCCCGGTGCTATATTTCCGTCCGACGGACAAATAGATTTTACCTATAAATATTTATTTTAAGGTCCATTTCCTATAAAAGAAAAGTAGAAATCGTAGAATAAGCAAAGATAAATATAAGTAAAAATGCAAATGGTTCACTTAGAAATAAAATCGAATACTTATATCTAGCAGTGATAGGCCTTGGCGATATGTGTTTGATTATTTAAATATATGATTATTAAATTTGTGCGATCACTTCACACAAATTTATGAATCCGATCCCTTGTTGCACGCGCGAGTTTCCCGATAGGATTGGTCGAACGATTTGGAAATTAGTTTTCCACCAGTCTAAATTTTCAGATTTTACCTTTTTGGTAAAATCCTTTGCACTACGGAGCGCATTGCATTCTGGAGTCCTCTAGCGTCTATTGTGGCTATTGCAAACCACTTCTCTCGACTGGTGGCCGGGGCGTTCAAACATGACGCGATCCCAAAGTCGGCGGGAACTGGAAATAAATCAGCTTTGTTTAGCAAGCCCAAAATATCTCAAGAAAGGAGAACCAATATAAAGTTGATCAATAATCTCGCACGACAGACGTCAAATTACGGGACTTAAACACCAACAGATTATGTTAAAAATTAATAAAACTGTAAAATTTTCAACTTTGTTTGGCAGATCTAATTTTTACATTAAAAAATGGAAAAATATTTGCTTTATTTGAATTCCAGTCGACAGACGTCGGTGTGTAACGGAATTCCCTGCTTATGGGATAGTGGCAACGCTGTAACCAGGGCGCTTGATTTAAAATACATGTATATATGGTATTTGGTATCTGACTTGAAAATTATTTATGCTGTCACGTTTCTTAACAATATTATACGTTACACGATTTAGGGCCTGCTTTAAAAGTGTTTTTCATTGATTATGCATTATTTAGAAATGAAAATCGTCATATTTCAAAGTTAGTTTGGTCAATTTCGGCTAATTTTTATTATATGTTACACGCTTTGTAGCCGAATTTGTTCCCCCCCCCCCATAAATTCATCAATTTTCAAAAATTAAATATTAAGATTTCATTCTTATTTATTAGCTCTCATTCGTGGACCCGTGGAGATTCGGCCCTAATGCGTCTTGGCTCATGTACCATGTCTGCGAATGTCACGATCATGCAAATGCTATCTTTGACGTCTTGCCGAACAAGAGAGAACCAAGTCGAGAATGTAGGGCTGCATGGACGTCAACCTAAGATCGTTGGAAGCGGCAACAAACATGCAGATGGCGTGAATGTGATCGTCATCAAGAAGGAATGTGTGCAAAACTGAAAAATTCAACGTTTCCTGACGCAAATGAAGTTCAGAATCGATCACATGTTACTACAGACACTCTTACATTTCCAACATTAACCTTTTAGCTACTACTTTGAACCAGGGACTCGATTCCTTTTTTCACTAAAAAAAGAATTTTTTCCTTTCCCTAAAATTTAAAACGATGTCCAGATATTTGCGCTTCTTCGGGTAATAAGAATCGATTTGTGTCATTATAGCAAACCCAGATATGTATGTTGTTTGGCACAAAGTTTTGGATACAGCTTGATCCATCCAAAAAGGTTCAATATTCCAGTTTTCCAAAAAGAAAAGTGGAAATAGTAGAGTAACTTCAGAGAGAAATGTAAATAAGAATGCAAATATTACACCTACAGATAAAAAAGAGTACTAAAATCCAGCAGTTATAGGTCTTGTCGATGTGTATTTGATAATATCAAACGAGGCGATGGGAGCGTTAGGTTGGGTTGATATCCATGCACGATTTTGCTTGTTGGCATTCATAAAATGTTCGGCTATTTGTTTAAGCGTTCAAACAGAGTCGAAATCAAAATTGTATACGGGGTTCTTCTTAAACGAACCATAGCTTGAGGAAACAGAAAGGGGAAAATTAGTTCCCTTTTTCCTATAAAAAGTCTATTTAATAATATAAATATTTATTTTAAGGTCCATTTCCTATAAAAGTAAAGGAGAAATCGTAGAATAAGCAAAGATAAATATAAGTAAGAATGCAAATGTTTCACTTAGAAATAAAATCGAATACTTATATCTAGCAGTGATAGGCCTTGGCGATATGTGTTTGATTCTTTAAATATATGATTATTAAATTTGTGCGATCACTTCACTCAAATTTATGATTTTGATTTTTCTAAAACAATTTTTTATTGCTTTTTTTCGTAGAGGGTTGATACCTCGAAAAAATTTCGAAAAGTAGTTATTAAATATAAAGTTTAAATAAGAACTTTTAAAAATAACGTTTGGAACTTTTTGGGGGGTATATCCACTCAATCAGACTTGATGGACCTCCACGCGAAAATTGAAAAAAGGGGACTACAACAATAACATCTCCTGGACAGACAAACTACAATTTTCAATCAAAAACACAAATCACCCGTTCCAGCCTGATCTTTGTTATATAGAATTGGGAAAACCTTCAGAATTATTACAAAGCAAAATGGATTCCCAGATAGAAAATTTTGTCTTGAACAAGGCTTTTACCCGTCATTCAAAGACCTCCTAGACGAGATCAAATTTAGACGACTTTAAGTTATCTATTCAAGATGCCAACAAGATATAGATGTAACAAGATAAGTCCGTTTGATATAATCTTTCTATATAATTTCTTTAGTGTATATCGAACTAGAAAGCGTAGGGGTTAGCAAGCTAGTGAGTCGACATGAAGGTCCAGTGTTCGACTCTATAGGTACGGTCTTTTGTCAACATAGATATATTCTTTACCTTTGGATCAGAAATATACGGACATTAAAACCTTTAGAACTAATCTTTAAGTCGGAGATCGGCTTATTTCAAGATGAATTAAAGTGGCATTGACCAGTCTTGAAAAACTTGAATAGGGTCGTTGCAAAAATAAGGGATTGATTTTAAATCAATATAGGTATACTCAGTTTTTCACGCTGATTCGCGTGGTATTTTTTATTTTTTTTTAAATGCACCTGAGTGTGTGATATTTCAATTTAAAGTTGGAATAAGCCCAGCCCACTTTGAAACGGACCCTCCACCATTTTTTGTGGGCGGTGCTTAATTTTCTCAATTTTTAGACGACGTTTCGGAAAAATCAGTCCGTTTGTTTTTGTTACCATGACAACAAACGGACTTTTTTTGTTACTTGTTTTTGATTGTTCTGGATTTTGTCTAATGATGGGAAGTCCTTGGTTAATGACATTACTGGAGGTGTCCACTAATTTGTCGAACAACCTAAAGTCAAGAAACTTATTCCCCATTCTAAAAGAATCACAGCAACCAATTCCTCATTTGTCGAATTTAAAACAGCAAGGTGAAGAAGCTGTGGATTCTACAATTGTCTCGGGCAGCAAGAATGGATTTTCCTTTGTAGTATGATTTTTAGTTTTACTAGCTTACAAAAGTCTTAAATTAAACTTCAAATAAAATTGTAACGAAATACGAAGGGGAAACATGTTTAATAGTATTTTGTGTGTCCCCCAAGCGTCAATGACATCGAGCTGTCATAAGTGTCATAGTTTTATATGTTTAGCAAATATTTCTTTAGAAGGTACACGCTAACACTTTACAAGAGTGTTTCAAATTGTCTTTGGAGGAAATTTAATGTTTGCGAACTTCAGTATCAAGGTAATCCCATAGTTGCTCTATAGGGTTTAGATCAGGTCTGTGTGGTGACCACACCATACGGATCAATTCTCTTTTTTAAAAATTGAATTTGCAATTCATTCAAATTATTTCAATAAAGGACATTAATTACCTCGTTTTTCTTTTCTTGCCAAAAATCCCGACACATTTTGGATACGTGCTTGGGGTCGTTGTCTTTCTGGAATACACAACATTTCCACCAACCTTTTTTTTTGCCCCAGTGAGCGCATGATGAAAAAGAAGTTTATGGTAAACCTTATTTTCAAAAGAATGTCCTTATGTACTTTTGACATACAGCACTTTTGAGTTTCAAAATAATAATAACAAAATAAGAAACCTTCATATCCATGGTCCCAATAATACGTTTAAGAGAAATGGCGCCTTTTACACTAATTCCTGCCCAAACCATGGCGAATCCTCTGCCGTGTTTTACAGTTTGAATAACACAACTTTTCTTTTTTTTCTCTCCTTCGTTCACTTCTTAAAAACAAACGGAAATTTCCTTAAAAGTTATCTTCCATTTCGTAGAGGGAAAAATATATGTAACCTTATTTTTTCTGCCCCTTAAGAAATTCGGCAATGGCGCGAGGGGAAACAAAGGGGAAATTTTCTTAGAAATAGAATTTTAATAAAATTATTTATCATATGGCATGATATGTAAAAACACATATGGGGTTATAGAGCTAACGATGCTTCTGTTTTCAAGCCATAATGTAACAAACCGTACACGGCAGATACCTTATAGGGATGTGACGATCAACTAACCGTACACGGTAGAACCCAACATGGTTGCACGCCACTCGCCGATCACTAGCGACGAATCGCACCTTCACTTTTTTTACTGGGGAAAGTCGATTCTTATCGACTAGCTAGGTGATACTCTCCACTGGGGCAGTTCCCTACCCCATGGAACTGCCCCCCTACCCAATCGACTCTTATCGACTAGTCGATGCTTAAAGACTAGTCTTTATTTCTTAATTATTGACTAGTTTATATTATTTTGATCGTTAATAGTCATTGTTAGGTTAGGTTAGGTTAGGTAAGGTTAGTAATAAACATATGATATAGGTGATATAATAAACAAACTAACTAATATTTACATCAAAAAGGCTAGTCGATAAGAATAGCCTTTCCTCAGTAAAAAAAGTGCAGGTGCGATTCGTCGCTAGTCATCGAAGAGTGGTCTGCGACCAGACTGGTAGAACCTTATAGGAAAAAAACCGGCCGTGAGGTCAACATAACAGTAATATAATTATGTATTCAGTTCAGAAGCTTTCTAATGGAAAGCTTCGGACCACTTGACATGTTATATATGCTGAGTCTTCCCAAGACTCAACAGGACTGTATATCCCATTACTACTTGTAACACCGTACAATAAACACCTTATCCACTCTACATCTCTGATTCCACCCCTGTAACATCACCCGTTACATTTGGCGACCTTGCCTGCGTGAAGCAGACATTTCCATCACTGCAGAACCACCCTACAACTAGAGAACAACCATCATCAACCATCCAAGACGGTACATTCTTGCGAACACCTCTTCAGGTCGTCTTCAGTCCCCGCAAAAAGTGAGTAATGAACCAACATTCACTCTTAGATGAACAAAATCCAGAGGCAATTGCCTTACAGTACCCAACTCGACTAAGCATAGAACCGCCACCCTTCAATATCTATCCCAATTTCCCACTCGCACCAACCACAAACAACGCTGTTTTTTCACCTATCGATATTGAACCCCAGCCAACCCAGGACAACTATAAATCACATACCCTAGAAAAAGTTTAACACCCGTTCCTCTAAACCAATGCGTTCGCCCACGAATCGTACGACCACTAACACCAAACCTACCATTATATCCAGCCCTATTACCCCCCATAAAAAGAAGCAGAAGCGCCGACAGCCCACCAACATCTCCAATATCCACAGCATTAACAACCTACCACTCTGAAGAATCCCTACCCAACGAGAAAAGAAACAAGCTAGTAAACAGTTGTACATAGTAAACATTATAATATTGTACCAATACGCAGTAACTAATTCCCAAACAACAATAAATAACGTACAAATCCAAATATAATACTGCATAGATAAAAAACAAACTCAGCAACTACAACAATTAATCCGTGTAAAACGGTCAGAGCACAAAAAACTGAAAAAACAGCTCCGTATTGCAGAAAAACAAATTGCAACATTAGGAAAAAGACACAATCAAACTAAACTCCACAACTGAAGCCGCAGTCCAAGTGCAAGATATCAAACAGAAAATTTTGATTATCAATTAAAATTAATTCAAGAAGAAAAATCTGCCTTAGCAACTAACTTACAGACTTCACTGATAGAAAACTTGAATAACATAACCAGTTTCCAGAACGCAATTGCCGCTTCCAAACAAAGAGAAATTGCCCTTCAGGCCGAGGCCAACGAATTACGTAATCAATTCACTGAACTCATAACCCGTTTGGAAAGTAACACAAAAAAAAATTCGGCACAACTGACATCAATCTCTTTATATAGAAAGCCAAGAGACAAAAGCCGAGTTCAACCGTACCCAAACGAAATTAAACAAAACCCAACATATAATCACTAACTTACAAACAACCTTAGCTGACTCCAACCGCGAAACAACAACTATCAACACCCATTACAAACAAAAATTGTTAGAAAACGAAGCCCTAAAGACATAAAATACAATTTTAGAAAAACAAATCTTAAAAGCTCAAGAAGAACATTTATATTTACAAAACAAACATAAAACACTTCATAACCTATACGAGACCGCAATCTCAGTAGCATCCAGCTCAAACAAAAACGAATTCGCTGAATCAAATAAAAAACTTTGAAACGACATAGAAATAATAACATCAGAAAATATTAAATACGAAAACACAACCCACAGTCTCAAACAACACATTACCACTATAGAAAAATACGTTCCTACTTACGAAAACCTCCAGACCCAATTCAGAAAATTGGAAGAAACTAATAGCAACTTGCAGCAACAAACCCTTAAGCTCGACACAGACCTGCAAATCTCCGAGCTTGCACACCAAGAAGCACTACAACTTCTGCACCAACGTGACGACCAAGACGTTAGTTTTGCATTAGCAGACCTGATATCTGGCCAGGAAGAACAACAAATTCACCAAGAAGACCAACAGCCTAACCCTTCATCCACACCACATATCTCAAATTTCTTTGTACAACAAGACCCAGACGCAGCTCTACAACCTCCAGAAATGGCTGGAGACGCCGTAGAAAACCTTATAACAGCACTTAATCGCCGAGAAAATCTCCAAGCCACCTAACTTCAGCGGTAATGGTACCGACCAATACATAACATAATGGCTAACAAAAGCATAAGCCATCTTGACAATCCATAATTGGAACGACGCAGCAAAGAATACAAACCTTGCATCCAGACTAAAAGGTCCCACCTTAATATGGCATTCCAAACGCTCCAGATCAAACCCAAACGAAACATACCCGCAATGGAAGCACGCACTAAAAGCCCACTTTAAACACCCAGCTGACAGAGACAAACAACTACACAAACTAGAAAATCTCACCGAAAAACCCAATCAACCCGTAAGAATGTTCATAGAAAAAATCAACAGAAGCTACAATACACTCTACGAAGACCAAAATAATCAAGATCTAAAATTTAAAAATGACTTACTTGTCAAAATACCTTAAAAAGGTGTTTTAAAACCAATTAAAACTTTAATGGTTTTAAATCAGTTACTCCCAGAAAGACCCACACGGGAAGAAGCACAAGACGCAGCTATTCGTTGTGACACCACATTGTACAAAACACAATCAAGTAACGGAATTGAATTACCCACATTTGCATCCACAACTATCGATGACTTAAGAACGACTGTTATGCAGCAACAACAATAAGAAATTGAAATGCTACGAGCACAACTTAATCAAGTAAATTTCTTAGGAGACGCACACAAACCAGAAGACCAAACCGTCAACTGCGTTGGACAACAAGAAAGAGGACGACCACAACAAAAATGCTACAACACCTCCCACGACCAAAAAAACGCAACAGTCCAATGGTCTGACAACGCACACAGCTCTCAACATTACCAACAATCAAATCAACGCCCACTTTCACATAGTAGAGGCAACAGCCAACGCTCACACAGCCGTGACAACTACGAAAATAACGGTCACCAAAACCAATATCAAAACAAACATCAATACCAAAACAACCATCAATATAAAAAAACCCCACAACATCAAAATAGTTACCAATATCAAAATACTCAACAGTACCAGCCACCACAGACCAACAAAAGCTATCAAAACTACCCTGATTAAAAATATAAAAGTCAATCACGAAGACCAGGTACACCAGAACCACCATCCTATTCCAATAGCAGGAATAGAGACCTGTCACAAGTAGAGTGTCATCGATGCGGTAATTTCGGACACATCGCTAAAGAATGTCACAAAAAATCCAGCAAGATTCCGTCGACAAGAGAAATAAATTATAAACACAAATCATAATATAGCCTATTACGTGTACCAGTAGTTTTTCATAACATTAGTAAATTTGCCTTAATTGATACCCGTGCTTGTACAAGCTTTATTTCGGATGATTATCTAGCATCAATTCCAGACGAAGCAGTAGTAAAAACCATAGAAAACACCACTGAGCGAGTCTTCAGAAGTGCTTCTGGGGAAACAATCAGAATAACAGGAGTGTACGAGTTAAAAGTAAAACATTCTCCGGAATGCGAAGTGAATCAACTGTTTTATGTATTACCAAAATGGGAAGAGGGGTGCATCCTCGGAATTGACTTCCTGCATACAAATCAAATCTCTTTGGATGTTTTCAATAAAGAAATGATGTTTGGTGCTCAGCATGAAAGAAGAACAATCAAGAATTAAACTGCACAACAAAGAAAAAACTCCCATTACATAGAATAGGGGATCAACCATAAATACATTTTGATATTAAGCATATAACAAAAAAAACCAATGTATACAAAAGTGTTAAACCTGTTAATGTCCTTCATCACTTTATTTGCAAAAAAATTGCTCGATTTGGGACAAACGAGTGCTATCAAGCACCACATTGGAACAAATAGAGAAACAATCGTGCTTCACCCATACAAAACACCTTTTGTCCATAGACCTCTGTTAAAGAAGAAACTGGACACAATGCTAGAAGGAAAAATCATCGACGGTAGTACTAGTGCATTTAGATCACCACATCTCATGGTAGGAAAGAAAGGCGACATGAGACATGAGTGGCGACATGAGACTGTGCCACGACTACTGAGAACTAAATACAATTACCACGAAAATAAGATACCCATTGTCGTTGATCGAAGATATTCTTCACCTATTAAACGGTGCAAAATATTTCACGACATTGGATCTTTTCAATGGGTTTTGGCAGATAGAAATCACAGAATGTGACAGGCAAAAAACAGCCTTCTCTTGTGAGTTTGGACATTTCCATTACATTCGCATGCCATTCGGGCTATGCAATGCTCCAAGTACTTTCCAAAACGCCATAAAAATAATTCTACAGCCAATACTCAATACTTTCGTGATGGTCTACGTAGATGACATTATCATCTTCAGCAAAAACTTAAAGAACATATCGCACACCTTAAGCAAGTATTCACACTATTGCAAAAGGCTGGTATGAAAATTTAAGTACAAAAGTGTCGCTTCGCAAGACAAGAAGTTGAATATTTAGGACACATCGCCTCCCATCAAGGCATAAAAGCTGATCCGAAAAGCTAACCGCCGTTCGAAATTTTCCTACACCTTGGAATTTGGACGAATTGAGGTCATTCCTAGGCCTCGCCAATTACTACAGAAGATTTATCTACCAATTTGCTTCAATAGTCCATGCCCTTTTACAGCTTACAAAAAGCAAAGTAGCATGGAAGTGGGGAACTGAGGAGGAGACGTGCTTCGATTGCATTAAAGAATTATTATGTACCGCTCCAGTCTTAGCGTATCCAGACTTCTCGAGAAAATTTATCATCCACATCAATGCGTGCGGATATGGAGTTGGTGGCGTTCTTTCCCAAATGCCTTCACCTCAGGAAAACCAATGCACACAGGAGGACTCCGTGGACGAGTCAAGAGAACATCCAATTTCTTACACATCCAAACATCTCACCGAGCTCCAAGCCAAATGGTGTACAACAGAAAAAGAGGCATTCGCAATCATCCACACCGTAAAAGCCTTTTTCCCATACCTGTACGGAACTGTCTTCACCATCGTGACAGACCACGCAGCTTTACAATACATGATGACCAAGCGCAAACCTACAGGCAGACTCACCAGATGGCAGACTCTACCTACAACAATTTGACCTGGATATTAAATATGGGCCCGGAAAGTTGCATCAAAACGCTGACGCCTTAAGCCGGACTCCAATCCTCGTAGTGATGTCCAACACCTTTGTGGTTGACGATTAGCTTGTCGCTCAACACGAAGATAAATTCTGTCAAACGGTAATGACAGAAAGTAGCAAGCAATAGGATAGAAGTAAATTCAGTCAGGAAGACGAATTTCAAATCTTGCCCAGGTGCCTATTAGCTACATCAAGAGGTAAGATCGTAGTACCAGCGAAACGACGGAAGGAAATCCTAGAGAGATTCCACGATCACAAACTGGCTGGTCACCAGGGTATTGAAAAACACTCTCCATCATAAAAATAAATACTTTTGGCCTAAAATGGCACAGGACGTGCGCATACACGTCATCAATTGTCTAATTTGCGCAAAAAGAAAAGTTGCAGGAACATGCAAAGCCCCGCTTCAACCAATCCTGATTGCAGAATATGTCTGGCAAAGGATGGCCATCGATATCGTTGGCCCAGTTCCTGTCAGCAACAAAGGAAACACCAACATTTTAGTAATGATTGAATATGTAACAAGATACGTAATAGCAGTACTGTTGAAAGAAACATCTGCACAAACCATCATGAGAAAATTCATCAAAAACGTAATCAACGCAAAAGGAATTATGCAAACAATTAGGAATTAAACAATTGCGCACAACCACTTACCATGCACAAACCGATGGTGCGGTCGAACGGGCCAACAGAACTATTGGAGATATATGCTAACAGCGAATGTACACAAAACACAACAACCCCAGAGAATGGGACGAACATCTTAACTATGTTGTCGCAGCAAACAATGGGACCCCACATTCCAGCATGGGTGAAGCACCTTTCTTCTTATTAAAAGGCAGAGATGCTTTAGAACCAACGGACTTAAGGCCCCCGATGAAGAACAGGGTCCTTACAGATCAAAACAATGTCTTCTCCTAACAGTGGCAAGAAGCCATTGAAGGGGCAAAAAGTAAAGTATTTCTCACACAAGCTAGACAGAAAAAGTATTATGATCGTTCAGTAAAAGAATGTTCATTTAAACAAAAAAGACCTCGTTCTCCTGAAAATCATGTCGATGCAAACAGGAAAGTTTTATATGAGATGGGACGACCCATTCATAGTAATTAAAAAACTTTCCGATGTGAACTATAATGCCATGTTGACGACAACTATCAAATAGTTGTACATGTAAATCGCTTAAGAAAATGGAATGGCGATCCTAAATCTGTAAACAAGACAATATAAGTTTGGAAAATGTGAATCCAATCCAGTGATCCCTTCAAATGTTAACGTTGAAGTTGAAGCTACAGTTCCCGCTGTAACAAAAAACAAAAAAATTTAGAAAATAAGATTGTAAGTGAAAATGAAAGTGAAAAAGAAAGTGAAATTGAGAAAAAAGTGAAAATGAAATTACTGTTGATATACATTTCCCTAACCCCCTTCCAACTAACGTAGAAGATAATATAAAACACAATCAGTAGAAGCAGTGATCAGCGAAACAGAAAATACTACAACACAACAACATACTACACCAATAACAATACCCAACGCGCAACTGTCGAACAACCGAAGACTGCCGCAGCTCAGAAAACAAGAAAAGTTGGCCGCCCAAGAAAAAACCAGCGCCCTTCTAAACCTGACATCCAACCGTCAACCCACAAATTCACACTAAGACGTACTACTAGACTGCCAAGTAAATTTTAAAATATATTTTATCCTTCTCAGATGCAAATCAACTCCCTACCAATGTAAATTATGCCATAGCCTCAAGAAACAAAGATCCAATCACATGAACAGGATATGCCTGTACACAGTGGTTGTCACAAAAACAAATAACAACCAATTTCCTTTTGGCTCACGACACTACTTTTACAAAGCAAGTACTAAAAGTAAGCCCAGGATAATGTTGGAAATCAGCACAATACCCCAAAATGTGTGAAAATAACCCCATGACCAAAGATGGGAATGCCTCAAAGAGCCTATAAGAACCAAACGGCGAAGGTCAATGGATGACCACACAAAGTTTCACAGCAAAAAACTGTGTAACACAAATAATCACACTAAAAAAGGAATGCCATAATTGTAGAGTCACCTCACCATTTGGTATCATAGCCAATTCCAGTAACGATGAATTCGCTACACACAACGATCTCACGATCGTATGGAAAAAGCCAGACGCAAACCAAGAACCAGAATGTAATAACAAGCACATTTGGTCAGGTACCGAAAATTTAACAACAAGAAAAACTTTATCTAAATTGGAAGATGCAACATCTCAATTAGAAATGAATTTCAAAATAACATACAATCCTGGTGCACAAACGAAACCGCCTATCCAATTTTAGGTGTACCCGAAACATACATAGCAATCTCAAACCGTTCCAGCCGCCGCAAGCGACAAATAGATGATTACCCTAAATGAATAATTAGATAAGCAAACACAATACTATACTGCCTCTCATACCCGACAAATCAGTATGATTTTCACGTAGTTCCGTGTGCAACAACAGACAATATCTGACGACAAGAGTATCACAACAAATGAGATAGGAAAAAACATGATATTTCTCCCAAACGGAAACATCATAGTAACAAAAGAACAACATTGCATCCACGCATGGGGCACAACAAATTCCATCTCAGTCAACCAATGCAGCCAAAATAACGGCGACATTACATTTACCGCCGACACATGGATACTAACCGAAAAAATTCAAAACCAACAACTCAGCCCTTTAAAAATAATCCAAAAACACAGCAATATGTTTCACGTCACAACCAACATCATCATAATCTCACGTGTTGCTGTCAAACTGCTCAGACTCCGCAGACCAGTACTTTATAATCGAAAGAACCAACATCCAAACATCCAAACAACTAATGTATGCTACGGCACAAAAAACCAAAGAAATCAGCCAATCAAATGTAAGCCTTTCCGATGATCCCGATATTGACCAACCATTCAACAGATTTTTTGAAGCAGTACCACAATTCCATGGAACAATAACCTCAGAAATAATCCCAAAATTTTTCCTAACCTTACCAGCAACAAATACACTAACAATCGGAATATGCAGAAATAACACACTTGGCACCTACCCAATACAAAATTTCGCATATTACGACGGGTACTTAACCATCCGCGAAACTGCGTCATGCGTCAACACCCTTTCGCATAAACACCTGCACTTCATCCGACAAATGGACATATGACACACACACCAAAACACTAGACGAAAGATGCGTAACAATAGAAGAAAGACCATCATCACGTTTTTGTTCTATGCTACATGCCCATCTTTAAATACCACCGCAACAAAATGGAAATTCCAATACATACTGAAAAACGATCCACTGCCGTAACAAATAATACCTAAAATAAAAAGTTTAACCCAAAGAAGATTCCGCGCAAAAAACTCAAAACTAGAAAACCAGCAACAAAACAAAGACGTCCAACAGCGGCCAGATAGACCCATCCCAAAACAACAAAATACAACCCCACAACAATCCATTAATAACACTAACGCAGATTGAGAAATTATCGCTATCGAAAATAAGCAATTTATCACGAAACAAAATTAACTAATGAAATAAGACAAATATACTGCAAGATAACAACGATCCAAAAAAACCAAGCACTGCTCCTCGCGCAGTCCAACGGCATACTAGCAGCACAAGCTCACAAATTAAAAACATGCAGTAGAGTAAGTGGAAGTGGCAGCACATTAACACTTTAACAATGTGCCGTTGTCCCCATACAACTCACAGAAACATTAACCGCCTGCGGATATCAACCTTTCTTCCTAGGTCTTTCCACTAACCATACCATTCGAGAAGACGGTTGGTCTCTACACCCCTTCTAAGAATGTTTCTGGACAACATAGTATGTGTCCTTAAACGGACAAACATATAAATGGATAAACAACGACCGGAAAGTCGAAGAACCTACCATACACTTGACAAAGCTACATCTTATAAATAAATTCGAGGACATCCCACTCAAAGTCTACAAATATCTACCACACCATCACTCAATATACGACTCCAACGCGATGGAACAAACAAACGTCCTCGCAGATTTAATAAGTAGAATCCAATTATCTAACAAAAACTCCCGCAGTCTCTCTACAGCCTTGTATTAGACAAAAAATCAAGCTCCAATTTTTTGGATGCATCCAATTGGAAGAAAATATTTAAATACTGGCCTTCTAGGCCTCATCTTATTTATCCTTTCAATTTTTCTTTTATATCTCATAATATTTTGCATTCCATTTAACAAATTATTATCTTTATGTAAACGCAAGACTCCACTTTCTTATACAGACATCGAACTAATAACACTCTTACGTCAAGGAGACACAAAACCACACAACCATTCTCAGACATTATAGACCCCATTAAAGAACTATGTTGGAATGACGGATTTGTCATTGTAGCTCCTTCGGCAGTTCAGCACCACCCTTACACTAATAAAAATAATTAAATAAAGAAAATAAAACAAGTAAAAAGAAGACAGCATAACCTCCAATTAAAAAACCATTTTATTAACCCAAAAACGCTTCAAGAATTCATGTTCTTTAGTAAACATAATTAGAAACCTGGATTTTGGAAATCATGGAACCCTTGCTGCGGCCTAGACATGCAACACAAAATATTACTTCTATGTTTAATAACTAACACAAATTTATATTTACCATAAATAGGTCTCTTCCTCCCACCTTTCCGGTTCAAAAACAGGAACAAAAACATCACCTCAACCTCAGATTGAGATTCGCTCAACCCGAGAACCCCCCCACACAAACAAAGAATAACATTCAGCCCCTAAAGGCGACCAAATGCTGTTCTTCAAAATTTTTTTAATAGCAGTAAAACCATTAATAATTGCTTCGTGATCCTGTAGAATCACAGCAGGATTTAGAAAGAAAGATGGAACGAAATTCTCTTGTCCAGCCATAGTAAAGAACTGATGACACGAACAAAACGCCCCTATAAATCCATTTTGAGAAAAAAGGGAGGGAAGAAGAGAACCTACTCCAAGGTCTAAAATATTATCAAACTTACGCTTGAACTCTTCGGTTATCAGGAAATCTAAGGTCATGTTTAAAAAGTAAAAAAAATCTAAACTTTCTCTATCCATATTATTCAATTCTTTAAAAAAGGAAGGAGTGTGACGGTCACTAAACCGTACACGGCAGATACCTTATAGGGATGTGACGGTCAACTAACCGTACACGTGGTAGAACCTTATAGGGATAACCGGCCGTGAGGTCAACATAACAGTAATATAATTATGTATTCAGTTCAGAAGCTTTCCAATGGAAAGCTTCGGCTCACTTGACATGTTATATAAACTGAGTCCACCCAAGACTCAGAAGAACTGCATCCCCCATTACTAATTGTAACACTGTAAAATAAACACCTTATCCACTCTACATCTCTGAGTTCTTCATTTCCACCACTGTAATATCACCCGTTACAATTTTCACTGTCACTGACAGAAGTTTAAATGGGTTAAATAGCTCCGACTGGCGATGAAGAATGGCTGCCTGAATCTTTTACCATTTGCGGTCTCAGCGTTCAATCACAAACATCTCGATGTATGCAAAAAAATGGAAGAATTTGTAGGTAGGCGTGCTCTTGTTATGCGACGTGTGTGAGGCGCATGCGTCTTTGGCAAAATATGTTTTAACACTGGCAAACCACCATTTAAAGGACAGCGCGGCCAACAACAGGAGAGGCAACTAAGCGGTGGACTTCAACTGAATCTTTTGCCCGCACGCAACCCCATGGAAGGCAATCTGCTCCTCGATGTAAAAGCATTTTCATTTAAATTACTTCAGATTGTCAAATAAAATTTTTATTTCAGTCGTCGTATTTACCCGTATTGCAATCTCATTTCATCTAATAAAAAAATAGATTAAGTAACTGGCCCGGAAACGATTATTCGTCATCGTCGAAAGAGAGAGAGAGAAAAAAAATGGCAGTCACGAGGTTGCCGAGCGGTCTTTTTCGCTGGCCGGGTGAATAGTCTTGAAATAGTTGAAGACTGTCGTAGTGGACAATGTGTTGTGCAGCGTAGTAGGTCTGCGTAAGTAGTATCAACTATTGAATCTTGAAATTCTTAACAATGCACATCGGTTCCGTAATTTCTACGACCCTTTCCGGATTTGGTTTCAAATCGACCTCCTCCAGAAAGCTGATTTTTGGACTACTTGAGTAGGAGATTGCTTGTTAAAATTCAATTAGTTTCGATTGCAAAGTAAGCCGAAAAGCCAACTCGAATTGGCCATCTTTTACCTTCCTCGGTATTTATTTGCAATTTCCTGTTTTTATTATGAATATTATATTGTTTGTTTTTTTAGTTTTATGAACTTGAGATTTATGGTATTCCCCCCGAACGTGCGATGTTAAACAGGGTTCCCACTTGATTAAGATCGTGAAATTCATAGATTATTCAAAGAATTCAAAGACTAGTTTTTGCTGTTTTCCCGCCTGACATTGAGAGCTTCTGCTTCTAACTTTCTTTTGAAAGATTGTCGCTTTTCCTGGTCTTGTTGCTGTTTTTTGTTATCTTCCATGGTAGTTTGAATCGGCTTGCCGCTAAGCTAGCCTCTCTAATCATATGCCGATCAATGTCGACTTTATTTGGTCCTCCTGACTTCATGATAGAATCATACACTAACCTGAAACCGTTTAAAGAAAGAAAAATATGCACTTATCCATTCAAAAATTATTTTTCAAAAATGATCATGAAGAAAAGAAAAAAATTATAATAAACCTGTGATTCACAATACTTTCTTTTTCCATGTTCTCCTCCAGCATATTCTCATTGATTAAAAAACCCATTTCTACGGGAGCGTTCCCTTAAGAGAAAGTCAGGGTATGCTGAAGCAATTTTTAGAGCTGTTCACAACCGCTTGGAAAATTTAAAGGGCAAAAAATGGAAGAATACAGGGCATCTAGTCTGAAACTCTTTTCCTCAATGTTGCGACTTTGGTCAGGATTGAATGCTTCAAATTCCGGTTTTGACTTACTACCACTAATGTGATGAGCCTTTAAAATTGAGATTCAATCTTGTCACTCTCTGAATGGGTTCATTTCTCTTTCAAGCATTTTCGGGTTGAACTATAAGAATTTCCGGGTCGAAACAAGAAATTGCTCTAACGATTGAATAACGAAAAGGGGATCGTTCAATGAGCTTCGAGCACAATTTAAGTAGAAAGGTTCCTATTATAAAAGAAGAAAGGAAAATAAGTAAAACAAGGATATAGTTAAGAAAAAAGCATACCACATTCTTTTCTGAAGACTTTTATATCCAATTCAGTTACTGAGATCTTTTTCTTTTTTTGGAGCTCTATGAGTTTAGAGAGTTCAGATGAAGCGCCAATTCAAATTTTAATCTTTTCGGGAGGAAGCCAAAATTGCTCTTCTTTCAGACAGACTTGCCGCGATCGATTGCTGATCGAGAACGAGCGATTGATCGACGTCCAAAATCGAGATCGAGATAAAAAAGGCATTGATCAATTCGTTCAGCGTTCGCAGTGCCATCTATGAGTCGATTATGCAACTTCTTCAATTTTACGAAAAAGCCATAACAGACAGCCTGTCAAAAGCTCTACATGCTCTGCTACATGTTCTCTACATGCTTGTTACTCAATCAGTTAGTCAAAAAAATTTGAAAAATTTCACTCTTTCAGTCTTTCTATCAGTTTATTTCATTTGAAGTATGGTTGAAGCCATCCCCTCATCAAGTAACGATGTTGAAATGTAATTATCAGTAAAAATGACTATTTAAATAATACTTGTTAAAGAAGTATTTAAATAATACTTGTTAAAGAAGTTAAAAGATTTTCTTTGTCAGTGTCGATTTGAACAGCAATGTGGAATCCACTGATACTCCCAGTTCTAAAATTAAGGACAAACAACAGTATGTTGTGTTTGTACTAACAAAGTTTTTTCAGAAAAACAGTTCCAATGAAAAAAGCATAGTATACAAATGTTTACTTGGCGTTTTTGGGCAGCTAATCCTGCCAAAACTTCATAGAGGTAATTCTTTTTTTTTCTTCACACTCTTGTTGTATCACGATTGATAAAATACAGGATGCAATTGTGGATTTAGAATAATTAAAGCTTCGTTTTTTTCCTGATCGAATGAACGATCGATGAACCAGCGATCGATCAATTTTTTTTTGTGATCAATTGAACGAGCGATAGATCAATTTTTGACGCTGATCGAGATCGAGATCTTCGATCAAATTTTGCTGATCGAACGGCAAGTCTGCTTTCAGATCCTCAATGGCAAGTGTGTAGAGCCGTCAGACGAATTGATCAAAGAAAGTTATTTTTAAAACACGCCGCAATTGTTGAGTTAAAATTTGCAGAAGTTCTTCAAATAAAATTATGGCCATTGGGTTTGGCGACTGAAATTTCCGAAGGAAAGGTTCTATTTCCTGCCCAACTGAAATGAAAAATTGAAGTTTGGCTTTGTAGAAAGGATCCTTGAAAAAAGGCACCAGTGTTTTCCAACTGTAAATACTTTCCTTTTTGCTTTGCTTACCTTCCTTCAAATACTTTTCCAAATGCGGAGAAATTGCAAGTAGAGTTTTAGCTGGTTCAACGTTCTCCACCCAACGAGTGGAACAAAATTTTTTCGGCAAACAAGTTGATTTTGTGATACAGTACTGGTCCACTTATCGGACCGCCCAGCCATCGAACCAGTTCGCTTATGGAACCGGGCAACCCCTCGCACCACTTTCATTTCGGTAATAAGGTGACGTTGTGATAGGGATCTTGCTTATAGGACCACTCGCGTATTGGACCACCGCACCAGGTGGTCCGATAAGTGGACCGGCACTGTATCTTTGTACTTGGCCTTTCTCAAGGTGCTTTCCTTAAAAAGCCAGTAGCCGCAAGTAAGAGCCTGTTGAACTTTCCAATCTGCTGCATCATGACCGCTTCTAAATGCTCCATGACCAACGTGGAGGCCACACGACCCTAGTTCAAAACGACCTGGAGCCTCAAGATTTTCTTGAGTAATTTCGATGACGAGTTCCTATTCAAGATTAGATAAGAAACTCCAATTGACGTTTGGGCCATCCATTGAGATCTGAATAATTTTGTCGAATGGCATTCCAGCAAAACCTTGTTTGAAATATTCCAATAAATCTTGTGCTTTGCATCGCTCGAAGAAGACCAAATTCAAGTAACAGGTAACAATTAGCCTAGTTTTTGGATTAAAAAAAACAAACATGGAGATCCATTTGCCCTTGCTTTACAACTCTATTCGTCGATTCATCAAAGTAAGCCGTGTAGCAATCGCTGATTTTGATTTGAGTATGCAACTTTTCTTTAAAAAAAAGGTCCTAGTCCGTAATTCAAAACATAGGCCAATTTGGTGCTGCCCTGTTAGTAGCCCTGGGCTATTTTGCTATCGGGGAACATTCATCTGAAGCTCTCTGAGTCGTTTTTAGCAGAATTCAAGGAACGATGGTGATGGATCATTTTTGAGGCATTGACGTATCTCAGCTGATTTAATGGCATCAGAAACCACAAACAAAGAGTCTGCATTACCAGGCCTGATTGAAGAACAAATGACCTCTAGCTCATCTGCCCCTGCCGAGGGCCCTGCTATTTGAATTCTTTTTTTCGTAGGATCTGTTCCCTCTGTGAATTTAATTTAATTCATATTACGATGTAGTAGTTACTCTAGTTTTAAATTGATGAAAAAATACCAAAACAATGTTTCTATTCAAAAATCTAAAACTAAACTTCGTGACGTAACAAAACTTATTGTAAAAATTTTACCTGGTCGAGTCTCTCTGGCTGCACTGATATTAATCTGCTGGGAAATTTTTGAGACTGGACTTTGCCTATGTTTAAGGTTCTAATTTCTTCAAGTGCTTTTTTGATTTTGCATGACTGATAAGAGCTCCTTTTCCCATGGCACTCAAAAAAATTGTTTGGTTGCACGATCGACATTTACAATATACTCGCCTTCCGCGTTATCAACCCACTCACTAACATCTGGATGAAGCTCAACATCTTTCCGATCTACATTGAAAAAGTAGACTTTCCACTTTTTGATCGATTTGTGTTCTTTTTCCGTCCTCCTCTACGAAACATAATGATATCGCCTCAATAAGATCTCACATAAAACTGAACTAAACCACTGCGCAACAAAAGAAACTGCACTCTTCACGTTTGGTTTGTGATTTCTCGCACAACAATAAGTCCATGGTCTTTAACACGTGCTGCGTAGTTAACAAATCAGTGCTCCTGTAAAGTCTGCTACGATATTTATTGGAATTATAGAAAAATTGCCAAAATATCAGAAAACTTTTTTTAACCAGTTAAAAACTAAAAAAAAACTTAAAAATTGATTTTTCAAAGATTTATCCTACAATCACGAAGTAAGATCGGCTGCTTGGCTGCGTCCTGGTAAGGAGTGTTGTCCCCCTATACCCTTAGCGCGGGCCCGCTGAAACCAACCTCGCACCTACTTCTCTTCCCCTGCCAAAACGAGTTACCACAATATAACACGGAGTCTTATGGGACTACGTGTTTCTTTAGTTAATTTTGGTATGACAGACTTGCGTGTTTGTTTCGAAAAAATTATATGTTAAACTTTAAGACCTGTTCCATTTTTTGATATATTTTCGTTTTCTATTGTGTCATTAGAAGCTTTGGAAAAAAATTAAGAAGAAATGGAGGGAAAGCGCACCTCTATTTCTAGTACTAGTGCAGCCACTACAAGCAACTCGCGCCGCTGCATTTGCGAACGGAGTGAAAGCGTGTAAGGGGCGCGCTACTACTAAAAGTGGCTGCACTAGTTTAACCATGTTTTGAAAATTCTAGTGGGCTTTTTGTTACGAAGATTATGTACAAGGAAAACACCGAGTTCAAAGGATTAGCATCCACGATACGATCTGCCACGTATGCAGCTGCCATGTATGCTATTGAATCTTTTGTTGCGATTCCAAATATTTAATATAAATAGTTTTCTGCGTAACTGAATATTGTAAATTCTTCATTTTAAAAAATTTTTTCATTGAATATCTTTCAATAGCTCTGATGGAACATTCTAAAACAGATAGTTATACTTATTTAAGGTTCTCTAACCTTGGTGCTAGATGCTGCTAGATGTATCATTCAGTTAGTTAGCATGAGGTTAATACTTCCTTTTTGTTTTAACTCCACCGAGTTAATCGAATCAGACGTTTTTTTCCCCATCTTTGTAAGAAACTCTCAAACTCCAAAGGAAACAACCGTAGCATTAATATTCTTTGCCATATACTATATTCGTGATTGATTGTGTGTCTCGTGGAGAGATCACAAAAGAAGAACTAAAAAAAAATTGAAGCGATAAAAAGAAACAAAAGGGGATTCTATTCATCATAGGTGAGGCTATTTCATATACAATGATATGTAACAAAGTTTATATAATATACAATTCAAATAATTATATATGTATATACAATTCTAATAATTAAACATGTAACTTTATTTTGAATTTTTAGAAGTCCATAATATGGCAACAAACACTCCATCAGCACCCCATGGATTACTGTATCTCCTGAAAATGTGGTACAGTAAAGAATTTTTTTACTGCAAAACAGCAACAAAAGCGAAGGTTGGAGATGGTTTAAAATTCCCCATGGTCGGTAAAGAATCGCAAGAAATCAGGAGAAAGTCTTAAACTTAAATATGTTTAAATGTAAAGAATAAATTTTTAAAACATTCAATATTTAGGTGCCATATGTCGAATTTACCGAACGAAACTTATTAGAAAGTGTAAACTGGTTGCTGATATTGAATCTAATTTTACACAAAAACTCAATCAATCTACCTGAGAAAGCAAGAAGTGGCTGAAAAAATTGCAAGAGAAGGAAAATAAACTAGAATGAATGCTTGAAGAAGAAGATGTATTTTCAGATCATTAATTTTATTTTTGATAGACTTCTAAATAAAGTTATTTCGTCCAGATATGGTTTCGTATTATTTTTTTTCATTATTTTTTCCAGTTTAGGCAAATTTATAGACTTATAATACTATACATTAAAAATGCTATGCCATGTATCCGTTTATTTATGTTCCCGAGAAAACTTTGACACGATTTTGTTCGACATCTCTGTGTCAATAACCACACTGAATTGTATTATAAAAAAATACAATAGTTCACAGGAAATTACAATTGACGAAAATGACGAACGACGAGACTGACCAACTACAAGGGCTGTTGAGGCCAGACTGGCAAAAACGAGGCAAAATTGTTTAGGCCTCAGAATTAGGAGTAGGGGGACAAAAAGACAATAATAGAAAAGGGCGCGGGGGAAGGGGTGAGCAAAGCACCACCTATGAGCATGTAAAAGGGTAAGGGGGGCACACAAATTTCGCCGTGTACAAGTTATAAGCTATTTATTATCGTAACTCAATCATTAACCTTGGCGAAAACTGTCAAGACGGCTAGACCATCGTACGAGTCTTTACTGGCTTCCGCAAAGGATCCGTATTTGACGTTTCAATCACGATATAAGAGGAAAGGTACACTCTCGACTATCCCAAAGACCGGCGGGTGTTTATTAAAGAGTCTTAAGATTCCCCACCAGGTTTTTTAGTATAGGAGGCCGATCGCCTCTCGGAGGTATAGTAAAAAAAGGGGTTTTTCGTTCATAATTTAGAAAATTACCAACAAATATTTCCAGAAATTGAATGAATTGAAACTTTATTTGATTTCATATCCTAAAATACCTAATTCATGTTGCTTAGGTAATTTTTCAATTGTTAAATTTATGATTCGAAAATTGCGCCTCTCGCAATATTGCCTATTTGTAATACACGTTAGCAGACTTGCCGTCCACTAAATTTTTTGAGTTTGAGTTTACTCAAACTGAAGCTCAAGCTGAAGCTCTTATTTGAAGAGAAGTATCTCAATTAGAAAATGATTTATAGCTATAAATTTACGTTTGGACTCTAAAGGCTTTTTGTAATGGTTGTAATTTCAATATCTGATAGACGTATAATAATTAATAGAAAATATGCAAATAAGTATTTATCAAAGAAAAAAAAATTTGAAACAATAAAAAGGAAAACTAAACCGAATCAACTATTAACCACTCAGTTTGGCATCATTCGCACCACCCCCAATTTCAATCACTTCTGAATTTTCAGGAATTGTTTCCGTAGGTGCGATAATTTAAATATCTAACAAAGACAACCAGTTAATTAGCAAGTGCAAAGGTTTTGAAAATTTTTATAGTTACTAACCTTTGCGATTTACCCCCGCATTATCTAGGCCTATACTACTCGTATTGGGGTTGATTTCGCATGCACGTTTGTCAAATTCAGAAGAACAGAACCGGGTCAAATTCAGGTCAATTTCGGGTCGACCCGGGTCAACCCGTGTTCCAAAATCCTGACCCGGGTCACAACCCAAAAATTGAAAAGCCCCGTTTTCGATGACCCGTGTTGCACTAGACCCGCCTTTTCTCACCCGGGTTACAGCACTATGTACGAGTATTAAAGAAAAAATGAAATTTGTGCGACTTATTTCAGTAATTTAACACCGCGAATTAATTTGGTGAAAGAAAAAATTAAAATGGCTGCTTTCAGTGATGATGGTTTGGTGTTTAAATTAAACTCTTACATGAACTTTATATGAAACAATTAGGCAACATGGAAAATTCCGCAAAACTAAGCTTTGCATAGTCACTTAACGAACCCCAGCACGGTTGTCAGCGTTGCCAAATTTGAAATTTTCTATTTTTATGAAAACAAAAAGTGGAGACGATAAAAAGTTTTGCAAGTCCAAATATTTACATATTCATTCAAAAAATGAATCTTTTTGAAATCGCGATGTTATTTTTAAACCAAGTAATTGGCTTTTTCCAGATTATTGACGACGATGATATTGACAAAATTATTTTTGAGATGTTTCACAGAAGAAATAATTTTTTTAATGAATATCTTGAGCGTGAAAGACTGGAATTAGAAACGATAGAATTAAACAGGGAACTGTATTTTACAACTTATGTCGGAACTTGGTTTGAAAGATATCCTGAACTTCAATTTCGTAGAGATTGCAGATTTTCAAAAACGGCTTTCCAGGTACTAAATATTTGTTTTCGTTTTGCAAAACTGGCGAAAATCGCCTAAAACGTTTACTTTTCAGAATCTTATTAATGTTTTTGGTCCAGCTATAAGAAGGCATAATATGTACGTTGGCATTCCAGTCACGGATAAACTATTGATGACACTATGGTGCCTCGCAAATAGGGAAGCTTTTCGAGTACTTTCTCGGCGTTTTGGCCTAAACCGTGGAAACATCCATTATATCGTAATGAAAACATGCCGACAAATAGCCGGAATAGCCAGCAATTTTATCAAGTGGCCTGATAGAAATGAATATTTGGGTCTCTCCAACAACTATAGACTTCCAAACACTTTGTGTAATGTTTAAGAATTTTCTCGAAAAATATTTTCTAAATCATACATTTGTTTGAAGGTGCTGTTGATAGTTTTGAGGTCGAAATCAGACAGCCCCTGAACAAACTGCCGGCTTATACAAGAAGGAAATGTCGAACTACGGTTAAGGTACAGATAGTTGCCACGAAAGACCTTAAAATTGTTGATGCTACCGTAGGGTGGCCGGGAGCCATACATGATGCACGCATATTTAGGAACAGCTCACTTTCGGCAGCAATAAGAGTTCGACTTGCGAGCACACCTTACCACATATTGGCAGATACTGCGTATTCTTTGATTGAACGCATTATGGTGCCTTATAGGCGAGATCGGGAACTTGAACCACACGAAGAAGAATTTAACGCTATTCTAAAATCGGAACGGCAAAACGTCGAACGCGCCATCGGCTTAATTAAAATGAAGTGGCGTCGCTTAAAATATCTTGACGTCTTCAAACTGAAAAACGCCCATACCATCTTGATGGTTGCTATTTGTCTACACAATTTTGGCTTGGCTCAAGATGGCTGGATCGACGACGCTCCCTTCATACACGAAGAAGAAGAAGAAGAGGACGAAGATCTTCACGTTGACGACGAAAATGACAATTTTGAAGAAATGAGGACAGGAATAGAAAAAAGAAGACAAATCGTAGAAAACTTGATATGAATTCAGCGTGTACTGCTTTAATAAATGAGAAAACACTCAGAATTTTGTAAACTTCTTATCAATAAACTTAAGTGAAAGATTGCATATTGCACAACGCCATATTTGAACTTAGTCATAATTCTTCTTTTGCACTATTAGAGATCAATTTTTTTACTTCAGTCTGAACTTAGTTATTTAATGATAAATGTCTTAACTTCAAGAGAAAAACAATTATTGAAATGACTTCGTTTGATCTGCTGTTGATTGGGAATTTTGAATACTTGTTTACATCCACTGCCACCATAATGAATTACTCAAGTGAGCCTCTGTTATTACTCGAACCACCCTAAATAAATGAATACAATGTTACTGTTCTTTGTATATAGTACGATGTATAATCAACATTTTTACCTGAGAATTCGTTGTTTGAAGTTTCTTCAACAAAGCCAGTGATACTTGTTCCACGGCAGCGGCGGCAGAAATTATCGCAGTATTTTTGGCAGCAGCCGACTCGTTGTGGACTTTCCATGTCTGAAGAAACTGTTCATCGCGTGCTTTTCGCTCAGCTTCCATGTCCGCTAGGCGGTTCAATGAATCACTTCTATTTACTCTGGTTTTTAATTTTTTTGGAGTTTGAGAAGGTGGAGAATCATCGCCTGGCCGCTTCGGCTTTTCTCTCGCACCAACTTCATGAACATATTGCAACGTGACGGTGTCGTCAAAACCAAGAAGTTCGTTCATTTTTGCATAAAAAGGCCAATGAGACCGTCGACCACCTCCTTCTTTGGCATTCTCATTAATCTCATGAAATCTCTCTCGCATAGATTTCATTTTGGAAGCACACCTATCAGCAGTTACTGGAAATCCTTTACTAGCCATGAGTTTGGAGATCTGTGTAAATTCAATCATTCAATTACCAAAAACACATAATATAAATTGTTTTAACTTATTATGCACTCACCTCCACCAAAATTAGTTTTTCTGAGCAATTTTTCTTCTTGATACGGGGAAAAAACTCCTTGTAGCAATCGAGAAGCATAAACACCTCTCTCTCTTCCCATCGTTGACCAGTTTTGGAAAAATCAGATGTAATAGGTCCGTTGATACTTGATACGCTGATGGGTATCACCGATTTTGAAAGAGCTGTATAAATAAAGACATATTTTCTTAAAAAAAGAGAAAAGAATTTAAAATTATCAATAAAAGCGACTATTTTCATGAATTTGTGGAGTAAGATGAATAGATTTCACTTGTGTGGATGGGCCACTTTTCTCGCTCTCAATCACCGCACCTTTTCCATCTGAAAACGATTTAGAAAATAACTCATTAAGTGCTAAATATCCCAAAAAATTAATTTGAGTTATTCTTACTTGATTTTGAAAGAGTCAATCCACATGAGTGACCAGTGGCTTTGCTATAGGGCTGTTCGACATCTTTTTTAACATTTGTTGAAATCGTGAAACGCAGCAACTCATGTATTTTTTCGTCTGCTACAAGTGACTTGTTTTGTTCTGCGAAATATGAAATTTCAAACAGTTTGATAGAAATGGGGGTTATTTGAAAGTTTTTATAGGTTTTATTTATATATTAGTTGGTTATAATGTATTTTTAAGCTATGTCACTGTCTGGTTCAATTTTCAAATTTCAAATTCAATCATAAATTTAAGAATGAAAAAATTGCATAAACAAAATTGCATAAGCTGACTAAATGATGACTGCTTTAATGATGACCAAAGCAAAACTTTAATCATAAGCGTTGGATAATGAACTCGTCGTCACTCGATGATGTCTTCATCCACATCATCTTCTTTTGCAATAAAAAACTATCTCTTCAATTGTTGAAAATCCAACCAAATTATTCATGTTGGGCTACAGTTGTCGACCGCTCTTAGCTGCTCCAAGCTCCATCGTTATGATAAAGAGCGGCGAGAAATAATAAGAATTTCCAAAGAATGACAAATCCCACATCTGCGAAGAATAATTGAAGAAACATGGAGAGTATGCTCCTGTGGCTTTAATTACACAAGATGAGAAAACGAACGATCAAATCACATATAAAAGCAGCAAAACTAAATTTTGGACAAATCCTACATCCATCCGACGCCCTTCTCCAACGAAGCAGTAGCCGTCTGCAGCAAAATCGAAAGGAAATTGTCTGAAGTCCGAGAGCTTTTTTTTTGCTGATGTTACTAAGACTTTTCATTAGATTCGATAGATCGAACATTAACAAAACACTTAGTCCTTGACATTTCGTACTCTGACACTTCAACCCTGTTCAGTGTTCACACAGTATTCAAATCAATCACTAAACTCAATCAAGCGTGTTGTTATACAAATTTCACTTTTACAATGAAATGGTATCTGTACAAAGCACAATAAAAAGTTTGGGTTTTGTAACTTTTATCTTTGTAGTATGCTTTTGATGGAGAGGTTGATGATTTCGAGTGACGTCTTCAACATTGACGTCTTCAACAAATGCGGATTAATGGGGTATCTCGGCAAGTGCCACTATTGTCAATCCAGCGCTTCTGTCTCTTCGATCCGCATTCCTTATGCTTGCAAGCTGTTGCTTCAGGAGCTGCAATCAATGAACATCGCTCCCCGTCTGAAACTCAAAAAGTACTTTTAGTGAAGCAGAATTTTTTTGTTTTATTGTTTTATTTTTTAACTGTCTCGAAAGTTTCATCCAAGTTTCTTCCAGTTTGGTTTGCCCTTCGTTCCCTTATGTCTATTTTTTTAAACAGTCCCCGCCGTTTTTTTAATGCATTGATGGATGTTTAAATTTTTTGCTGTATTTCCACTTTGGAAAGAAATTGCAGTATCCAGTTTCAAAAGTTTCCATCGATTTAATTGCTTAACCGAATTTACACCGACAACCCGTCCTTTCGTTGATTATTTATTGATTGTTGTTGAACGTTGACTACTTGACCGTGAAAGGGGCCGAAAGTAAATTCAACAATGTCAAAATCAGTATACGTAGATGGAAAGTATCCACGGGATCGTATTGTGAAATTGTCTTCTCGTTAAACGTTTAAATGTTTCATGGGAATTCCCCTTAGTTCACTCGTGCGAAATTTTCTTTGTCCTCCATCTCTCTCTCAATGTTGGTAAAACGTAAATTTTTTTATCACCGCCATTTTTCCAATCCTCTTTCTCTAACCTCTCGCGCCTTTTTGGGTAGGAGGCAAGGACAAGAATTGCATTGCTCCTCCTTCCTTATTCATTCCTTCATAGATTTTTTGAACAGTTAATAATTTTTTTTCGTTCTCTTTCGACATTCAGATCTCATGCAAATTCTTCCTTTACATTTTTCACCATAGGCCACAAATAACAGAGGCAGAGGAGAGCATCTATAGCTGAGTAGGGGCATCCTCAGCAGCATCTAAAGCAGCAGCGTCGCCAGCAGTAGGACCCACCAAAACCAGGCCCCCTTAAAGGCAGATGCCACTTCAAAAATTTGATTATCATAAAGAATATTTAAACGGGGAAGCCCGTTAAATTGTAGAGAACCTAGAAGTCTCCTTCACCAACTATCAGTTCGCAATAGATGAATTGAAAAGGACGTGCGGAGGAAAATAAGTCTTGATAGAGGTTAACATGAAAAAATGGATTCTCATAAAAATTGGAAAGTGAAATATTCTAAAGAGGTCACGGCATTACGTCACCTACAACTGAAAATCCAGTCATACATAACAGCACTGGAAAGCCTACGGCATTCGAAGACATCCCATTGAAGCTATCTAGGAAGAAGACTTATGAAGCTTCTCCCAAGTAAATTACAGGAGAAATGGGCAGAAGACGCCATCAACGATGTAACAGATATCGAATGCGTGTAAAAATTTATCCGGGTGCAGACAAAAGCGGACCAAAAAGTTGAACAGGCTGGAAAAAGCCACTCAACCCAGCATCCAGAAAACGGAGATAACAACCGCAGCACAACTGGCGTTAGGAGCCATTAAAAAACAATTTTTAAACCAAAAACTAACAATTCTGCTTCTGGTTTTTCAGGTCAGAATAAATGTACCAGAGAGTGCATATTTTGCAACGAGTAGCATTTCCCAGACGCCTTTCCAAAAACTCTAGCGGAAAGAAAAACCATCATAGCAGACACAGTGATGCCGCCAGCGCTGAGCGATCGCTCCTCTCTACCTCTTCGCTAGCGCTCTAGCACTGAATTGTAAGCGATAACGTAGCTAAAAAATAGTGAGCGAGCGGTAAGCACCGTTTCCGCTGATTTGGCGTTCATTTGACTCAAGCGCCATCTGTTAAAGATTTTGTTACATTGTGCATATTTTCAGAACTTTGAAAGTTTTCCACCTTTCTAGATACCAATATACAATACCAATATTTCTCTTTATAATGGATGCTGGGGGTGAGGCAAATGGTAACAGGTCAACTTTTTTATTATGCTAATTCATTTTGGCTTAAATAATAAAAGTATAGACCTTTTAAAAATTGCTACGGTTCCGCAGAGTCAAAAGTCGTGCGGCTACTTGACTACTGCGCACCATGGCGGGGGATAGACAAACTCTTGCTGCAAATTTTGCTTCACCCTGCGTGTAGAGTAGTAGATTTTTGTGCTTTTTTTTAAATTTGAAATAGACAAGTGATAATGTTGTTATAAAAAGAAGATTTTGTGAATTTCCTGAGATAATTTCCTAAGTGTAATTCATCTCAGGACAAAGATTTCATAGAAAGAAGAAGAAAACTTTGGTTAAATGGAAGAAAAAACTGACATTATTAATGTAAAAAATGTAAGTTGTATGTTTGTTTACACTATTTTGTTTTGAGGTAATTGATTATCTGAATGACATATAAATTTGAGATATACATATCCTCAGATGAAAACAAATATGCTGGTTTACCTAGAAACCAAATAAAACTTGATTATCTTAAAGATTAAGAAAGTGGGCCATTGAGGAAAAAGTCTGGTTACCACCACAAATGTTTTAATTTTTTAGTGATGTTCCAAATGTGGCCACATCTGAATATGTTCTTTCTTCTTTTATAGCAATTATAATGCGAGTCACAATAAACAGACTATTTTAAATCACCGAAGAAAATTTGCAAAAAAATTTAAATCCCACGTTTTACTCGTGAAAATAATTTTGAATTTTTTAAAATTAGATATATAGGAATTAAAATTTCGACCAAAAAGACCCGTTCACACCAGAGGTTTTTCGGCTAGCCAAAAGATGAAAGATGAAAACCAAAAGATGAAAAAATTTCGTTTTTATCTTCGGTTATTCACACTACAAATTTTTTCATCTTGGTAGATGGCGCTTACTTTTTTTGCCAATTATTTGTGTCGTCTGCAGATTTTCTGATTTTTGTGTCTGATTATTGTGATTACTCTTTTTTTCTTTAAATTAAAATTGAAGTAGGAATAGAGAGAGTAATTATGAGTACGAACTTTATTGGATTTGGAAGCTGAAAGTTGTTTACATCAACACACAACTTTATTTTTTAATTTCAAAATAGACTTCCTTGTGAATAACTTGAGCATTTTTATCCAGAAACTATAAATAATCCAACATCAACACGAAACCTGACGAAACCAATCAGTCAATCACGAAAAACACACGACTTATTGTTGAAAGAATGAGAGCAGACAGATTTGACATTGCTGATGTTGCCCTAAAATAAAAAATTATTTGCGCATCAAATGGAAAGCTGTGATTGGCTGTTCAGTTTTCAGCTTTCGTTTTTCGGCTAGCTGAAACTTTTTGGCGCCGAAATGTTTAAAAAGTTTCGTCTTTGGAAAGATGAAATTTTTTTTTCGTTTCGGCTCGTTTTTTAGCTCGTTTTTTTCATCTTTCATCTTTCGGCTAGCCGAACACCTCTGGTGTGAACGGACCTAAAAGCTTCAGCAACAATGGAAAGATTATTCAGCGTTGGTGGATTCATTCGACTTCGAAGAAATCGTCAATCACATGAATATTTTGAAATAGTTGTATGGCTTTAGGTAACTCGCCATGTAGCTATTTAATACTTGGTGATGTTTTGATTATTTCTCATTGATAACATTTTCACATTTTTAACAACAATTTTGTTAAATTATATCATACGTCATAATGAGTAATGTGATGATAAAAAAGAAATACATAATTCAATAAACGCAAGAACAAAATCTCTGTCTCTTTATACCTCTAAAATTCTCATTTTATTTTTATTTATTCAATAGAGGCAATAAATTCGATAGTCATTGTCACAAACAAGTTTTAACTATATAACTTCTAAATAAGCGAAAAATTTAAGCTCTGCGCTCAGACGCTCAGCTCGGTGCTTTAAACCCTAGCGAGAGCGCCAACGTCCTGTATCTTAGAAAGCGCCAAATAAGTGGTGATCAGAAATTGATTAATGGGTGGCAAGCCTGAGCAGACATGAAAAGATGTACCGATTGCTTTAGCTTGAGGCATGAAAAAAAGGACTGTATATCCGACAGAACTTGCTGAAAATGCGAAGGAAGACACCACCAGACATTGTGTGGCAAGAAAATCACAAGATTTGCTGGGAAAGGAGCTACTGGAACAAGCAGCTCCACAGCAACAGGAAGCGCAGCAATCGTCACGACAGCTTGTACCAAATGCTTTTAAAGAAGTGATCCTGTAAACTGCAACTGTGTGGGTAATCGGCCCAGACGGAAAGGAGACGAAGACAATACTCTTCGTTGACAAAGTAAGTCACAGATCATGTATTTCAGATTCAATATGGGAAAAACTCAATTTAAAAAGAAACAAGATTGAAAATATAGCCACAAGAGTGTTTAAAGAAGAGAAAGAGATACCGGCAGAGCCGACAAACTTTTTGGAACTTAGTATCAGGGGTAATTTTGAAGGTTGATAATATAATTCTCAATAATTTGGTCAATAATCTCAATTCTTGCTCTTGAATCTAACTTTATTGCAAACAGGCTTGTTAATATCATTTTGATGAACGATGAAATCGTCATCGGGAATAGAATTTTTTGTTCAAGCGATTATCGCGCGATAGATTCCAAATCAGTATCAATCGATAATCGCGTTTTTATTGCCGTTGACGCGATAAAGATAGTTTTTTTCCCTATTGGCTTCCAAGAGGGTCCTGTGGGGTGTTATTAGGGCGGGGTTTTGGCGGGGTTTTGGTCTATTTTCGGGTTTCGTGCAAATTTCTTGGATCTTGTCTGTGGTAGGCAAGCTTTATCAAACTTGTTGAGACGAACAATTTCATATCGAAATAACCCCGATCCTTTTAGCGGATGTTGAGCGCTGTCGATCAAACTGCTTTTATGATTTTTTGCCGTTTGGTTTTAGGGAAGGGGTTGTGGGGATTTGATTACTATGACTATGAGTCTATGACAGTAAAAGTGTTGTCTGCTTTTTCTTTGCTTACGAGTTTGTTATTAGTATATTAGGGCGGGTTTCGTGCAAATTCTTTTTTGGATCTTCTCCGTTGTGGGTGGGCTTGATAAAACTTGTTGATACGAACAATTCGATTTAAAAATATTCCCGATTCGGTCAACGTTTTTTAACCACAGGCGACCCAAACAAGTGGCACCATTTATTTTTTTTTAATTTGTTGATTATTTATTCCCACATTAAATACTACTCCATTAGTCTATCATTGGGACGTTGGATGATATCTTTGCTTGCCCAATCGTTAAAAAGACGAAGAAAAAACAAAAAAAAACAGCTGAAAATGGATGAGCACTATGGATGCACTACGGCACATTCGTCCATCAAAGATATTTTAAAAACCACGGCCAAGCTGAAAAATCAGAGATTATCTTTTTAAATGTGAAAATTGTCCTTCAAAGAAAAAACCTGGCGGAACATTGTAACTAATTTATGTATTGGAGAAAATTTTGAAACAAAGGAGAAAAAGAACAAGAAGGGAAAAAAGAAAACCATTTAGTCTCCTTATCGGTATAGAACAAATCAATTTGATTATAGCAAATGAGGTGACAATCCAGAATCCATGTGAATAACGAGCATACAAAATGCCACTAGGATTCATACTGGGAATTCCATCACAAAAAGTAATTGAGCAATTAATAACAAATTTAATTCTCGTCGGGCTCCTTTTATTAATAAATCAGCAGAAAGTGCTGGGGATTCGATGGGATACTAGATCAGACAATTTTAAATTCGAGCCATCGTCAATAGTCGAAGTAGCAGAGGAAGTAGGAGAGTAAATAAAAAAAATTCTGAGTATCTCCTCAAGGATTTTTGACCCAATAGCATTCCTAGCTCCTACAACTCAGGAGAGTTAACAACAAAAAAGAAAATTCTGAGCATCTCTGCAAAGATTTTTGAACCAAAAGGACTCCTAGCTCCTACAACTCTACTCTACTACTGAAGATTATCTACCAACCGCTCTGGAAGAAAGGGATTGATTGGGATGAAAATGCCCCTCAAGAAATTTGAACAAACTGGAAAATGGGGATGAAAGGATTAATTGGTTTTGAGCAACTCAAGATCCCGCATTGGTTTGGTTGCAAACAACGCGATATCGGCAGTGGCACCCTTACCAAAGAAGAAGGTGACACTACCAAGATTAGGATTACTAAGTTCTCTTTTAGCAATTTGTCTAGGAGAAGCAGTCAGGAAGGCGCTCCACATGAACACTTGAGAATTACTTATTGGTCTGACTCCTTGGTAGCTCTTGGCTGGATAAATGGAGAGCCGAATCGATGGAGACAGTTTTTAAGAAATCAAGTGTAGACCATTCAAAACGTTTCCAAAAAAGAATGGTGGAGACACTGTCCGGGACTCGGGAATCTAGCCGATTTTGCCTCGTGGGTTGCGCCAGCGCACACGAGTGAACTTCCACGCTAGTAAAATCTCAGCTATGATGGAATGGGCCAGATTGGTAAGTTGAGGAAGAAGAGAAATGGCCTGATCCTCCTGATCCAGAAAAGCAAGATTCCTTGGTTCAAAAGGACATGGAATCTGAGTCGAGAGGTGTAGTAGCCAACACTGTTGCATCCATTATAGTAAAAAAAAATCGACTGGAGCCCGGAACACATCTCGTCATGGAATCGCCTTCTAAGGAGAACCACCTGGATATTTAGATTTGTAAACAGATGTTGGAAAAGAACACGCGATCCAAGGATGGAATTCACCGAAGTATTCAAGAATAAGGATTACAACAAAGACAAATCCAAGAGAAAACCAGACAAAGAAGCCAAGATCGCCAGAATGTCCGAAGAAGAGCTGTATGAAGCGGAGGTAATTATATACAGACAGCTTCAGATGGAGATATATCTTAAGGCGTTCGAGAATCTCCGACTTGTACCCGTTCATCCTAATGAGAAGATAGCCTCTCTTCACATCTAGAGTGGGATTCTCGAGATAAAGTAATCAGAATCAGTGACGAGTTTCTCTCGCACTGAGATATAATAATAATATGCCCCCTATTTTACTACCAGCTAATCACCCTGTTGTTTCTTTAATTACTACAGACAAACACAAGTGCTTACTGCATGCACCAGGCGTCAAAGCAACACTTTCGGCACTCAAGGAGAGATTCTAGATAATCAAAGGCCGTCAGAAAGTTAAAAATAGTTGGTTTGCTTGTCTCATTTGCCGAAGCTTTCATGGCCTTTCAGGAACCGGCAGCTCCTTTGCCACCCAACCGACTAAGAAAGGCCCAAGCGTTCAGAAACGTGACTGGGGTAGACTTTGCTGCCCCATTATGCTGCAAGAAAAACCCAACCGATAAAGATTCCGACGAGGACTATATGGTAGAAGATGGCAATCACAAGCTGTTAAAGTGTTATGTTTGCTTAAGTCTGCTCGAGCCATCCATCTGGAGCTAGTGCCGGATCTTACTGCTCACTCTTCTTTACTTTCTTTTCGGCGATTTGCCACAAGAAAAGGACCGTTGTCTGTTATGTATTCAGAAAATACTTTCCGTTGCGTCGATCGTCATTTGACGTTAGTACAATCAGATCCCGTATCCATGTTTTGCTCGCCAGGAGAAATTTACTTTGGATTTTCTCCGGCATTTTAGTCCCTCGGTGGGGAGGATTCTTGGAGCAGATGGTGAGGAGCGTCAAGGATTTACCTAGAAGAACTGGACAACTTCCAGTCAAAAGGGAAATCTGGCCGACAAATTTGCCTTAACGAAATGGTCCTCATCCACGACGAAGACACAAAGCGGCTGATGTGGTTAACAGGGTTAGTCACGGAGCTTCGACAAAGTCATGACGAAATCATTCGATCCGTCTTGCTCTGGGCGCCTAATGGTAACTATATAAATCACGCAATTCAATTTTTGTATCCTTTAGAGGTGCGTATGTACGACCCCAAAGAAGTGGCCATCGAAGATCAAGGACGTGAGCTAGAAGCGAAAGCCAATCCAGCTCCTCCAGAACCAGCTTTCATTGAGCCCGACGTGGATCCAGTAAGTGGAGAATAGCACGACGATCAGTAATAAATTATAGCACATGGTCAGTTGGTCGACCAAATAGCACGGGCTCTGGTGGGCAGTCAGTTGGGAACAGAATGGATATCCCAGCAGCAACTATTCGATCTGTCCGTCGAACACATGCTCCCTCCTATCTAAAAGACTATTGCCCTTAGGTGCTACTGCTAGGTGGCCCACAGGTGTATTTAGCTTAACCCTAAAGTATATTCCACCCCCATTTAAGATTGATGAAATCATTGTACAACGAACATCGAGTCCGAGACGTTTCTTTATTCTAATCATTATTTATCTGGTAATGTAACTACAGACACTCCAACATTCATTAACGGTCATCATTCATGAACCCTATCCCCTCCAAACCCAAATTTAAATTTCTCTGTGTTTGGTTCGACCAGAAAATTTTACGGAAACCCCACATAAGAGTCCAGACCCACTGCATAAAACACAAAAATCTATTCTTGATAATTAAGAATTCAACATCCTCCCAAAATTTTTATCATACTCTTCAAAACCCCAGTGTGTAGTTAAACTGATTTCGGGCTTATTGCCTACGGTAACGCTAGCAAATACAACCAATCCAAGATCAATTTCGCCTGCAGATACAGTACCCACCAAACTATTAAGAACATCCCCCTCGTTTTGTGTGTATTCTTAAGGCGCTACGCGTCTCATTGCAACTCGCGTAACTCTTCAAAGGCTCGGGATAGAATTTTTTTCTTTTTTTCCCGATCACATGAAAAGTCGATCTACAAATCATACACACTTGACTTTTTGTAGGAAATACCCCAAGTCCCTATATCCTCGTTCAAAATTTAAGAACACCCTCTTTTTCTACCATAAGCGCAGTGTTAAAACCGGCTTTTTTCAAAATCAATAAAAAATCCTTCCTAACGTGATAGCGAAACCTGGTTTGCACTCGCAGATAAATTAACATTTATTTGATAATATTAAAGAGTTTTCATAATGAATTTTTTAAAACAACCTCCCTATCCCTCGAAGTTTTTTTGCTAAAAAAGGAGGGGTCCGGCTGACGGCTTAACCTTGAGGAGATAGGCAGAATTCCACCTTTTTGAGTATTTTTTAGTTCGAAAAGTTCGAGTGTTCTTAATTTGTGAACGAGGGTGTAGGGACTTGGGGTGAATAGAAAAAATGCAAACAGAACAAAGTAGTAGGTAGTCTTACTAATTTTCTAGAAATAGAAGGAAATGCTATAAAGTGGGCTATCAAGCAGCTACGCAAACTTGATAAAGAATATCGGATTGAACAACAGCGTTTCACAATTTCGCAATAATAATCCAAATACTTATACATAATAATAATCCAATACTCAAGGGGAAAAGTGGAACAAGGAAACATTTTTAAAACGCACCCAAACATTAAGGGAAAATTATGAAATAATGCATGGGACAGCGGGAAGGCATGTATCGAATTATTGAATAAGATTTAAACGATTCAGTGAGTTAGATTATTTTGTATCCCGTGTGTGTGAAGCATGCAGTCAGTAGGAAAACTGAAAAATGACTGAAACCCTCCCAAACTGTTCTGCCTGACACATATCGGCAGGCAGGAGCCTAGCTTCAACGGGGATAAAGGGTAGTTCCGTCTTAACTTCGTAATCTGTGGTTCCACAGTGATCTGTCTTGGCAAGAGCCCAACAACCAGCCCTCGTTGTTGTTTTTCAAACTTATCTTCATGGTTTTATCTGCAAATTGCAACAACACACAAGTACTTGTTTTGATAGGAACAAATTACTGCGCCCCTTTGAATATAAAAAGAGGCATAAAAAAGGTGCGTAAAAAAATTCAAGTCTCTGAAAATCAGAGCAGCAACTACCAGAAATTGTTCCTTTTTGTTTATGCGCGGGGTATAAACGAATGCCGATAACTACGAAACTTAGCACACTTATACATCTTTTTATTCCTAATTTTAGATGTAAAGTTCACTAAAGTCCTCTTAAGATAAGAGGAAGTATTTAAAAAAAACAACTCCTCTTAGACGGACCATGACTCAATAGTCAGGTCGGGCTAGCGAAAAAGCTTGCTGAATCCCAAACAAATAATAATAAGTTGGATTTTACAAGGGCTGTGTTTTTATTATCTTAATCTATGCCCTGGTAAGAAAATTCCGGAAAAATATTAATATTAAGTGTACTTATTATAATTTTTGAAATATGCGTGCTTTGTGATTTGATTAAAACTATTACAGGAATACATTAATACATAAACAGGAAATACAGGATAAATTTTAAAAAATTAACTTTGTTATTTATTCCTTCATTTAGATTAAGCGTAATTTTTTTTTTCACAACCCTAAAAGTTTGAAATTCACAGCCACTTTTAGTAGGTAACCTCCTCTTTTTCCCCTTAAAAACACGTTGGTGTTTACACGGCTCTTATCTAAAAATCGTGGCAACGAAAATCGTTGCAGATAGTAAACTAGAGTTTGCTCCTCATCCACGAAGGTCTCATTTTAATCGGTGGTGTATCCTTTACCACTCCAATAAATAATTGCAGGGAGCGGGATTTACGTTTCTTTTTATTTTATGAAATATGACCCCAATTCCCCAAAAATGTTCGTACTACACGTCTACTTTCCACCAGACCCGCAGTGACCGTTGAGGCGTTCTGTTTTGTTTGGATTTTTTGAAAAGCCTTTTGTTAAACGTCGTTGAACACAGAAGTGTACCAGTATTTTAGTGTTAAATTAAATTATCAAATTGTGTGGTATATTGGTAATAATTGAATTAAATAACAAGAAAACCAACGTACAGTATCCTGCAAAAAAATCCGAACGAGATTTTTATTTTTTTAAACATCTAGTGAGGGAAAAATAAACTACTAGTTAAAAAGTTAATGTCTAATCCTTTTCCAATGTGATATTGGCGCGATAGACCAAAGGCAGGGCAATTCCCAGACGTAGCCTTAGGAGCATTCTTTTGTTCTCTTCTTTCTCATCTATACTACAGTGTTTCAGTTTGCATTATAAAACAATAACACTACGTTTAGGCATGCCTTGGGTTAATGGTCTATAGTTCATGGGTGGAATATAATGGTTTTAAGTAAAAACAATTAGCACATTCATTTTTCACGCTATGAAACAGAAAAACATTCTTGAGTTGCTTGACTTTGTAAAAGACTCAATATTTCCTCACATTAACTTGTTATTCATTATGTAAGCCTAATGGAAGCTTTCAGATTCGAAACACCGACCCCGGTATCATCAAGCCAGAGTCGTAATCACTATACCAAAGAATCGGTACTAATGTAGAAATATTGACGGAAAATATGCTATCGGCGGATTCAGAGACTGGTTAAAAGTTCACCATCTACATTATATTGAACCTCTGAAACGGATTCTTTTGTATAATGATTACAGTGTCCGATTGGTATCACTGAGTGCAATGGTTCGAATCTCCTATCTGGCTTTAGGGATTGATTAATTAAATTAATTAAATTGTATGTTTTACGTTAGGAAATATTGAATCTTTATATAAAAGTCGACTAACTCAATATTGTTATTTGTTACAAAATGATTACGCTGATGAGTTTTTATTTCAAAACGTGATATTCCACCCCATATCTATGTAAGATCCTAATAGTCTAATACACGCCATTCCATAGTTGAAAGTGTCATAAAAAGGGAAAGCCCCAAAGGCTATGTCTGGTTTAAATTTCCCTTCCTTTAGTCTATCACGTCAATCAAAATAGTCTATCAATCACCTTGGAAAAGGATTAGACATTAACTAATAGTTTATTTTTCCCTCACTAGATATTAAAAAAAAGAAATCGCGTTCGGATTTTTTTTTCAGGACACTGTACACTTATAATATAGGAAACTCTTTTGACGAGAGGAAAAGATAGCACGGATCCGGCAATACGCCAGATCAATGCGAGACCTTGCAACTCAGCATCCGCTCAGCAGGGTTTATTGTGGCATGTGTTTTTGCGCAGTTAATTGAAGTTTTCACAATCATTTCGTCATAATTACCTCGACTATGCAGCATAGTTAAGCCTTTAAGTTGAAGGGAAATTCTTAATTCCATTAAAAATCTTGCTTTGTTGTTTACATTAGAGAGGAATTCTTCTTTGGATGTAGTTAATTATTTACGGACGAATGCTTTTGGACGTAGTTAATTGCTCAAAAAATAAACCTTCGCTGTCGATTGTTTTGATCACTTGTTGTTTGCCACATCTTTTGTAGATGGCCCGTTGTATCCATCAAAGACAATTGTAGTGTAGCTGCTTCCGTATTTCTTTGATAGGTAGTTTTAAAAAAGCGTAAAAATGTCCAAATAGGTTTCTACTTTCTTCCATGGAATTTTGTGTAGTAACCATCAACCGTAAACCACTTTTTTCATTTCACTTTTTATTTCGATACCTTCTTTTTCTGGGTCATACTTTGACATTACAGCAATTGATTTTGCTAATTCAGTTTTGTAAGCATTTCTCCTGTTACAATGAGAGTCAAATAGCAAAAAGGGGAATGAACTTAGTTCAAATTTAAAGTAGGATGAAACTGAAATGTCGTTTTTAGAGGCTATAGCACAACCATTATCCTTTGAAAATGAACATAAGGGTCTATATTGCTCTTTTTGTTTTTTGAGCCTGGGTTGTCTTTCTCGGTCATAAGAACAACTGGTCTTTTCGCTGAGGTGTGAAATTTTTAACAGATACTCAAAACATTTTTCATAGTAGAGAATGATTTTTACATACGTTTGACGTTTTTTTTGTTGCTGGCTGTTGTAGATGCGATGGTTTCTGGCCGGGTATCTGAATGAAAGAGTCACTGGCTGAGTGATATCTTTGTGTTTTTTTTGTTTGTGTGATCCGTAGTCCTTTTTGGAGTTGTTTTGGTTTTGGTCCTTTTGTTCGTGTTTACGCTTGTTGTTGCGTTTGTGCTATTTTGATTCGTTCTATGGTTTGAAGATAAATGGCTCGTAGGCGGTTCATTTCTCGTTGTACGTCGTTTCTGGCGTTGTATTTTGTTGGATTTTGGCCGATGTTCTCCATGAGGAACAACCCTTCGATGGTTTTCACTCTTGAAAGGATGACTTGTTTGACTACAGTGGTTCTCGTCTCATCACGGTTGAAGCAACTAAAACATCAAAATCAATATAGAGGACGACGAAGCTAATGAGAAGACACACCCGATAAACTGGAAGCCCAACTTATTAAAACGACGTCGTTATCCATATCCTTTACCGTACAATACAACTTGATTTTTCAACTTACTTGGGATAGTTGAACCGGCTTCTCCTTTGTTTCCAGTAATTCCAGTTGGCCCCTCGGGTCCTGGTGGGCCAGGTTGTCCATCGATTCCGTGTATACCATCTTCACCAGCTGTTCCTGTCGGTCCTTTGAGTCCATGTTCTCCTTTTGATCCGGGAGCACCAGGTTCTCCGTTTGAACCATGGTCTCCCTTGGCTACGGGTAATCCTCTTAATCCAGTAAGACCCATAAGTCCTGGCCTAATCCTGATAGCCAGGGAAGCCTGGTTTCCCTTGTGGGCCAACAGGGCCAACGGGTCCAAACAGGTCCTACTGGTCCAGGACCGGGTAACCTGGAGTACCTGGTTTGCCCAATCGGCCCTATTGGGTTTGGTCCGCCAGGGTATCCAGGAGCGCCGGGTTTACCTTGAGGTCCTACGGGACCTGGGCAGCTGTTGTAGCCAGGAGTTCCAACCGGGCCGGGATAACCATCTTTGCCGGGTTTAACTGGAAGTCCTGGTGGACCTAATTAAGAATTGAAAATAGTTGGAAGCTCGATATTAATGTAATACAGATTATTATCGTGAGTTTGAAAAACTATACCAGAATATCCAGGAGCGCCAGGGAGTCCATCTTTGCCAGGTGCACCTGGTCCGCCGGGAAAACCGTCTTTGCCAGGAGCACCATTGTAGCCAGGGGGACCAGCGTCGTGTTAGACAGGGCCCTGGTTCTCCAGGTGAACCGTCTTTGCCGTCTTCTCCGTTCTCTCCGTTTGATCCGGGAAATCCATCTTTCTCCGAATCACCTTTTTCGCCTGGCGGGCCTTTCGATCCGGGCGATCCATCGTTTCCTTTTGGTCCTTTTTCTCCGGAAGGACCTTTGGGTCCTGGCGATCCATTGTCATCTTTTTCTCCGTCTTTTCCGTCTACCGGGAGGGCCTGGTAAAGTATTAGCACCATTGTAGCCAGGGGACCAGCACCTCCTTTGCTTTGAAGAGGAAACAATCAAACAATCGTGTCGTGATTCACTGCAATTGACTTGTTTGTTTTTTCAAGATGAAATCGTGTTTAACAGATATGTTGTGTTAACAGTTATCTTTTCACACTGCGCCTCCTCCAAAATCACTGTTTCCGAAAAAGAACCAATACACAAGATCACGCCATCCACTTTACAGTCTCATTTTATTGTTTTGGTACCACTAATGCCCAAATTACACGCTCACACACTTAAACATGGAATAAACGTGGATACGACAAATTAAAAACTGTTTTCCGGATTAATACACTTGACAAAACAGACATTGAAGGCACACACTAATAGTATTGAACCAGCCAATGACATTGGCTTCACTCGTCATATTCGTGTGTGGAAGTTGCGGACGAAGGAAGAGCCAGTTACCAAAAGGCCAGCAGAGACAAACCAGGAAAAACGAACTAATTGGTAAAAAGTCTACGCAGAACTCGCAAAGGTCTTCTTGTCTTTGCCTGAAATTACGCGTCATTTGAATACCCCGAATTTCACCCGCAAGAAAAGTCTAGTCTCCAGTATCAAGCGAAGCAAAAAAAATTGTTCGCGATTTGTATTTGTAAAAAATCAACGCCTAGTACAAGTGTTATTCCACGAAAAGAAAGTCGGTTCGTCAACTACCGAGAAAAAACATTTAAAAAAAATCCACCCCACTATAACTCTTCGGCAACATTTTTCCCTGTTTGGCTGCGGTCGCGAAATGACGCCATCGTCTCGCACTTACTTTTAGAACACAGTAATGTCTTGCATGGGCAAAAATGAAACACTTGGAAAAAACAAACAAAAGAAACCAACAACTCGACACCACAAGAATTTAAGGTACGGCAGAAAAAAACAAAAGAATCCACTTCGAAATATGTGGCGTTGAAATAGCCAACACAAATAGATACAACCACAACTACTACAGTAATGGCCTTTTTTTAAGTAGAGTGGGCGGCTTAAAAGGCTGGTTGACTTTAAAGACTCCTCTACGTTTGGCTGCCAATGACTGACTTCGACGACTCGAATCGGGTGATGACGTCGTCGACTCACGTGAAACTGCAGTGTGCAAACCAGTGCCAGCGCCGTTGATTGGTGTCGACGAGAGCGGAGAGACGCGAGGAATGGGCGCAACAGCCTGAGCAATGCTAGTCCGACGACACTGAGGTGGACTCGCCGAAATGTTCCTTTTGTCACGGATGCCAACTGACGAGGCTGAAAAGTTTCCCTCGTCCACAGTATCGTAGGTGAACTGTAAAAACACACCGGATGTCCATTGGTACGGCGCAGAAAAACTGGGGCAATAACAAATTTGAATTCTATTAAAGATGACTGTATCCCACAAGTGGAAAATAAATTGTATTTGCAGCTACAAACACGCTCGCATCACGAAACTGTGTAGTGCCAAACAATTAGTTGACAGACAATATTGTCCACATTTAGTCACACTCACCGTCAGATGATTGATGTTCTTCCGTACGGCTATTTGCAAACGCCATTGAGAGCAACGGCAACGCAGGCAGGTGAGAATTTAGACGTTTAAGCGGCGACTGCAATGGTGCGCCTAATGATGGCAAGATGTCCGATGATTGATGTTCTTCTGTCCGGCTATTTGCAAACGCCAGTGAGAGCAACGGCGACGCGGGCAGGTGAGAATTTAAACGTTTAAGCGAAATAATAGGTGTCATAGACGCCGGCAGGTGAAAATTTAGACAATTAAACAGAAAATGCGATGGTGCGCCTAATGATGGCGAGATGTCCGATGATTGATGTTCTTCTGTCTGGCTATTTGCAAACGCCAGTGAGAGCAACGGCGACGCGGGCAGGTGAGAATTTAGACGTTTAAGCGTCGACTGCGCTGGTGCGCCAAATGATGGAGAGACGTAGGCCAGCCTGGTTGACGACGATGACAAGAACGAGAACGGCGACGATGCAGACTTGTCGTACAAGGAATTCACCGTAAGCCGATGATCAAACGCAAATCCGCGTCTGTCGCCCAAGAGTGGGAAATTTTTTGGCGTCCCCAAAAGTGGTGTGGAGCTATTGTCTTCGTCCTGTCCCTGTGTGTTGGCCAGCAACTCTATCAAAATGTCATTAACCTGCTGTCCGCGGGCGAAATATTTCACCAAGTCATTGACGTCGCCCCTCGTCAATTGGCCTGATTTGAGAAGTAGAGTTTCAACGCCGAACGGTCGTTGCATTCGGCAGTCGTGATCAGTGCGTGGGTGTAAAATCCTTTGTGGAGATCCTTGATATCGGCACAGTAGGTTGTGAGCTTCACCCAGTCACCCAGGATGGCAACTGTAGAGAACAAATGTTAACTCACAAAAAATAGGACACACAATTAACTGGGCGATTGCATGCAGATAGAATAGCGGTCGCTAATGGAAACATTTTGTCTCGAACCACAAACACAAATCATTCAACGAAAGTTAACCGAATGAAGGTGGCGTGTTGAGGCGTGAGACACTCACCTAGGCGGAACATGACGTCATAATGGGAAAAGTCGCGGTGCTTAACGGCGAGATCGACCGCCCGCTGCCAATCCTTGGCGTCCAAGAGCAGCTCCAAATAGCAATGACGGCAAATCCATTCCAACATCTTCTGGTTGTTGCACTTAGCTGTTTCGTCCGTCAGCTGGACGCAGATGCCGTGGTACCAGCGCGGTCATTGGCCACATTGCACGGTAAAAGATTTGCCTAGCGACTGTTTGCACTCTCGTAAACAGCACTGCGTTTTCCCTGCCAATTGGCTTTTGGCGTACTGAGTAAGCATTGAATAGATACTCAATGCGTGGGTGGGTTGCAATCGGCGAATGCCAGCCAATGTCCGAAGGAAAAACACATGAAAACCAAGAAAAAATTTTATGAAAATTAAAATCGTAATTACAATTGTCGTAGACACTGAGAGGTGGACAGCCGTGACTTACCGCCATCGCAAACTGGGACGCCATAGGTAGATTGTGAAAACTGAGGGTATTGCTACCGCGTTTGGACATGTGCTTGCGCTCAAAAACACCTGCACGCGTGTACCACAGATTTAACCACGGCCAAAGAGACACAAACGTAAGGCAAAGTGCAAATTGCAGGCAAAACACAATAGCATTTGGGGGGGGGGGGTACAAAAAAAAGGAAAAACAATGCAATTATGGACAGCGACAGCGTAACCGTAGACGAGACGGTAATGGGAATTTCGTAGTGAACACTCACCTCGTTCCATGGCGAACAAAACAGCAGACACCCGTGGTCGCAACCCGTACCGGGGAATTCTCTCCGAAATCGTCGCGCAATTCGCTCGCAGAAACTACCGTTTCGTATTTCTTTGTTTACCCGGCTTGGCTAATAACCAGTCCATAATAATAAAAATAGAGCGCCGACTTGGGAATGTCTCTCGCAAATAGCTCATGTATGAAGGCCTCCTAAGGTTAGAAAGGAACAATTTATTAAAACAATATCAAAATTTATAGTGAAGCAAAATAAAGACCGAGACTGGCAATTGTGATTGCTGTAGAAAAAGAAACTTATCACCACCGATTTATAGGGGTTAAAAAAATGTGTTCGAACAAGTTTGAGCGCTTATAGTTTACCACGTCACGTTGACCAATGGCGAAATTGGTGGGATGGGACATGGCGATGAGGACAACGTCGCCCGGATGATAACCGGCCAGAATAACGTCGCTCAGCACACTCAACGGCAAAATGTCTGCTGGCTGATCAACTGTTCTACGTGTCATACTGTAAATGGGTGAGCGTGCGTTGGCCGCACTTGCAAACTTGCCAGTCAACGTCATGGGCATTGGGTAGCCAGGCCGATTCCTTTTGCAAAAAACGCCTGGGTTTCTAGTGAAGGTGCCATTGTAGCCAAAGTAAAAAATTTAAACATATATGTCTAGGCAGGCGTAAAACGGTGAGCGAAACTTACTTTTCACTTTGGCGTACGGCATCAAATATGTCGGCATCCAACGTGTCACTCTTTCCTGATTTTCTGGCAGTAAGAAACAATAAAGTTTGACTCCACCGATTACGTGCGTCCTGTTTTGCCTTCAAAGCAGTTTGAATTCCTGCGGTTTCTTCTTGGGCTAGTGGGTAGTAATTCGTTTTAATACGTTCAGAACAGCTCTTGCAAGCCGGCGGCGTACTATTCTCCAACCCGATTACGCGTCGCTCCCAACAAACGCACGTGTGGCCCGTTGGCTGGCGTGTACGATTTTTCGTAGACAACCAATTCCGACGCAATCACTTTGAGGGCGCCAGCAAAAGGCGACACTTTCCTAAAGAAACAAAACAAACACGACAATAATTAAAAATAATTAATAATTAATTTTTATTTCATTAATTAATACTCACCAATGTAATTTTTCCGAAAGTTTTTTTTATAGACCGCCGTTTGTGACGTTTGTCGTACGAATCTATCCTCAACGCTTGACACATGGTTTCAGTATGTATTCAGTTTCCAGTATGTTGAGCTATCGGAACACCAATCATTTCTGTGTGCACCCTGAGGATAGTGAAAGACGACGTGTCCTTTGCACACGAACAGTTTGTCGTGACTCGTTACTCCTTTCCGTTGGTCAACGACGGGAAGACGTCGAGTAGCCAGCTGCAGAGTGAAAGCTTTCAACTGGTCTGCACAGTCTTCAAAAAACATAACATGTCAATACAGTGATATTAACGGAAATGGATAACAGAGCAAGCGCATGGACGTTTGAGGACATTACTACTTACCCGCCGCCGCTTCAACGATAAAGACTTCGTAGCTTCTCCATATATGGAAGCAGAGTGCCGCTCGGCGACGTGGCCTAAACCGGGAGAAATGTCACAGTGACAATACAGCCGCAACCGGAAACGTAAAACAAAACAAAATTCAACATGTTAAACAAAAAAAAAGTCTGCACAGCTACTGCAAGATTGTGAGAGAGTGGAACAAAGCGGAGGGCGGGCAAGCACAGTGCACTGCTCGCCAAAGAGAGCAAAAAAATTTCTTTCGCCAGTCGCACTAGAGACGGAGTCGTAATCACTTGACTGACAGCACCGTCACCGAAACGCAGGAAATGAAACAAAGTAGAGCATCAGTGACGGGCGGCACACTACTGCTAAAAATGGCCCGTCTTTCTGTTGGACGTACACACAAGACTCGCAGCATAGTGGCAAAACGACGTTCACTGCGTGTCGAAAAAAAGAAATTTGCCTACTCACTTATCTGGGAGGACGAGGCGTTGACTTCGGACGTTGGACCATCAGTGGCCGGGACCTGATGCTGCAAATGGAAATAATTGTTCAATTTCCACAGTTCTACTCTGCCACGAATATAGTCGTCTTTGGCAGTTGGGCCGTGCAGCGGAGGCACCGCAGACTCCTGCACGTTGTCAGGCTCACCGGACGTATCGCTTGAAGCAATCTGTAATCCGCCACTCGCATCAGGCGAGCTATCGACGCTGTCGCCTGCACCGGCGCCACCCCACAGATTCAAACGATCAGTATTTTAATTGTATCGATTAGTGTGAAACCACTGTATAGATCTTATTGTAGTTATAAGTGCGCGAAAAGCCAAAAGTCGTGCGCAGCTTACTCCAATGCGCATCACTGTGGCCTATGGGGGAACTAAATATTGTTTTATGCTGAGTCGTGGTGTCCTTCGAATGCTTTGTTCGGTTGGTATACACCTACTCCGGAGGATACCACGAGTCAAGAATACATAAAAGTGATAAAATTCATACATAAAATGATTTTTTGGCTACAGTGGTGCGCATTGTCGTAAGCTGCGCACCACTTTTGCTTATCACGTAGATATAACTGCAATAAGATCTATATTATTAAGTGTTGAATAGTCAGGCCGACGTTCTAGAACCTGCCGCAACAGTCCTATCTCGTGGTATGTGATGTTGTCCCTAAAGTAGGTGGGAAAAAAAGGTTATGCACAGCAAGATTTAGTTGTGGCCATCTAGTAAAATTGGTAGTGGACAAATTAACTACTAGAAATAGATTGCTCAGAGCAGTCAACACTGGTAATAATGTAAGGTGCATAACGCACTGCGTCAGTCTGTTTCGAATAATAGTAATAGTCAAACAACAACCCAATGAACGCATTGTAGTTTTGCAATTACGTTAAAATTGAAAAAAAAGGTAAAAAGAAAATTGAAAACTTACACACGTATCGCAACTTTGGGACGGAATGACACGCCTGATTTCTTCCTTTCTTTTTTTACACCAAACATTCCAAAAAACCCTCTGGTAGGTTGCACATCTGACGCCACGGGGTGTTAGCTAACGGAAAACAAATGTTAGACAGTTACAAACGCTGACGAAACACGAAACACATCTCCACGCAATTAAATCAGCATGTGGGCAGGAAAAAAAATTTGCATCACTTACCCGGCCGTATTGGCTCGTCAGTGTCGGAAACTGCCTGTTTTTAACGGTTTTTTTCGTCGGCATTTTCTGGTACACCGAACCCTGCCCAGGAACGAATGGCTAAGGCGAGAAGCGCCAGCTAAGTCGACCACGTGCTGGGGAACCAGATTAGACTATAAGTTAACTGTACAATCATAAACGATACAGTGCAGGGACTCGTACCGTATGGAATGAATTGGATAACCAGCCGGCTTCAACACTAGACCATGAACTAAAGCAATTTCTTAAAAAATTTCGTATTACTCTACTTGCTCTGGGCACACTTTCTTGACGATGACTGAGCGTTCACCACTTTCTTTGTCAAGTTGAGACGGTCATCGCCTAGTCGCGCTCGGGCTCGTTTCCATTTGTCATTAACGAGTTAAACATCAAACCATACGGAAGCCACGTGTCTTGTCGGCAAAGGAGAACCCGCTCGCCGACATCACGACACTCTGCCTTCGGTGAGCATGTTTACAGCATTAATTTTATTGTAAGTAAATGTGATTGGTAACGGGTAAATTGAATACGCTTCGTGATAGAGAGCCAATCGAAGGGTTGCAAAAGTAAAAAATTTAAAAAAAAGCCCACCGCCATCAAGTGCCCAAATTTTAAAACATAACATATACAACAACAATGTTTCTCCCGCTTATATTTTTATACAGCTTACAATGTACACGCGTAGGTGCTTTAAACTCAAGTCGATTACCACCTAGAGAACAAACTCTGATTCATTAACGTCTAGTGTAATTTTGCTGGTCGCCATTCCGGCAAACTGTTGCTCGCCCTTGTCCCATGTGGTATCACTTTATTTCCCGTTATTGTGCCACACTCGTCGCGATGACTTTTAAAATCAAATCTGACGGTTATTTCTTTTGACAAGCAATCTAGATTTGGACAAGTTGAAAGCAGTTGCGGCTAAACGTAATGGAATAACGTGAAGAGATTGACGCATTGATGATGGCAGCGCCTTTTCCGGGTGACTGCGGCCGTCACGAGTTGTGCCCACTGGCGTGTTTTGACGGGCCAAAATGCGTCGACCCAAGCTGCGTCTATTTTCAAATGATAAAGACCGGCGACCCGAAACATAGGTGAGTAAACTCTATTCAGCCAATGTGTCGTCGTACGCTTCTTGCCGCATCCATGTGAAGTAAAACAACCAAAAACAACCACATGTACACGCTTCATCGGTTTTGGTGCACCGTGTGCGTCTGCTGCACGCCGCCACTTTTTAGTCTTTTTTGGTCTTTTTTGTAGAGTCCAGCGCCCCATCGTACGAATTGTGCCGATAGAAAACGGGATGGAATGCAACATCTTTGACCCCAGAAAAAGGGGTAGGGCCGCAAAACGGATAGGTGAGTGCACTTTGTAATGGGCAAGTAGAAAACACTAACTAACCAACAAAAAAAAAATATTACACTGAACTGAAATGACTTTCACGCACAGCACTGCTAACGCTACCTTTTCTCGTTGCACGTATCGCAAGGATATGGCACCAATCTGCTTCAAATTATCTACGCTGCACTGTTTACGTGCACAGTGGCTGTAAACCACACGAATTTGAGTAATTAAGAAACCTTTAAACTAAGAAAAGAAAATAAGAAAACTTTCAGTAAAATGTATTGCCGAGTATTTGCTATGTCTACGTAAACCCTATGTTCCCTTCATAACAAAACAATTTCCCCCAAAATTTGAAATTAACAGTTTGTGTTATTTAATTATTTTAAAAGCGGGAAATTGCTGGTTAAGTTTTAACATTTAATGGTTAATGTTATCTTGTAAACGGTAATAATTTAAATGGTTTAAACGAAATTTAAGCATAATATTAAATGAAATCATTTACCAGGAAGATAGGCCTGGAAGATAGGCCAGGAAGAGAAGCTGAAATATAAAATCGCAAAAATGTTTTCGGACAGCAAACAAACAGCCCTTTTAAAATCGGTGACAATTCTTCGGAGTCCAGGAAAAGGCACCATATCCTACAAAAGATGTAATTAGTAAAGATAAAAACAAAATACAATTTTGTGACATACCTTTATATTCTAGAACACGGCAAAATAATCAATGGCTCTCCTTCGGATCATGCAGAAAAACAACGAAGGAATTTGTTTAAGATGTCCGTTGCTGTTTTTTATGCAACCATTGAATGATGATAACTGTAAGTAAAAATATTTAAGGCTTGCTGTTTTTACGTAAAAAATTAAACTGTAATATACCTGTTTTTAAGGATCGTTCATGAAGTGGCAGGTGGCTGAGTCAAGAAATCAGATCCTACAATCTTCTTATTGCATCTTCATGACGGAAATAAAAAAAGGAGATGTAACTAAGTAATTCTATAGTAAGTAGTAAAGGTAGATACAAATAGGACTTATTATAGGGATAAATAGGACTATTTCTGAAAAAAAAAGAAATACAGTCCTATTTCTATTTTCTACGTAAGAAAAGAACTGTTTTTAGGACGGAGAAATATAAATATTTCTAGAGTGTTATTTCTACTTAGTCCTAAAACGTAGTCCTATTTCTACTGGTCCTATTAGGTAATATTATTTCACCACCAATCTTTAAATCTAGTCATTTTTTTCAACCAGTAGGTGTAACGTTTGGAAAGCTTTTGATTTATCTATTACGTCACTTTGAGTTGTTTCGAACATTGAAGTCCAACTTTCTATGGAATATAATGTTCAGTTCTAAATAGAAAATTTAAAGCAGTCGTATTTCTATAGTCCTATTTTGACTTATTCCTAAAAAGTAGTCAAATTTCTACCAGTTCTATTACGTAAACGTCCTATTTCACCGCCAATCTTCAAATGTAGCAATTTTATTTTCAACTAGTAGCTGTAACAATTGGAAAGCATTTGATTTATATATTTCGTCATGGTTGTCTCGAACATTGACGTCCAACATTCTATGGAATATAATATTCAGTTCCTCAAGATCGCTTGAAGTTATAGAGTAATATAACTTTTCCGAATCAGCTATTACTTCGCTTTCAACGATTGTTGGTTGAAGGTGATACGGCGAAAAATAATGTTCTAGTAATACGAATGAAAAATAAATTACTTTTAAAATCACATAATTTAAAGGAATTTACCTGTTGAATATCTCTATTGATCATAACGAACATAACAGCCCTTTCAACTAAAAATAGTCCTCTGATAGCTCTTGATATTGCCTTTCCAGATAGCCCTAATCTTTCCATGATGTGTCCAACACAACCTATAAAACTCATGAGTGTGTGAAGCCACCAAGTTTCAATACTATCTGCCAAATTGGACTTGTTTCATCTGAATTTGAAATTATCATCATGGATTTCCAACATGATGGCTGATCGAACGTAACAATTGAAGTGTTGGTTTAACGGATAGCTTGCTCAGCTAAAAACGTTAAAGTGGAAAACACATAGGAATCACTGCTTGCTAATAACTCGATTAAGAATAGAAAGATAAATTTTTGAACACCTCTTCCTATTCTTTGAAGTTTTCGAACGGAAAAATTCTCAAAAAGGGGGAATTCTGCCTATCTTCTCAAGGTTAAGCCGTAAGCCGGACCCCTCTTTTTGAGCAAAAAAACTTCGAGGGATAGGGAAAGGGTTTTTAAAAATCCTTAAAATTACGAAAACACCTTAATATTAAAAAATAAATGTGGATTTATCTTTGAGTGCAAACCAGGTTTCGCTATCACGTTAGGAAGTATTTTTAATCGATTTAAAAAAAAGCCGGTTTTAACACTGCACTTACGGTAGGAAAAGGGGGTGTTACATGCTTAATTTGTGAACGAGGATGTAGGGACTTGGGGGTAAGTCCTACAAAAAAATGTCAAGTTTGTATGATTTGAAGATCGCTATTTCTACTGATCGACAAAAAAAAAGAAAAAAAATTGTATCCCTAGCCGTTAAAAAGTTACGCGAGTTGCAGTGAGACACATAGCGCTATAAGAATACACGCAAAACGTGAGGGGTGTTCTTAATTTCGTGGTGGGTACTGTATATTTATGTATTTAATAGTTTAAATCGAATCACAAAACACAGCCATATTTTAAAAATTATAATACGTACACTTAATATTAATATTTTTAGGAGCGTTTAGCTAGGGAATAGATAAAGGTGATATAAACACAGCTCATGTAAACAAAACTTATTACCATTTCTTTGGGGTTAAAACCTAGCCCGACCGGACTAAAACGCATACTATGCTGTAACAAATGTGAAACGAAAGGTGATTGGATACGAAGTTTTGTGCTAAGCAACTATTGAGATCAGGTGACATATCCCAAAGTAAATGATCGTCTTCGGACTAATCAATCATTCCATACGCGCTCCCTGTCACGCCATCACAAAAATAGATCAAATATTGACAATTTGCCTTTGTATATTTTTAAAGCTTTGACTGTGATTACATGCACAATGACTGCATTGTTGTTGAAAAAACAACCGCTCTTCCGCACCTGGATATCTGGAAAAATGAATGGAACAAGAATGACGAAAGAACATCAAGGCACAGATTTCGAACGAGTCGCGTGAGCGATCTGATTTCCTAGTCTACATATACATCGTCTAGCATACATATGTTCCTGTTAAATTCACAAGAAAAACCAGAACTCTAAACGATTCCCACACTTAAAGGCTACTGAGCACCAAAATTATTTACTTAACTTCCTTCCCGTCGTTTTTCAAGGAGTCCTTCTCCAAGATATGTACGACCATTAGATGTTTTTTTACGTATCCATCAAGATAATGACAAACTCGCACATTAGTTGAACCTACGCTAACTATGCAGAGATTCTTTTAAAAAAGTTCGTAAAGAATTGCGTACGATTTTAAGGACGAAAATTTATCAGCTATAATAACATCCACAACTTGATTCACCTTGCAAGTGACGTTCAGGAAATTGGCTACCTTGATATGCAATGCGTTCTCATGTGAAAACAAGCTTGAATATATCAATCATGAACTTAATCAGAACGAGGGCTATCTTCTATTTCAAGTGATAAGGCGTTTAAAAGAGATTGAAGAAATTATAATTGATGGTTACTTACCTCTTTATCAAAAGAAATAGTGATTTTTTTCATTTCACATGCAAATGGATGACCAACTCATCCTGATCTCTAAGGTTATTATTAATGCAAGACTATGAAAGTGCAAAATTTTGAAATCAGAGTAAAACAAAATTTACTGTTTTTTTATAAATACGGAACATAGCTTTGATAAAATAAATATATTCTGAAAAGTATGTAAGCTGTGCGTAAAATTTTTATTCTTGCCAAGAATATTTCAAATATGATTGTCTTTATGTTTCTCCTGTTCCTTCCAAGGATTTTCAAGAAATCGTTGTGTCTGAATTACATGTCGATTATCAACTTCATGATGAAAATTTCCTTGCATGTAAAGCTATCCGATTTCCAATTAGTCATCCCAAAACGGGAAATATGATGTGGCCTCACTACTCTTTCATAGTTTTACATTAGGGCCTAATGATTGGTTTTTCTTCTGTAATAAACAATTAATGAATTGGAATCGAATACGTACATCCAAAGGACTTACAAACGTCTGTATTAAATCATGGACGGAACGGAACTACAGAGTACATCTTGACGGTCATAGGATTGACGCTGGATGGGAGTGTTTTACCATGGTGCATAAAAAATGTCACCACAAGCAAACCTACACTAATTAACAAGGCAAGAGAACTGGAAATCCCCATAAAAACGCACAGTAAAATGAACGATGTAGAACAAAACGCTGGATGGGAGTGTTTTACCATGGTGCATAAAAAATGTCACCACAAGCAAACCTACACTAATTAACAAGGCAAGAGAACTGGAAATCCTCATAAAAACGCACAGTAAAATGAACGATGTAGAACAAAGTACAAACTAATGGCTAGTGCAAGATGAAGGGGCTACGAATTCCGGATGTTGGCGGCCACAGACCATGCGATGACAAAAGATGCCATGGTATACTGGGAATCGCGACCACTAAGTAGAGAACAAAGGTGAAACCAACTGCTTCACGTTGAGTGTTTGTGAAATCCTGAATGTATTGTTCAAACACTTTGAGAAACAGGATACTACACTGCACGAAACAGATATGAAAGAAGATCCTTACTGCAGCGATTTACGAGCCTGAATGGTCACCTCTCAGCTTCTTGTTCAGCTGTGACGACTTGTGCGACATCTGTGCCTTGATGTGGCAATTTTAATCGACAAATAACAATATGTTTATTGTTTTCTAGTCAGTTTCATTTGATGCGTAGTGCGTCGTGCGTTATATTATGGTTTGAACCGGGTTCCAGGTTTTCCCATTCAGTTTTTTGATAAATGTGGAAGTAAGTAGATCCCAACTGTATTTTTTTTACGTTAGTCCTGATTGATGAATGTACATGAGAGAAGTTGGGGTAGACTTGAGGCATCCCAGGATGTTGCGTAAAACGGAGTTTTGAGTTTGTTTGAGTTTCGAGAGTTTGGATTTGTTCATGAATTATGGGATTCTCTCTTATTTAATTATTTATCTCTTTCTTCTCTCCTTTTTTTCTCTCTCTTCTTTAGCTCGTTACTGTACTTGCTTATATTGGTTAAATAAACAGTGTCCCCGTAACCACTACACTATGTATTTGTACAAGTTAACAAGGTGAATTCGGTTGACGATTAGGTAGATGTCCGGGTTGGTTTCTTGTATTCTTTCCTTGAAAAGTTTAGAGTACCGCTTTTTTGGATGGAAAATCTTCATTTCCCAGCAGTTGCCCACTTCCCAATTTTGTTTATTTAATTTTGGAGATTTTATTTTTGGGAAAACGACACCTGCTACGCCGAGACTGGCTACCTCCTTTTTGCTACCCATTTCAAATAGCCTTAATTCACCAGCCAACAGACTTAATTCAAACCTAGCGTTTACTTTTGTTTACCTTACCACAAGGCAGACTTAAAGAATAGTCTACTGAAAGGAAGTCCCCCCCCATTCCTAGTTCTTAGCATTTTTAAAAATAATTGATTGAGCTCCAGCTCGTTTATTTATGAATTGGGTATTTAAGAGGTTTTCTTCTTTCACGAGAACGTTTTTGAGCAATCTTAATGTTATACCTCTGTTTATGAGTTTTGTTACTTTAAGGAGCACCTATTAGTCAGGGGTCCCATGGGTAAAAAACGATTTTGAGTGAAGAGAAGATTTGACCGTCAGGTTCGGGAAAGGGAACTTATCCAAATGCGGAATGACACGACTGCCGAGTGAAATAGGCTGCGTTCACTCAGGAGTCACTAACAAAGTCGGTGTGATTCGACCAAAAACCCATTTCCCTGAAGAGGGATAATTTTCAGTGGGATGTACTAATTAAAAGGTTAGAAATTGAATGGTAAATGACCAGACGTGTTTTGTGGTCGTTTTGAATCAACCAGACATGTTCAAAGTTTTGACATTTTGGAAAAAACCCTATTTCAACCAAGAGATTCAATTTTTTTATGTGAAAACAGTTCGGAATTAATTATTCGTTAAGTTATTTGACCAGACTTCCTTAATCGTCTTTTTAATATAACCAGACGCGTTCAAAATTGCAGTTTTACTGTCAAAACAAGATTAATTCGTGTCAGGTGAGAGATTTGTAACATTCTTTGCTGTTCTCTTTAGTTGTTGTCTAAGGCTGTCTTCAGAAGAGAAAAGTTTTTCACAATTTCAAACCACATATCAAATTTTCATGACATCAAACCTTGCCTGCCTGCGGATTTCAAAAATGAAGTAGCATCGAGACTCCCCTTCATTTCAACAATACACATCAACGGCCTTTACATGTATTTGCCAATCTTGAACGTCACTCGCACACATTACCCACTGCCAAGGCCCAAATAAACAGTCTGCACTCTTAGATATCTATGTTGAATGTATTTTCTCAGTTGCGATTTTGAATGTAATTAGTGCTCACGTGACAGTCGCCGAGAATTAGCGTCGCATCCAGCCCAGCACCCACTCTTTGTTGGAATCTCAACTCGTTTAGCTCTAGCCCTGTTGGCAAATTGAATTTACTGACAAATGCACAAATTACTTCGGTTGAAGAAAAGCCGTCTGTTGAATCAACCAGAGGGCTCCTCGACAAACCGTCCGCCACACAATTCGTTACGCCTCGAATGTAACGGATTTCAAAATCGTATCGTATCGTCAAAATCGTAATCGAACTGTCCATCTCTACCTTAAACTTTTTTACATACAAATAGGGCCTAAATTTCTCTAGTGACCACACCAAAGCCAAACACTATAATTCATTGCAATGCTGTTTTCTCTCGGCATCGTCAAACTACGACTGATATATGAAATCGGTCGCAACCCTTCTCTATCATTTTGAAGCAACACTGCACCGAGTCCTTCCTGACTCGCATCCGTCTGAACAGTTACCTCCAACTCATCGTTAAAATGCGCCAGAACCGGAGCATTTGTCAACAACTTGACCAGCTGGTTCTTTGCTTCCTCCCCCTCTTTTCCCAATGACCACTTAACATTTTTTTAAAGAAAACGAAACAGTGGCTGGCCGATGGTTGGGAAGCCGGACACGAACTTGCGGAAGAACGAAGCAACACCAATAAAGCTCCACAGTGTTTTGACGTTTTTGACCGGCATCTCTGCCAGTGCTCTCACTTTCTCCAGATTGGGTCGTAATCCTTGTCGGTCAATTATGTGGTCCAGGTGGAAAACTCGATCTGTTGCGAAGACGCACTTCTGGGGATTAATTGTTAATCCAGCGTCCTCAATGGCCGTGAGAACTAAGTCCAGCCTCTCCAGAAATTCTCGCCACTGACTCCCAAACACCAGACAGTCATCCAAGTAGCCCAAACACATTGACCATTTTAGATGACGCAGAACCCGATCCATCAAACGCTGAAAACATCCTGGCCCGTTATGAACCCCTTGAGGCATCCGTGTGAACTCGAATAATCCATCAGGAGTAATAAATGCTGTCTTTTCAATGTCCTTTTGAGCCACAGGAATTTGATAGTATCCAGATAGAAGGTCAATTGAGGCGAACCATTTTGCACTAGCCAGCCGATCAAAAATGTCATCAGCTCTCGGTAGGGGGTACGTGTCCCGCTTGGTGACGGCGTTCAAACGACGATAGTCAGCGCAGAAACGATAATCTTGATTTTTCTTCCTTACGAGGACCACTGATGCTGCTCACGGGCTGGTGGAGGGACGTACTAATCCTTGACGAAGAAACTTTTCAACATTTTGAGCTATTACTCGTCTTTCTATAGAGGAAACTCGGATTGGGTTGGATCCAGAGCTGCCACTTTAATAAAATTGGCTTTAAATAGCCAAATTGGCTATTTTTTGGGTGTCAGACTATTGGCTATGCTATGGCTATTTCAACGATTTTAAGGGAAATTTCAAATTTAATTTACAAAAAAATTAGAGCAGCAGAAAACACTATGAATTTTTTTCTTTTCTTAAAGTCTCCAATTTAATGTAATAAACAGAAGTGTACATTTGACAACGCCTGAACGCAGCTGCCTGACTGAAGCAGTGAAGCAGACTATAATCTATATTCATAATTCAAAAATTTTAATTTTCGAAGTGTGTCGTGTCTCTTTTGCCCAGAACCCAGGTTTATGGAAATGAAAAATGCCCAAGGAACGGGGAACAAAAAAGGTATACATTTTGGGGAATTAATTCTGTTTTAAATATCTTGTGTCTGTAAAACACAGATTTGATGTGTTGTGTGTTGTTGTTAACAGAAGACGACCAGCACTAGTCGAAGTTTTCAAGAAGAATGGCTCAAAGAAAAAGATTTTAAAGGATGGCTTATCAAGAAGATGAGTAATTCTGACGACAAATCTTATCATCTATATTGCAGTGCCTGTTCTGTATTCCTTCAAAACAAAAAACACAGCATCACTGTGCACATGGATTCTTCTAGTCATCAGAAGGCAATGGATTTGTTCCTATCCAAACAAAGGCAACAAAACAGTCTCGCAACATTCCTAGAAAATCCTCTTTCCAAAAATGTAACTTCACTGGAATTGAGATTATGTTTGTTTGTTGCCGAACACAACATGGCCCTCTCTTCGGCTGAACATATCCTTCAACTTTTTAAAACTGAATAGCCCGACAATCCCGTTCTTGCTCATGCAACCATCGGGAAAACGAACACTTCAAACTATGTGCGAGAAGGTACGATATCATAATCCGTATTCATTTACTTTATATTAATAAATTTCCATTTCCCATTTTTAACTATAGGTATTGGGAAATTTGTGACGGATCGCTTGGCTGATAGAGCAAGGCGTACTTTATTTTGCGTCATCATAGATGAAAGCACAGGTTTTTTTTTATAAATAAGTAACACGTATGTTTCTATAATTAACTGAGATATTCCTTATTACAGATATCTCCGTGAAGAATAAGATGGCGTTGGTGATATTATTCTGGGACGATAAAATGAACTCAGAACTGCTACAATTGGCACGATGCAAAGATGCAACAGCCGAAGGTCTTACTACTGCCTTGCTTGATATACTGAAGGAATCAAATATTCCCAAGACTCAAATGGTTGGATTCTCTGCAGATATCTGCAACACGATGTTTGGAGAAAACAATTCGGTCTCTCAACGATTAAAACAAGAAATTCCTCATCTCGTGACGGTGAAATGTACATGTCACAGCAGTCATTTATGTTGTTCCAAGGCATTTGCGATGCTTCCATCAATTATTGAAGAATTTGTTCGAGAGGTTCCGAGCTATTTCAGTGGCTACAAAAAGAAGGATACTTTGGTTGAATTTCAAGAGTTTTGTGAAGTGGAAATCCATTCTATACTTAAACCCGAATTGACTCCCTGGTTAACTTTACAGCCATGTGCAGCACGAATTCTAGAACAATTCAATCCTCTTACTCTATTCTTTACTGACGCTGTCACTTCGAAGCCGAATTAAATTAATAAGAAGATACTGAAGCTTTTAAAAGACCCATTCCCGAAATGCTATCTCGAATTTCTTGTTTTTGTTTTAAACAAATTTAATAAGTTCAACGCGACTTTTCAAAGCAACAAGCCTTTACTGTTCGAGTTAGAAGACTACGTCAACAAACTCGTTCTTGATCTCGCACGCTGTTACCTCAAATGGCCCTACGTAAATAGTCAGATGTCGTGCGCTCTTCTTCTCAATCCAAGTAATGAAGAGGCTTTTCTTCCTCTCAGAAGCATTTATATTGGTAATTTTTATTTATATTTTCCAATAATTTCTTTGAATCGTTAAGTACTATTTGAAAGAAATCAATCGTAATATGAGTTTTTTCTTATACCAGGAGGCGAAAAGACAAACGAGGCTCTTGACTACGCTCGGCAACCTAGAAGCGCAAGTGAACCGGCCGAAAAAACAGTTTTTTACTATGTTTTTCCCCAAAGAGAGAGCAACTGCCGAGGAGAACGCTAGGAAGTATGCACTTGCGTACCTCAGTAAACATCAAATTCAGATTCCTGCTAAAAATGCTCCTCCAAGTGATCCAGTTCGTATCAAATATGATCGAGCCTTTCAACTCACGTTCAGTGAGGAATTTGAACGTTCTTTCACCCCGATTGATTATTTTTTCGCGTCCGTCCAGAAATTCTTTATAACTTCCGTTTCTGAAATTCAGAAACGCTTTAGTTTTAAGGACAATGTGTTCCAAATTCTTCCGCTAGTGAGACCAAAAAACGCTCGTAATCTTTGTCCTGCATCCTTGTCTTCCCTATTCAAACGTTTTCCTTTGCTCAATGACCATTGCAATGTTGTTGAGGCAGAAAAAGAATGGAGATCTCATGTCAATATGCCCATTGATTACTTTGAAATTGATTCTAGTCAATCTACTTTTGCATTCTACAACATGGATGTAGAATTTTATTGGAATCATGTATTTGCTGCCAAACTTCCCAGTGGAGAGCCACAATTCCCCAACTTGAAAGTCTGTATTTCCCTTCTACTTTCTTTGCCGTTTAGCAATGCCTCTGCGGAGAAATTTTTAAGTTTCATGAAACTCACAAAAACTCCCATACGCAACGCCTTACATGACAAATCTGTAAGTGCGTTGTTGAAGGCTAATAATTGGTTGAAAAATGGAGGATCAACTGCTGGAAAAGTGGAAATACCGGAAGATCTCATAAATTTAGCAAAAAAAGGTTAAAACCAATGCAGCAATCCAAGATTCTGAATCGGATTCGGATTGAGTGATATGTTTAATATGTTTGTTATAATTCATTTTGATCATTTTTAAAACCGGAAAAGTTCATAAAAGTTCATGAAAAGCAGTTCATAAGAAACAAAGAAAGCCAAACAAGTTGATTAAAATAATAAATCTTTGATCAGTCGATGTTTTACGTGTATTTTCTTGGCTATCGTTCTGGCTATTTTCTTGGCTATTTGGAATAGCAGATTTGGCTATGACAGGCTATATCTGGCATCGTTGGAGGCTATACGACAATTTTCTGAGTGGAAGCACTGGTTTTATCGAACTGGTTTGACATCGCCTGTGTCGATGGTCAACTCAACTAAAGAAGTAGAACCGAGCTTTTCGCTACTTGGAAAACACTTTCGATGATTCGTGTGCTGCAAATGCAGCTGTCATGTTCTGAACAGCATCGATTAATGGTTGAATATTCGCCATGTCGTCTGTGACCCTACTGTCACTATCCGAATCAGTCCAGAATACCACTGATGGTAACGTATACTCAAGACGCCCACCTTGAGACCGATGAGGAGCTACTCGTACAGGGATTCGTGAACCTCGTGACGTTTCTGGCGTAGGCCTACGTGACACCTGTAATCTACTTGCCGTTGCAATAGTTGTCAAACTAGTCGATGGGACAGTTTGTCCCCCTATTGTTAACTGTACTACGAGTATTTATTTGAAAGGGAACTACAGGTGTTTTAGAATTTTTAGGTTGTTGAGGGCCACTGGGAAGCTTATTAGGGGGCATTAACTTAAATTTTTACTCAGGATAGCTGAGATACAGACAGATACATAATACGACAGACAGACCTCATTTACTGATCAAGGTTCAATATCAACATACAATTGAGAAGAAAGAAAATAAATTCAGAAAAAACGAAATGAGTGTACACACAGGGAAATACCAGACTACCACTTGACTGCTGGGTCTCTGTGAGCAGACCAAAAAAACATCCATTCTTCTGACACCAATTGTTGTGGCCTCACCTATCCCGATCTGTTGTGAATTATTAGAACATCGAAAAAAGGGTCAAGATGGCATGAGTTTCTTTTTCTCTCAGTCGATGACAAGTTTATTATTTGTTTCAAATAGAAAAATTTACCTTAGTTTCACACACAGAGAAAATTAGTCTGAGTTGACTAAGTGGGGATAAATCTTTATCTTGTACAAAAATATAACCTGTATCTGTAAAGAAATTTGTAAGAGAGAACTTGACAGGAGAGAACATAGTGGCCAAGTAGACTTCTGACTCCTAGCGGCTGATGGGGGAAAACTTCTGATTTCTTTTTGGGTTAGGCAACCAGAGTTTCTGCAACCGGTTGCGCATGTTTTTCCAACACGATCCCTCTTACACCATTTCCCCAGCAAAAGAAGCGAGACAGACGAGCCACAAATGGGATATGTCTTGTATTATACTCCGGACTAATAACGTCCAACAACCCACTCGCCTAGTCGTACGTGAAGTCCAGTGTCAAAGAGAGCTCTTCCTTGTCACCAACACACCCACGACCCATCTGGCGAATTACACACACATACACAGGGAAACTATGGGAGGCTAGGAAGTGGGCGGTGTACATACCGTACACACACACACACGTACACACATAGGGAGACTCGGTACGACCGTACCGTAACACTCGGCCTTTCCTGACTCGATTTCGAATGAAAACATATTGATAAACGTTTCCTACCTGTAGCCAATCAACTACTCGACCTATCGTCGTCTCCACCTCAATCCGGATGGATCGCCGCTGCCAACTGTCCACAGGAGATCACCCTATACTCGAATGGATTGCGACCGGATCAACAACAGCAGACACAGCAACAAGACTATTCCTCCTATTACTGGAACAAATGGGAACACTCTCCTCCATTCCATTCATTGGCTATGGCACATCCACATTTCTACTCCAACCCCGATCCTTCTTCACACTTGCCATTGATCTTTTCTTCTTCTTGCCATTATTCACCTGAAACAACAAATCAATTCTACTACCATTCCAATGTGTAATTTTCGTTGTTATTTGAATTGGAGAAATACAATGTGGAAAACCACTGGAGAAGTTCAGAGAGCCTACCCTGAGCCTTACATAAGATGGGCTTGTAATGTTATCAAGGGAACAGAGGAGGATGATTTCGAGAACAGGAGTTGAGGATTTCGAACGCATGGATTAGATTGTAAAAGACATTAGTTCGGACCGAATCGATGATTCAATGATGCAGTCGAAAAAGTCTTAGCAAGATGACCGGCTGTATGCTAAGGTTGGCATGGACAAAAACAACAAGGAGAGAAGTGGCAAGCGTGAAAGAATTTGATCTGATATCCGCGAGTTGGGCAGCAGCACGAATCGTTTTCATATAAATAGAAAGGGCCGAGAACAGCAGAAAACAAAACAACATCAGATCAGATTCCGGAACATTATTAGGCCGATCAAACGCATCACTCAATTACTCAAAAGGAAAAAAAACCTGTTCACGCTTATACCTTCCCAAATTAGCAAAAAACGATGCGGTCGTGTGGAGGAGCCAAATACTATTCTGTACTACACCCTGGCCCAACTCTTTCTTGTTGAGGCAACACCTGATCTTGGTTAACCCCCCAGTTTTTTAAAACTATAATCACTTACTTTTCCGATGGATCAACTGGGTCATCCCCGTTGTTACGAATTTCAGAAAACAAATTCACTCCAACACATTTGCGACACTAAAAAATGAAAAATTAGATATCACTAAATTAATGGCACACATGGAGTTAGGATACCTGATGCAGGACGAGATGATCCCAGTTGATAAACTTCAACTTAGTCATACAATGGGAACTAGGAGGCCGACTAACCAACAAAAAACCACGGCTACTTCAGACGGATGTGTATGTCAAAATCTCCCAGCTCAACAGCGTTTGGTTGAAGGAGAAAGAAGACGTATCACTCCAGCAGCTAGCCACCAGTAAAACCTTGCCAGATTGAAATCAGTGTCATGAATGCTTCCACAAAAAAGATAAATTTACCATTTGACACCTTGGTGGTTCTTGGAAGGAATGAAGGACTTCATCAAAAGACCCGAAACTTCTCGACCTACAATCATCTCCTGATCAAAATAGATGGCACGGATGGAATACTAGAAACTTCAAACATCTCGCCGATCTTCGCAACCAATTTCCTGGTCTGTACCGCTGATCGTTTCCTGCTTATAATCCCTGACACAGACAGTTGAAGAAATCGTTGATTGATGGAGAGCTCACCTAGCAGACAACTAGCATTAAACAAAATACAATACAATAACTTAATAAAAAATCAGTGCTTTGTGTTTTAACTAGAGGAGAAGGTCAATCATATCCAATATTGTCAACACCTGCAAATCAGTCACCAGTCCAAAATTTTACTTTACTCCAGTTAGGAAATTTACTCACACAAAACAAGGTGTGATAAACATGTCTGATTTCTACCCCCACGCTGTTTACCTATGTTAAACAGGTATGTAATTGCTCGCCCGTAAGATTTCTGTTTATTTTGGCGAGTGGTCCTTAAAGTTGTAAAAATCGTGAAATGGAAGGAACAGTGCCTTTTTATCATTATTTCAAAGACTCAACTTCTGGGTTTTAGGCAGAAGCGAGTCTTACTTTTTATTAGTTAAGTGGAGGGGTGACGACAATGAAAATGAAAAAATACATTCACTACGCTTCATCCTTGCTATTTATAGATCTATTGCTACGGTAGTGGGAGTCAAGTAAAGTATGTGCTATTTTTTTAATTTTTCGTTTCAATATGGCTTTTTGAAAAGTCAGGGGCGAGCAGGCAGTGTACGTATATGCGCTCACAAAAGTTTCGTTTCAAACTTATTTTCATATACTTCAACCTACCAACAAAAGTTTTTCCATTTCAAAATCATATCCGGATTTTATTTCATCTCGGTAGTTAGCATTTACTTCTGCGCTACTGCTTCTACAAGTTAATAAAATTTCGCTTGGCATTTAAAGTACCGAAAGTGTATTTATGAAATAGTATGTTAAATTATAGTCAGAATTTGTCAGATTATTTGATATGGAGAGTCTCATAGAAAATGTTTTAAAGTTGAAATGTTCCACACTTTTTTGTCGCGACCTGAATGTCAGGGACAATTTAATTATAAAACCTTTTCGATAAACAATTATTCAATCTTGCTTTGTCTTTCTTAGTCATCTGTCTAAGTCTCGTTTTTTTTGGTTTCTAGTGCCATAATTTGGGAATTCTGTCTCGGCTTCAAGGTAAAGACAAACAAACATTTAGATTTTTTGTGACCATGGTCTAGATGATTTCATTTTTTTAAAAATCTGTTGGGGTCCCACAAACAAGGGCTGCGGCTGCCGGTAAATGAAACGCTGAGTTTGCCAGATTTAATTAGACGAGCTGCTCCGATCGTAGATCTTTTCTTTCTTGTGCTGAAATCAAAAGAAAACATAAATATTTGATACATTCTTATAAACATTACTTCTAGCAAAGACTTACACTTGTTGTATTCCTTCGTTTCTCGCAACGATTTCAGTTCCATTCAGTGCGTATGCGGCTGTAACGCAATCCAGGTCTGATTGGAAAATTGCGCAGTAGTTGCGGTTGCCGTACCATTTTCCTAAATACTACAAACAATTTTGACGTTCCGGCTACATTTAGATATACTGTATAAATGTGTGATTGTATTTTTCATTTTTCTTTCTCTGGATGTTGTAAGGTCATAAATACCGTTGTTTCTTTGATTTACAAAACATAACAATCGATATAAGGTTGACGTAGTACGTATTGTTTGAATTAAGTTGAATAATTTGAAATAAGTGATTCTCAAAAGGTGTTTTTTTTCAACCAGCATATTAGAGTTTAATGGGTTAACTCCGTCCAGGCACGCTCCGTTCTGGGAAGGACGGTTGAAGATCAGTCTGTCTAGATAACCCTGACCTCTCAACATCAGTATGATGGTGCCTTTATCCCCCTAACCTCTGCCCACCCTCTCTGTCAGGCAGACACACGACACTCATGCTCATTGTTTGATGTACCTGCCTGGCTTGGTAAGACCTGCAAGACCGCCAGCCGGCGGTCGCCTGTATAGCTACTAATGGAGCCTTGAGGTCCTGGACACGATACCCAGAGCTCGGCCTAGAATTTTCTTGCCTGGGAGAGGAGGGGGGAGATAAAACATAACAGAGATGCGCTCAACGTCAGAAGCACAAGACCAAGACCGGTAGGTGGCGACCAGGCTATGGCCAACTCAGTTCTCTACTCATAGAGGCGCTACGCTTCCAGAATGAAAAAGTTGAGGGCAGACTGGTCAGCTATAGTTACGCCCTCTGACTAGGCTATCATGAATAAGGAAATTCATGGCCAGACGGGGGAGCGTAGTGGAGCATACAGAACGATAATGCACAGATCGCTAGTGGCCTGCTAGAAACATATTGAGGTGCTTGGTTTTAGCTACAAAGCTTACCAGAGCATTCCAGAGAGAGACGTGTAGGGGAAAAAACAAAAGTGGGGGTGGCCAACTGATAATGCTGGGCAAACTATCCAGAGCGGCAATAAGAGTAGAGAGTCGTGCATGACAAAAACGGGGGCAGTCAAAGAGAAAGGGTTTCGGCCAACTCAAAATCATGTCCGTTTAGACAGGCCGTGGTTTCAGAGAAGCCAAAACGCTGTTGATGGCCGTTAAGAGCACAGTGGCCCGAAATGAGTTGATATACGCTCACGCTGGGGCGGAGTTTGAGGAGAACGGATGCAGAGATGACTGTTGGAAAGAAAATACCCGTAGCCTAGCCCTTAATCGACGAGACCCATTCCTCATTCCAAAGCCTGTAAAGGAAATCATAGATGTGGCTAGCAACCGGAGCTCTGTCGAGACAGCGAGCATTTAAAAGAGAGTCAGTTTTCACGTCAAAAAGCGCTGCCCAGACCTTAGCTAGTTGAAATCCGGGCGATAGGGAGTCGGCGGAAAGGAAGAGATGACAAGACATGCCGAGATTCAAAATTCTTTGGAAAACTGACGATTCCGCTGAGGAAATACGCACATTTGGGAATAAGAAGACAGGGGCACAACGAATAGGGACGAAGATTTCGAAAGAGTTAAAAAAAAGGCTTTGGCTTTGAATAAGATTCATAGCCTTGCCAAGAGCCACGCAAGTGCTAAGACGATGGGAAGACGGGTTGGCAGAGAGCAATTTTTGATGAAACGGACCTGTTTAGAGTCAGACGCAACCAAACAGTATTTAGGTATCTCCTTCACTCGGATAGTCGAGAACAGGACCCTGAGAATTTTGGGGTGCGATGACAGCAAAGGGACGAAAGTTCCTGCCACAGAAGTGAGTCTGGGATTGATGCTCCATGGAGGCTGATCGGGCTGGAAAAACGAGCTCATAGGCTGAATTGACGGAGAGTCAAGAACGGACGGGACACGGGTCACATAATAATCAATGAAAATACCACAACTAAACCGACCGCGAATCTATTTATATTCCGACTACCAGTTAGTTATTTTCAATGTTGAACTGCGCTCAGTTTATCCATTAATCTTTCACGTTGCAAAAGTCAGAGACTAATGATGATAAATATCATGGGTCTCTTTATGGCCGGTGGTTTTGGATATTTTTAACACATGGAGTACGCAGTCCACTCTTAAATCTCATGCAAAATAATTCTCTTAAGTGCAGGGTTGTCATCATCGCGATATTTTCCGATCACGATCCCGATACCGATCGCTCGATCACGATCGTTGATCGGGATCTCGATCAAAATAAAAAATTGCGATCGGTATCGAGATCGATTAGGAAATTTTTCGGTCAATTTTTCGATCACGTGCCAATATCATTGTCAAAAAGCGTTACTATTGAAAGAGCTTTGACAGCTCAAGTTTCGTTTTTCGTTTTCGTTTTTCTGAGTGCAAAATGGCTTCGAAAAGAAATCTGGAAGAAGTTGAGTTTATCGATTCACCTAGTGTCCCTTCAAACCTTAATGAGGCTCCATTTACAGTACCTGAAACTATGTTTTAATACATTGGGCGAGTTCTTGAAAAACCAACTAGTATGTCGATTTTTAAATACATTCTGTGTACCAAAAGTGAATCTTCTGCCAAGACGATTAACTGTAGTAATATTTCTCGTCTTAACTTGAAGAGGCATATTGAGGTAATATAACAATGTCTAAATCATTATTAGTTAACTAATATTTTGCCTGCGCCTGCGTAGAAAGTACATCCGGCTAGTTTAAAAGAATACTTGGAGTTTTGTGCTGGTCTGTCAACGAGAAAACTTACGGCAATGAAAAAACAACAGACATTGCATTTTGAAGGATATAAAACGCCCCCACCCCCCCCCCCCCCCCCAAAAAAAAAAATTTCAAGCCAGTCAGAATTCGATGACGCTGTTTTGGTAAATAAGCCATAGAAATTAGGAAATTTCATTTATGTAATACTTCTTTTAGTCTTATTTAATAGAAGAAGTTCTACCTATTTATCACACTGCAAAGCCCGGCTTTAGAAAATTCATGGGCAAGTTGAACTCTTTTAAAATAAGATGCCGGCAGTTTATTCCAACGCTGTGATAAGAAGATATACGGCAGCAAAGGTAGCTCTCAAGAAAGCTTTAGGTTGTGCTCTTTTTGTCTCCACTACTGCTGATTGTTGGAGTAGTAGAAGAAGAAGCTTTGTTGGTTTAACTGTTCACTGGATGACAGACGATTTGGTGAGGAAAAATGCTTGCTTGGCCGTAAAAAGAGTTAAAGGAAAAATAACATTTGAAGTTTTGGCAAAAGTCATGGCCAATGTAAACAAAGAATTTAAAATTCAGAACAAATTAACAGCTACAGTGACTGACTCGGGAAGTAATTTTGTCAAAGCATTCCGACTATTTGCCAAGCCCTTCCCAGACACTGATAGTGAGAATATTTCTCTAAATGATGAAAATGACGACAGCGCAGATTTCATTGTCTGAAAGTGAACTGAATGCAGGTATTTACCCTAAATTAAAAAAATAAATCTATGTAAATATCTTTGACCTTGTCTAGACATAGAAACTGATGAGAGAGAGAGCCAGCAGGATATAGAGCAAGAAGAAAATATTTTGCAATCCGAGGAGCGAGAAGATATTGAATTCATTGAGATAACAGAAATTATGATTGACTCTAGTATTTATAGTCTCCCTCCGCATCGGCGTTGTGCTTTTCATTCGTTGAACTTAGTAGCAACTACGGACGTTGAAAAAATCAAAGACAGGCATTTGGTTAATTTACTCAAGTCTTGTGTGAGCAAGGTGAGCAACTTCAACTTTCTTGTCGGCGGAATTTTATTGGCGAATTGTTGGTCATTTTTTTAGCTCAGAAGTATTTGGAATCATCAAAGCAGAAGTTCCAAGGCGTCAGACTTTATTCGTGACAAATTGGGTGGATTGTTTGTTATTCCCAACAACACCCGTTGGAACTCATTTTATGATGCTTTGAAAAGTGTCAAGGACTTCATGCTTCTAAAGACCGATGAGTTTCAAGAGATTTTTGAGCACTTTGGCGTCCCATATCTTAGCTCGTCGGAAGATGATTTAATTAAAGAATATGTCAAGATCTTACTTCCCCTCACCCGAGCATTAGATATATTGCAAGCTGACAAAAAAGTTTCGATAGGATTTCTTCTTCCCACCATCGTAGTACTCAAGAAACAGTTAGAACGACTTCAGACGAATCAGCGAATCAAACATTGTAAACCACTGATCAATGGACTTCTATCTGGAGTAAACAACAGGTTTGGTGACATGTTTTCTGATGATGAGTTGAGACTTGTAGCTTTTCTTCATCCTCGATTCAAGCTTTCTTGGATTGCGGATGAAGAAAAGGAACAAGCTATGGAACTTCTAATTTCTACTTTCGAACGAGAGGAACAAAAGTCTGCCAGCAGTAGTTCGGGTAATATAGTTGGTGTTTCGTCAGCAGGGTAACAATTCATATTCTCTTTCATAAATTCGACCGTTCTTGAAATAACGTTCTATTTTACATTATATCCATCGTAGATCTACGGTTTCTCCGGTGGACAGTGAGAATGGGTCGCCCAGCAAACGTCCCAAACATGATTTTTTTTCCATGTTAAATAATAATGCTGGCCCACAGGAAAGTGAGTTAGAAAAATTTCTAAACGAACCTGTTGGAGAAACAAACACAATACTCAAGTATCCTATTGTCAAAAAATTATTTCTAAGATACAATTGCGCGCTTCCGGCTTCTGCCGCTGTCGAACGGCATTTTAGCCAAGCGGGTCTGATTTTCAAACCAACACGAACTTTGCTTTCTGACACAATGTTTGAAATGCTATTATTTACAAAGTGTAATTCTTCCCTGTCTTTCTAATTTTTCATTCATTAAAAATACATTGTCAGCATTAAAAATTTTTATGATCGATTATTTGCGATCTTGATCGGTATCGGTATCGCGATCAAATTTTTTTTTGGCATCGAGATCGGGATCTCGATCAAGATTTTCTGAATTAATCGGTATCGTTATCGCGATCACGAAAAACCGTGATCGATGACAAGCCTGCTTAAGTGCCATTGTGACCCTAAAACTATCATAAGTCAAGTTGTCTGAGTCTATAGGATTACAATGACAGCAAACACTCAATGCAGTCCGGCACTAATTTAGTTCTTTAGTTATGATTTAGAATGTGATTAATGCTCATGTGCCGACCGCCGAGAACTAGAGTCGCAAGAATTGAAGTAACGTTCGTTTGATTTCATTTTGGCCGAGCGCCAAGACTCTGTCCATCACTCTCTTGAATCCTACTTTGCCGCTCACAGCTGTAGCCGTGCTAGTGTGACACTATATATTCAAAAAACAAAGCGACAGTTTTTTATGTAGCCAAGGCCCTTGTGTAAAATTCTTTTTTTTGGTACAAGAATAAAAAGTTGAATTGAATCTTCAATTAATTTGGCAAACAAACCCTTTAATACATCAATTGGGACCTTTGGAAGACGATGTTTGCCTTCAGCCTAAAAACCACTATTTCAAAACATTTAAGTCAATTGTCATCAAAATTAGAAATAGATTTCACATCACGTATCAGTTTAATGAACATGTTTGCTGCGTTTGCCGTTAATTGAAAGACTAAACAAATATCAATTACAATTCATTCACGTACGACTGCCAGTGGACGATGTCAAATTTCATCATTCCACTTTTGGGTAGACATGCATATAAATTGCATCACTTTTATTACTTCTATTTCAGGAATTACAAGCAAGACACTGGTTCGTGAAATACTATGGAACACGATAAAGAAGAAAGGTTATCAAGATGAGCTTGGACCATTCATCCATATTTCATAGTATTAATTAGAAACAGTCTGCATTGTATTCTGCCTAATTAAATATCCAACTATAATTCGCTTTTAAATGTTTCAGCCACGAGACTTAGGTTAACTCTACGTCTTCCACAGATGTGTCTCAAGCAGTGAACCTGTACAAAATGTCTTTGATTTTTCATTCTAAAGTCTGTGGTTGACGGCAATCTTCGTATTGCTCATGAATTCAATCGCAAATCATAGCAATTACCAATCTCAATATTTGGAAAACATTGCTACATGACTGCATGAATGCAGTCTTATATTGATCGCTCTATTTTCAAAGACCTGTGCATGCTGATATGAGTCGATGACTAGGATGTAGCCGAGACGAGAAGAGAGAGTTGCGAGGTATATATGCGTTACCCCGGATATTTCACTGAGACAGACTGGAATTTTCTGTAGCATATGAATAACTCTATGCCAATTTCTACAAGGACGGACAGCAGTTCGGCCACGACATCAGCAAAATTTCCACGGTTGAAGCTGCCATCACACATTTATAGACTCGCCGTCAACGCCGTGAACTGAAGGTGTGATGACTTACTTCGCGGAAATTAAAAATTTTCCACGAAACAAATGACTGTTTAAATTAAAAACTGTTTTGACCAGAGCTCTGGAAAAAGTACGATGTTTTGTTTCCCACGCGAATAGAAAATGAAAGCGCCTCTAGTGAGTTTGTCAGTTACTACGAGAAGACAACCAATTAGGAAAGGTCTTTGAAAAACTCACTGGCGATTCACATCTTACTTTTCTAAAATTTGCTGATGGAACATTTTCCATTCATCCATTTTTGACCATCTTCACCTCTTTTTTCAGGTCAAACAACAGTTTCAAAAATTTTATAGTGTAAGATCTCAAATTAAGGAAATTCAGATAAGACTTGGAATTATTTCCCATTATACTCCGATTGGTGCTACTGCCATGTTTTGTGAAGGCAAAAAAAAAAACACGAACGTAGTGCGGAATCATTTTTCTGTAAGTGGATTTTATTTTTCAAAATAAAAAAAAAAAACATTACATTTCTTTTATTTTAATTAGAAACTGGATGATGTGGGCCTAAATTTGGTAATTAAGATGTCACTGGCGTCTGCCATAGATGCTTCAGTTCGCCGCAAACTACTTTATCTGGAACTATTGAAACTTCGTGCTGTTGCAGATAAAATACTTGGTAATGTATTAAAGTTTATTAGGTAGTGATGTTTTGTATAATGTACGGACGAGTTGTCTTACACTACAGTACTAGTAGACTAGCATAGTAGTCCTGTGTGCTTTCAAGGGGCTTAAAGGGTAGTGTGGGTGGCTATGAGCGTCTTCCTTGCCTTTATGGGCGCTCTTAGGTGTCGTCGGGGTTTTCTTCGGTACCGGAGAACTTAAACCTTGTGTGGTAGATCTTGTGACAATCAATTTCAAGAAATAATCTTCAGTGAGCATGGTTACATTTAGATCCCTGGTCTGCGAGACACATACAGAGAGATAGAGCGAAATAATTTAATAGTTGCGCGTGGTGAACGTCAATAGACAAAAGGCGAACTAGTGACACAATGTGAACGTTTGAATGAAACGTTTGCGAATTCAATAATGTTTAAAATTTCGTTTGTTTTTTTTCCAAGACAACATTGTACATGAAGTACCAACGTTAAGAGAAATCACGCACCAAGTTGTACTACATCCAATCGTTTTAACTTATCCCAAAAAGAAAAAGTTTTACGATTTAGTCTGGTGTGAGTTTTGTCCGGCAAAGTTTGCTAATGGAAGTGGCCTAGAGAAACACATTAAGTCTTGAAATTTTTTGCATTTTTATATACAAATTTATATATAGGAAATGGTCGACAATATTGTTTGTACCAACGGTAATGTGGAACTTGATACAGAAACGGTTTATGAGTTAGATGAAGTGATTTATCTAGAAGAAGTTAACAAAGGTGACATCAACGAAGCTGAAAACAAAAATGACGATGATGATAACTCCGATGATGGTGAGGATTCCTATGATGTTGAGACCATTTCCGGTTAAGTTGATTAAATTTTCCTTTTTTTTAACTTGTAAGACCAAAGTTATTAATACTTAAGTAAATAAATGAGCACCAACATTTACGTTCAAAGAAACAACAATTAAACTACTTGAAAAAACATACAAATAAAAAATATGTATCTAAAGGGGAAAACGATACTTGACTTCGACATTGGCTAACTGGGGGGTCAAAACTGGCTATCCTGACACTGGCTACCTTACCCATTCCAAGAGTCAACAAAATTTTGCTGTAAATCGTCCCTCTCACTACCGGGTTTTGTGAATTCCCTCCCTAAGAAATCCAAACTTTGACTTATCATCTCTGCCGTTTTAGATGTCAGTGCGTATCTATCACCCAACCGGAAGCGTGCAGCTACGCTTATTGCGCTGCTTTTCGTGGGATCGTGTATTTTAAGAGGTACGTGTCTTCTTCATTTTATAATTAGTCAAAGTGGTAATAATTATATTTTTCTAATCGTTAATTTAAATTAATGGAAAAGGATCCCCCCCAAAAAGCCTTCGGTTGCTGCTGTGCAGGAGTCAATAGATTCAACCCATGATTTGAATGCAATGTTCTTTGTTTATTAGGAAATTATCCAAAAATTCAGATTATTTTTGTCTGAGAGATGACCAGTTGGATGAGGAATAATTTTTTACAGATTCAATTACTAATTCTTGTAGCTGTTAATTGATTTATCTTCTAGGTTAACACAATTTAATACGCCACCATCAAAAAGGTTTGTAAGAGACTGGATGACAGATACAAGCCCAAGGTTACTTTCATCACGGTTTAGAAGAATAATCATACTTTTTTCGGAAAATCATACCGATGAGGTGAGTCAATTCTTATTAAAATTGTCAAATGAAATTTATCATCTTCTTTCGTGGCAGTGCGGAAGTAGAAAAAATATCCCACCCGTTACAGTCGTGAACACATTGATTGTCTGTAAGTGGCAGAAGACTTTCTTGTCACGGAAAAAGAGAACCTTGAAAAAGACTTTTATGGCAAAGGAAAATTATCGAAAAATTCAGATTATTTTTGTCATCATTTTAAGCGCAAAAGCGATCCGGCTTAGGGGCCGACCATAAAGTATGTCATGCACTTTTTTACTTTTTTAATCCCCCCTCCCCCTTTATCACAAGTTCTAATAATGGTTTTTTTCTATAGGTTTTTTCAAATACAAATGGGACGGAAAAAGAAGAACAAGAATGGCAGAAAAGTAATACCAATAAAATAACATTGAATTCAATGAAGGTAAGTCATAAAATTCCTTTGGACTCATAAATCTCACTGGATGTGGATCAGTAAAAAGAATTTTCCATTTCCAATTTAATTTAGGCATGTAATTCAGAAAGCCACTATTCAACTTGTCAGGCGATCAGGCTAAGGGGAATCGTGGGTTGATCTATAAATTATTTGTTTCATGATTTTAACTTAGGAAAGTATATTTTTCCCCACGGATGCCCACAGCCCACAAAAAGAAGATCCCACACACGTACTCATCCAATGTTCACACTACTCCACAGCCAGGAGGGAACTGGCACACGTTTTGGAGAAACTCAAGCTTCCCCTCGACGTACCAACCGTAAAAGGCATCAATTTCTTCATCCCTAAACACACCCAGGATAAAGTCGCCAGAGCCCTCACTTCATACGTAAAACCACGAAAATCCTTCCAATACTCCAATATCCCTCCAATACTCTAAACCTTGAAGACGATGTACCCCTTATTTCCCTCTATTTTTCTAAAAAGCACTAATCAAAATTCGAAAACCAATTATCTCCTCGGTGTACAAGGGCCCCTTTGTTGGTGGCCCGTAAACTGTAACCAGTGGAACCTAAAGTAAAAAACAAAAAAAAAATGCATAATGGTGATAAACCTTTGTATTCCAGGACTAAAACTTTCTTCCTGAAATTTTTTTTAAGGTCTGGTTTTTCCTAAAGGTGATGTAAAAAACTCCAAAGAAACCGACGATTTTTGGCTACTCCCCATGGTTTTTATAATTTTCTTGAAGACTATATACTAGCTAGCAAATCGCCATTTGTGTAATTGAATTTTTTAAAAATTCTAAACAAACTGGTTTAAATTGTTATTAATTATTAATTATTATAAAATCCGATTCATAGTTGCGATTTCAAAAAAATGACAACCCCGAAATTTTCCCTTATTGAGTCGTGAATTCTGTGTTAAACAAGATTAAAATCAAATCAAATCGTTGATATATACTTCCTTCTCTTAAATGTACAAGAAATATTATATACTTACAAGAAATACTCCATTCTTTTTTTAAACACAATTTTTTATGCATTTTTAGTAACATTAAAAATTCAAGGAATTTATCCCTGAGGGTAGTACTTGTACTACCAGAAGGTAGTAGGTTAGGTGGTTCTTCTGAGTAGCCCCCCTTTAATTGCGCTTTTATTTTACAAGTATAGATCTTATTGCAATTGTCAGTGCGCGAAAACCCAAAAGTCGTGCGCAGCTTACAACAATGCGCACCACTGTGGCCTATAGGGGAACTAAACTTTTTTTTTTGCTTGACTCCAAGTATACTCACCATACTTTAACATTAAGCAGACGGATTTTACTCATGTCAATGCAATCTGCAATGTTTTGAATTTTGAAAAAGTAAAAAGTGATGTAGTTTTATAATGAGTGGTAGCCGATTGTTATATAAACTATCCGAAACTATTCCAATTCCAGTTACATCCCTACCTTGCAATTGGAATAAACCAGGGAAAGGACCTGTTAGTTACCAATTCTCATTCAATTAAAAATATATTTCTAACATACTGATAGTTTCTTTGTTACAAATTAGGTAACTGTTGGAAAAGTTGCAGATTTAACTTCAGTCAATCCTCGAAAGAAAAAATGTTCAGTAAAAGAAATATTACAAGTTACTGATGAAGAATTCAATTTGTGTAACGAAGAATTGGCTATGTTAGATTTCCTACCAGTTACATTGTCAAATATGGATCACTATGCAGCGTCTTTTACACCACCCACAGTGACCCACAAAGTCCCTAAATATCTAACTACATTATTTGATTGCAACTCTTGTTCGGATAAGTTTAGTCGCAACCTCATAAGAACTAAGAGAAATACATTTATTTCAATTCATTATTCATTACATTTCAATTCTTCTATTTTTTCGCAGTAAAATTTAAATAAACTCAATCTCAGGTAAACTTTTTGCAAATTCCGATAGTTTTTATGACACTCGGCTACCACTCATTATAAAACTACATCACTTTTTACTTTTTCAAATTTCAATACATTGCAAATATCATTGACATGAGTAAAATCCGTCTGCTTAATGTTAAAGTATGGTGAGTATACTTGGAGTCAAGCAAAAAAAGAGTTTAGTTCCCCTATAGGCCACAGTGGTGCGCATTGTTGTAAGCTGCGCACGACTTTTGGCTTTTCCTGCACTGACAATTGCAATAAGATCTATAGTCCATTTTGGTCAAACAAAAAAAAATTGTTATTAGGGGGTAGGTTATACAAATGAAAAAGCCACGCCAATTTTCATTTTTCGAAAATTAGGTAGGAAAAATACCTAGTAATGCCATCACTACTTAGGACTGATCCCTGAGGGACACCGTTTTCTACTACTCTAGCTTCCGACGCTTGGCTTCCTATTCGGTCTCGCATTATTCGTTCTGAGAGAAATTCTTGGATACAGGTTAGAGTCTTGCCAGTTATGCCCAATTTCACTGCCTTGAACCATCTGTTTCTTGGACTATCGAGAACTTAGATCGTCGACCATCAGCTGGGCAACTCAATACGCAAGACGTAGCAACAAACGTAAATCCAATCGCGCATCCTCTACCGAATGAAGAACAGCAGACAACGAGTAACGCCAAGCGCACGCAAAACCAGCAAGAAGCGCAAAAGGATAACGACATTGAAGGAAACTCCCTAACGAGTTTTTAAAATCCAATCAACACTAAACGAGATGAATGCAAAGTCAGCAAAAAGGCGAAGAATAGATTTAGAGTTCCATCTGAAGAAACAGGAGTTGCAACAAGAACGCGAACAGAAAGACCTTAATCTGAAATACGACAGAGAACGTGAGGATACTATGCTTAAAATACAGAAACAAACTCAATTAATAGGCGAGTTCGTCCACCCCGTTCAGCCGCAGTACTCGTCTACACCAACAACGAAATCCGTCACGCAGCAAACTCGCAACAGCACATCAATCGCAGGCCCGGCTACGTACGTGCCGTCACACGGATGGCCTAAGCTGCAAGTAGCAAAATTCGATGGTGATCCCCGCAACTGGACAAAATTCGCAAATGGCATCAGCGCAACTTTAAGAGATACTAATATGCCCGAATCATGGAAGCTCTTGGCACTTCAAGAAAGCTTACTTGAACACATTCAAAAACGCGTCGCGCACGTTTTTTCTAATTTTGATACTTTTGAATACGCCTGGAATCTCCTAGAAGCCAGATACGGAGACCCAGGTCTTATAATGAAGGCGCACGATGCACATCTCCAACAACTGCCATCGTTTAGAATCGGAGACTTCGACGGCCTATTCAAAATGGCGACAGCCGTTCTTGATGCGGTATCCAACGTCAGTGATGAGCATATCTGTATGTTCATGTCCGTAGTCGGTAGCCTCCACATCAAACTACCCATCTATTTACAAGCAGACTGGAGCAAACACGCATATCTCCTGCGGAGAATCCCAACCCTCAAGGATTTTGACGTATGGATCGATACTATTATGGGAGCGGAAGAGCTACGCGGCGCTAAGCTTTCAGCGATGGGCAGCTCTAGCGGTACAAATCAAGCAAACAACAGACCATCTACCAGCCAATCAAACAACAACCGTCAAGCCAGTGGTAGCAGCAACTACGGATCGCGTGGTGGCCCAACTGTCCTTAATAACTCAGCGGAATCCTTGCTCAGGCAAACGACAGTCGAGTGCCCGGCGTGCCCTGAGAAATCGACACATCGCCTAGAGCAATGTAACACGTTCGCCAGGATGACGGTTAACGCTCGTGCCGTCCTTTGCGCACAAAACAATCATTGCTTCAAATGCTTCATCAAGGGACACTACGCGTCAAAATGTAGAAGACAGAATGCGAATTGTTCAGAATGTGGCGCCGCGCACCACAAGTTACTGCACGGAGCAGAAAGACAATTCCCTGAAAAATCGGCAAGAAATATCAATTTGGTCAAGTCCCCGCTAAACTCTGTCAAGCCGGTGCTGCTCGCAATTGTTCCAGTTATAATCGAAGTACAAGGCGCAGTTAAATCAACGTTCGCTGTATTGGATCCTGGTAGCGAAGCCACCTTAATCACGCGACCCTTAGCCAATTTTCTGAACCTGAAAGGGAGTCCAGCAGTAATTCGGTTCGGTTCATTCCACAGTTCAGTCGAAATGTTAACCGACATGGTCTCCTTCAGCCTACGTTCGCTCGACAAAACCTCTTTATTTTAATTGGAAGACGCATTCTTGGTCCCAAAAATTAGTTTATCTCACAGAAAAATCAACTGGCCAGTGATTAAACATCGATCGTCGCACTTAGCACAGCTAGACTTACCAGCCGTAGACTCATCTAGTGTGGAAATCCTATTAGGAATGGACGTCGCTGCCGCACATCTAACTCTTCAAATGTTTGAACCGCTTGATGGAGAAGATGGGCCTACTGTCTATCGCACACGTTTTGGGCTAGAAGTAGTCGGAAAAATACCTCGTTACAGGACCAACCGCTAAAAGCGCCGTAAACTTGCAATCTATTCCAGCGCTAATACCTATGATGGACTGAACGCATTCATTTCAGCAACCAACGGCTCGAGTATCAGAAAAACGCAGCTTGCAGCAGCAAGAAGACAACCAAATGATCGAAATCGTGAAGCAGTCGATAACCTTTATTCATTGCGGTTACCAGATTGATTTGCCTCTGCGAGAAGACCATCCCCAGATCCCGAACAACAGAAACCAAGCGCTTTCTCGCTTTCATAGTCTAGAGCGTCGACTCACCGAGCCTTCTATGCGCGTGCTAGCAGATAAATACGAGCAGGCAGTCGAAAAGCTAATTTCATCAGGAACGGTTGTGCCAGTTGACCGATCAGCCATCAACGAGCCAAAAGGTTTGGTTTGGTATTTACCACACTTCTTTGTAACTAATCCCAACAAACCTGGAAAAATCCGTGTCGTCTTTGACGCGGCCGCACGATTTCGCTTAATTTGCTACAACGATTTATTCCTCAGAGGTCCACCTTCTATACCAAGTCTCGTCGGCATATTCCTTCGATCTCGTCAATTTCGAGTAGCATTGTCTGCAGATATCACCGCCTTCTATCATCGGGTCGGTGTCGCAAAGAAACACCAGTCTCTTCAACGATTCGTGTACAAAAAATTTGGAAGTGAGACGCAAATTAAGACTTACCAATTCACAACGTTAATATTCGGCGCAATTTGTTCATCATCAGCCGCTGTGTTTGCGTTGCAGCACGCTGCAAGCAAATGTGCGAAATTTCCAATAGTCGCAGAAAGGATGAAAGACAACTTCTATTCAGACAACATGCTTGACTCCTTCGAAACCGAGGAAGAGGCTATGGATTTCGCGCGGCAAGTTACTGCATCTCTAGAAGCCGGAGGATTTACCCTAACCGCATTTGCATCATCTTCAGCAAAAGTCCTTGAATCAATACCAACGGTACAGAGATCATCCAAACCTGTCGATCTTAACCTTGACGGGTTGCAGATAGAATATCAGCTAGGACTAGAATGGGACCTCGCAACTGACACTTTTGGAATAAGAACAAGGCGATTACCTTCTGTGGCGACAAGGCGCCAGCTGCTATCGGCTATTTCGCTTGTGTTTGACCCCCTCGGTCTGTGTTTACCTGTCATTACAGGTGCTAAATTAATCTTTCAAGAGTCGCAAAAAGATTCGCGCGTTGACAGCTCGCGCCGTGGGTTGGATAGTCCTCTACCAGAGAAAACTCTGGTGAAGTGGAATGATTGGACTAATCTATTTCACAAGCTAACCTTCCCTCGCGTTCCTCGGTGTTTCCGTGATCACAACTTCCCCCTCCAAGGCACAAACCTTCGTCTAGTGGTTTACGCCGACGCGTCTCCAGTCGCATATTCGGCAGTAGCATATCTGCGCTGCCAGTACGAAGAGAAAGTAGCAGTGAATTTCGTTATGGCGAAAGGACGTTTGGCATCGCTGAAACCAACTACCATCCCGCGTCTGGAGCTAAGGGCAGCCGCTCTGGCTGTTTGAGTTGTCGCTTATTATCAAAAAAGAGCTGCGTCTCCCTATAGATGGTATTGAGTACCACAGCGATTCCCAGGTTATACTACATCAACTGCACTCCAGCGGAACAAAACAGCCCACGTTTGTAAGCAAGAGAAGAGAATACATCCTTCGGCACTCCAAAGTTGATAGCTGGCACTTCGTTCCTAGTGCTGACAATCCAGCAGACGACTCTACGCGCAGCACAATGCCTAAAGACTTCGGGAGTAGCTGCCGTTGGAGTTCCGGCCCGTCCATGCTGCGTGATCCATCGTACGCCCCGACGCCGTTCATGCCTCTTTCGGTCCAGCAAAATGAAGAAGGGCCCATGAAAGCAGAAGAACTACCGGTCGTCAGCGTTAATCAACTGCAGGCAGGATCATCGACAAGTCATCCACATGCTGACCAAATATCAAAATTGATCAAGAAGGCCGACCAACTGCATATCCTTAAACGAGAGGTCGCCCAGTTATTGCGGTCAGACGCGGCAAAGGAGGAGGAGCCATCAGCAAATGAGCTTGCAGAAGCACTCCGCTTGTGCTTAAGTGTTTCGCAGGACGAGGAGTTCCCAAGTGAGCGGAAGGCCCTGCTTAAAAAAGGAAAAAATAAGCAACGGGTCACCGTTGCGCCGCCTGTGCCCATATATCGATCCACACAACGGTCTAATGAAAGTTGACGGCCGGTTGCGTCATGCCGAGCTTCCCGCTCGTACCCGTCATCCCATCATTATCTCTTCTCACCATCGCCTTACAAGGCTCATTGTTGAGGATCGCCATGTCAAGTTGCATCATGCCGGAATCGAGCACATGCTCAGTGTTGTCCGTCAGGACTTTTATCTCCCGCAGGGACGCAGTACCATTCGCCGAGCGTTGCGCCAATGCATTAAATGTAGGATGCAGCACGCAATGCCGCAGCCCCCCCGCATGGCCAGCCTGCCTAAGGAGCGCCTACAGGGCTTTGTGCGCGTCTTCACCAACGTGGGTCTGGACTGCTTTGGGCCATTTCAAGTCGTCATCGGAAGGAAAACCGTGAAAAGGTACGGGCTACTCATCACCTACCTCGCATCCCGCGCTGTGCACTTGGAGGTGCTTGACTCAATGGACGCGGATTCTTTCATCATGGCCCTCCGCCGATTCATCTCATATCGGGGCTGCCCAAAGGTTATCTACTCTGACAACGGCACCAATATCGTCGCCGGTCAAAAGGAGCTCGAGCAGGGAATCGCTAATTTAAACTCGACCCGAGTCGTAGGAGAGATGGTGGATGCAGGAATCGACTGGCGGAAGTCAGCACCGTCATGTGCACATTCGGGAGGAGTCTGGGAGCGTCTCATTGGATCTAGCAAGGTGGCAATGCGGGCCATTTTGGAATCTCGCTCCGTCAACGCCGAAGTCACAACCCTTCTTAACAGCCGTCCTCTGACTCATGTCCACACAGATCCATCAGAGCCAGAGCCGCTCACGCCAAATCATTTTCTGATCGGTGGACCGCATCCGCATCGCGTTCCAGATGAGGAGCAGGCCTTCGATGGAGTTACCAGGCGCCGATGGAAGCAGTCGCAGTTCATTGTAAACCAATTCTGGCGGCGCTAGATGCGTGAGTACCTGCCCAGCTTAATGGAACGAAAAAAGTGGGAGAAGTCTGTCCGCCCCATTGTGATGCACCAGCATCTGGGAATGAGGAGACCTGGCAACAGGGCTAGCAGACGACGAAAAGAAGGAGCGGATCAGTATCGAAGAGAGATTCGGGGAGACAAGATCAAGATCAAAGTTTTCGCTGTACCCTCTTTTGCTGCTAACTACCTCGTGTAAAACCAATAAACGGTGGCCATATCAAAGTGTGGTATTTGCTTATTCTGGTGATTCACAACGAGTCCTTGAGAACATACAGAGTCATATGCCTTAGAGATGTCAAGGAAGACGGCCAGCGTAGAGTGTGTTTTGCTGAAGTTGAGTTTGACGTCCGTCTCTAGTTGAACGATGTTGTCTGTGGTAATGCGGCCTCGCCTCGTAATTTACGCCCCCCTCATTATGCCTTTCGACAATCGCGTGCGACATCCCATCCCAGACCGCAGTGACAAACAGTTTCCCACCCTCGACGCCTATAGACGCGCGATTGTCGAAAGGCAAAATGAGGGGGCGCAAATTGGGTGTGTAACTTCGCTAGTTGGGAATATGAATGCGTTAAAAAGTAGGGCCTGTCTCTACGAAGGCACAAAGCAAACCTCATAAGTGTAAGGTTTACAACACTCATATCAACAACAAACTAGAAATCATGTCAACATAACACTTATAATTTTTTTTAGCTCTTCCCTACACTAAAAATACATTGAATATCACACTAAAAGAAAGCCAGTTAACTTTACCAATATTCTGGTTTTCTTCTCGAAAACCAGTGACTTTGTAGTAGGACGTGTTTTTTTACAGGGTGTTTTATCGCTAGTAGAGAAAAGACAAACGTGATATTGACAAATAGGCAATGTTGCAAAAGGCACAATTTTCAAAAAAATTGTGTATTCAAAACTTTGAAATTTGTTTTAGGTTAGATAGGCATTTTGGGCTATTCCCACTGGACTAAAGATAGTAACGACGACCAAATCCCCCCAAAGTGGGCGGATTTTTCGGTTTGCTCCGCACACAACTTTCGGCGGATTTTCTACAGTTTGGTCGAGAAATTGATTGAAAATGCCGTTTAACATTTAAATTACGCTATTTTCTACAACTAAATACCATTAAATTTATATGAAAATGTAGCTCATTATGTTACCTTTCAGAGAAAATTATTCTTAGTATCCTACATTTAATTGGGCAATTTACCCGAATATTTTGCCGGGACACCCCTCGTTCTTTATGGGAATTCCCTGCAAGGCCAGTTTTCTTGTGATTAACATGGCGCTACCCGCACGAGTGCGTTCACAAACGGGGGGGGGGGAGGGATTTAAAAAAATTTTGAAAAAATCATGTTGATATTTTTCCAAAAGTTATTCTTCGTCACCAATAGATGCCGCCACAGTCCATTCGACCTTGAAAAAAAGGAGGCAGGACATCGGTCAAAATCAATGCACAACGCGAGGTAAGATAGCCATGGATCAGTCTTTGACTAGTTCATTTAGTAGGCTATGCTTTTAAACACCCGCCGCCCCGCCGGTCGTGGGGATAGCCAAGAGTGTAAATGCCTTTCCTATTATATCGTGCTAAAATCTTCGTTTCCGCATACTTCACCATGGAAAGGATCAAAGGAATGACAGTTTCAAACGCTTGTCCATTCCCAAAAAGGCGGAGTAAAAAGAGGTGGGCCAACACTCCAACTGTCCAACAGTCAGTCAACAGACAAAAAGACAAACACGTGACCTCGACCACAGATAAAGACCGCTGGTTCGACATGTCCTATCCTTTTAGCCCTATCCCTACTGACCCCGACGTGCTGAATATGCCTGTAGTGCCTCTAGCGGATAAGGTGGTGTACTACGCAATAGGCACGAAGGGGGGTAGCAGACGAATTTTGTTTTTCTCTTTTTCTGTCTAAGTTCTTTGTTGATGTTTTAAAATCGTCACAAAGAATTTTTTCGTTAGAATATCTGATTAAAAATTTTTTGTATGTAATTATTTTATTGTCGTTAAGTTTGGAAGTTGGTAGGAAGTAAATGAAGCAAATAAATAAAATAGAAAAGCTGCCTGGAATACGACTTGAACCACGTGACTTGAGATCGGGAGCTAGACTCTTTAACCACTACACCACCAACTGTTGGAATTGTAAGTAAATAATTCATAGCATTAGTTTTTCTAGGGACGGTTGGCCGAGGGAAGGTTGGCCGAACGCAGTATGTAGATAACAAAACGCACACCAGAGGGCAGGACAAGCATATTAGGCCCCCGAAAAATCGGAGGAAGGGTAGCAAGTTTGGTGGCGACAGTTGCCCATGTTAAATCTCTTATGGACATGTCGAACCAGTGGTCTTTATCTGTGCCTCGACTAGGCGGGGCTTCTCGGTTAAGGCTAGGTAGCCAGATGCGTTGCCGTGATTAAAGTAGGCTATGAACTATATCATTACCATCGTCTGCTTCTCAGGATACCGACTCCGAGAGTTTCTTTAGTTTTTTCTATCCACGTGGAATTCAGCAAGATTTTCAAATAACTCTTTAAACTGTTTGAATCTACCATGTCTTGGCTATTTGGATTAAGGAAGGACCCTAGTAGCACCGGTCCAATTGTACCTCCTACCGAAAACAGTGATGACAATATCAATAATGGGCAATCGCAAAATCAACAACCTCGTGGAAATGTTGGTGGAGCACGGGCTTCAGATGCTTATAGATTTGACTCTTCGGCATTAGAGAGAGCTGCGCAAGCAGCTAAAGAATTGGAAAAATCCAGTAAGCTTTGTTTCTGATGAGATAAATACAAAATTTCATGTTTTGTTTTTTTAGAATTTGCACGAGATGCTTTGGATTTGACAAAAGCTCAAGAACAAACAAGGCAGCAAGAGCAAATGGCCAAAATTAAAGAGTATGAAGCTCATATTGAGCAGTTAAAAGTTGATCAGAAACGTGTAGATCATGAAGAAAGGAGGAAAACTCTTCAAGAAGAAACAAAACAAAATCAACAAAGATCTCAGTACCAAGATCAATTGGCTCGAAAGCGATATGAAGACCAATTATTGCAACAGCAAAGAGCTAATGAAGAAAACCTGAGGAAACAAGAAGAAAGTGTAGCTAAGCAGGAAGCCTTGAGAAAACAAACTTTGGAATATGAGATGGATCTTCGTTCTAAAACAGACATGAAGAGACTTGAAGCTGAAATGAGAGCAAAGGCTAAAGTTGACAGAGAAAATCAAGATCTATATTTGGAACAAATTCGCCTTAAAGGTATAATTATTTATTTATTGATATTTTATTTATATTCATTGATAATACATTTCCTTATTCCATGTCTTTTCAAAGCTTCGGAAAATCGGGCCACCGTCATGGAATCCATAAAAACTGCTGGTGCTGTTTTGGGAACTGGGTTCAATACATTCCTTTCTGATTGGGATAAAATTGCAGCAGCAGCAGCAGGAGTCTCGCTACTTGCCCTTGGTATTTATTCTGCCAAAGGTGGTACTGGAGTAGTTGCTCGTTACATTGAGTCCCGAATCGGAAAGCCGTCTCTAGTTCGTGAAACTTCAAGAGTAAATCTTGTAGATACAATTCGGCACCCTATCAAAACTATCAAGGCTATCAAGGTACATCAAATTTCAAAGGTTAAATTTCAACTATGTCAATCCAGTATCAATGCTTTAGGCTAAATCCGAAGATGCCTTGTCTGGAGTTGTTTTGGAACCTAAGTTGGAAGAACGCTTGAGAGATATTGCAATCGCAACAAAAAATACTAAACAAAATAAGTAGGCAGTTTTTTAAAATGAAATTTTATGCATAATGTTAACTAATTAAATTTTTGTTTTACAAGGGGTATGTTCAGGAATATTTTGATGCATGGACCACCTGGTACTGGTAAAACCTTGTTTGCTAAAAAGCTAGCAAAGCATAGTGGACTTGATTATGCTATATTAACTGGCGGTGATATTTCACCGTTGGGTAGGGATGGCGTGACGGCTATACATAAAGGTTTGTTTTTCTGTTATATTGAAAGTTCAAAGTTCCTCATTGAAACATTTTATTTATTTCAGTTTTTGATTGGGCCAACGGTTCTCGACGAGGATTGCTGTTGTTCGTTGATGAAGCAGATGCATTTTTACGAAAGAGATCTTCGGAAAAAATCAGCGAGGACTTGAGAGCTACGCTAAATGCTTTTCTATACCGTACCGGCGAGCAATCCAATAAGTGAGTTGCATAATTATTTTTTTTTTTTTATTAAAGTAATCTACTAATTATTTTTCCATCTTACTGTTCAGGTTCATGATGGTTTTGGCTTCCAATACTCCGGAACAATTTGATTGGGCCGTTAATGATCGATTAGACGAAATGGTAGAATTTATGCTTCCGGGATTGGAGGAACGAGAACGATTGGTATTTGACTACTATTTTTTAACCTTTCTATTCCTAATTTTCCTGTGTTAGGTTCGACTTTATTTTGACAAGTTTATTTTACAACCGGCTGCAGAAGGGAAAAAACGGCTAAAAGTTGCGCAGTTCGATTACGGTGCATTATGTACGAAAATCGCCAGTGAAGTCAAAGGAATGTCAGGACGTGAAATAGCTAAGCTTGGAGTGGCTTGGCAAGCATCTGCCTATGCATCTTCTGATGGAATTCTCACAGAGAAAATGGTAATGGAGAAGGTTAAAGATGCAGTTCAACAACATCGTCAAAAGGTTTGTAAATTAGTAATTTTGACTTGTCATATTTTGGTTGTTAATGTTTATTTATGATAGGTGGAGTGGCAAAGTGAAGAAGAAAGAGGAAACTTCAAAACAATTAATGCTAAAAACAAAGCATTTGATAGTGTAGCTCAACCAGGAGGTGTTAAGTCCTAAAGTAATTAAGTAAATCGACCATAGTGAATGATGAAATTTCTTGAACAAACGTGGCAATTACGACGCGTTACATTTTGCCGTTATGTCTTGTTGCTACTTTTGTTTGACAATATATTCCATATATTATGGATTATGAGCATCGTTTCTTTCCAAAATTTGTTTATTTGTAGTTGTCATAATTATAATAAAATAGTCAATTTCATACTTGTGTTTTTAAAGCCTTACTTAATGTATTGATATTTCCATAAGCACTTGTACATCGCAAATTTTAGTCTTCGTAAAATCGAGGAAGTTCGTTACCTAAAACTGTACGACGTTCAATTCCATCTTCAGTAATAATACCCAAACGAACGACACCACCGCTTGAGCCATCTCTATTCATTGCCAATGCAAGAGCTAAAAAGAAGCATGAAACATTAGTTTTACAATTTTTAGTTTAACTTAGTTACTTCATAACTCACTTTTCAAGACAAATTCAACACATTCATCCTTAGTCATGTCTTTTTTGAAATTTGAATCAACAAATCCAAATACATAAGTTGAACCAGAACCACCAATAGCAAATGATTGCCGGACACACATTCCTCCAAGAGGAATATTAAAGACCTTAGGAAAATATAATGGTAACACAAAGTGTTTAAAATCACAAATGACTAGATATTTCCCATTAGCATACCTGGCCACCATGGCGTCTATCCCACCCAGCACAAATAATACCAGCTGTCAATTGATCTCGATAATTGTAACAAAGTTCTTGGAAGACACTTGCTGCTGTTTTTACCAAAGGAGCTTCACCCAACTGTACTCTGTTAAAAATAGGACAATTAGTAAAAAAATCTCAATCAAACAGTAAACAATATTGATTACTCATGAAATTCCAAATGGTAGTTAACAATATCAGCAATTGCCTGAGTGTCAGCTGCAGAGCCAGAACGACAGCAGTAAATGTGGTTTGTGATTTTTGTCAGCTTATCAGTAACCCTGTTTGCTACATATGCACTGAAACATTTTAAAAAACTTGATCATGTTTTGAACTGTTTAGTAACAGAATAATTAAATTACCCAGTACTAGTCCGCGAATCGGCACCAATTACAACGCCACCGTTGAATTCTACAGCCATAATTGACGTCTAAATTCAGAAAACCTTATAAGTATTAAATTCCACTTAAATTAGATGAGTTTTCGAAACTTACTCCTGTGCTATGTTCTGATGTCAACCAATCAGGACTAAGAAGATCGGAAATAGAAGTATTCATTGTACAAGCCATGAATGATTCAAATGAAACTCTGAAAGATGGACAACTCAAATGTACTGCAGACAGTAGACACTAGACAACACTTACTCAGCAATTCTACCTTTTAGTTGACAATCGTCAATCGATTACTTGAAGTGCAGGGCTGTCGGGCTGAACGAACTCGTGAGCGATTTCCATGTCATTTAATTGAAAAATCTAACTAATCACAATTCACAAATGTCATTTTTAAAATTCCGATTATTTGTTTTTATTTATTTCCATAAGTTTCATTTTTAATTCATCTTTTTGAAAATTATATATTTTATATTCCTTTGAAGCTTGAAGATTTCCTTAAAGCCATAAGGCTAGTCCGGTTACTAGCGCCATCTCACCAAAAATTGTTTTATGAATTTATTCGATCCCTGCATCCCTCCTTAGTAGTCCTTTACAATCCTTTACCTTAGTCACCTAGCAGCACCGACTAAAATATCTGCTGCTGTTCCCCTAAAATCTGTTTTGTCTTACATAGCCAATTTTGTAAAACACCTTTTTACTTGTATCACCTCGTTTTTCTCGGAACCATGCAATCTTATTCTTAAAAAACTCTAGCGACTTGGGTATAGCACCTGTAACAGCCTAACTGCCTAGCGGGGGCTGGACGCTATTTCAAAGGGGACGAAAAAATGGGAAAATTTTGAAAATAAAAAACATTAATCTTTAAAACTTGATGATACAACACTTCGACGATATTGCAAATCTGTCCCTATCAACATTACAAACGTAAAAGAACGTGGGATGGTGAAAACCGTCGACACCAAATTATCAGTACGTTACTAGTTTACAACTAAGCAAGTCTATTTTAGTATTTTTGGCTATCCCTTTACAAGAAGGGATTTTAATCATGGCCCACGCAATTATAAAACCTGATTCAGTTTGAGTCGCACGCTTGTATTTTCAACCCTTGATCGTCACTGAAACAAAAGAAAAATATTAACAGAGTTGAATGATGATGTTCCGCCTTATTACCTACATTTTTTTTTCCAAATGACACATATGCACACGGCGCCACAAGAAATTAATTTTTATTCATCGAGTAGTGGATGCCGAACGGGGGAGGGTAAATAAATGAAAAAAAAAATACAGTTTGAAGAAACAAGGGATCAATCATATAATTTTCATTTAAAACGCAGAATTCCTCATAAACTCTTGGTTGTGTAACCACTCTCAACGTATCGTATATCGAACTGGGACCAGCCTACTTGAAACTTGGACCGAGAAATATAGTGATTTGAAGAGGTGGAAGAGGAAAGATAATAATCGATAGCTGTTGAAAAAGAAGGACCAAATAATTGAACAAGCATTGACTAAAGCACATCCACTGTAAATTTCTACATCAAAATGAACCACAAACACAATAGGGAGAGTCCATCAGAAGGGTGCAGCCCATGTTATTTCACCGCAGGTGAAACGTAATTTTTATCCGATGCATGTTTCAATGAGCTGTTCGCCTGTTCTATACGGAATCACATGTTGGAGAGCAAGAGCAAGAAAAAAAAGTTTTATTGAACAACGGAAGGGCTGAATAAGAGTAAAGGGAAGAATCAATAACATGACGTGTACCGACCCTTTAGATGTGTTTTTTTTTTGTCTTTTTGTCTTTTTTTTGACTCATGAGGCTTACATAAAGACTGAAAACGGCAAAAGAACAAAAAAAAAAGAAAGAACATGGAAACGAGCCATCAATCCTAACAACAAAGTCGAGAGTGATGCCGTCAAAAGGCTATGTTGTGTTACAATTCAACAATCACAGCTGCGATGTTTTCCGTAAATTCAACTGGTAGCAACGTCTGGCTAATGGGTGGGCGATGGGCCAGATTGACTGCTACCATTACCTTCGTTCTTGACAGGTGGCTGTTGAAGCCGATTCGGATGCAGAGGAGGGAATTGTGAGGAAGAGGAGCGAGGAATCGACAAATTTGGATTCGTTGGCGGTGCCGTGGCTCGTGGCGACGCTGCTTGAGCGTGACCCGGTCGGGGCTGGGATACACCAAATGCTGCCCTTGTCATCGTTTGCGATTTAACAAGAGCTACTGTAGGATTATCCAAGCTGCTATCGGCAACTAATGCCGGTGGAGGTGCATTACTATCGCCATCATCACCTCCGCTGCCCCCAACGCAACTATTACTACCTCCAATTGGATTCCCACCGACTGCGTCTTCACTTTCCACCTCTTCATCAGGGCATAGTTCAATGGATTTGTCTAACGTCAATCGGGCGCTGTGAGAACGCTCTAGAAAGTAGCCATTAGAGGTTTCGTTTGACTGCGCAGGCGGTGACCATTGATTATATCTAATAAGAAAAAAAATGTTAATTCAGTGTAAATAGATAATAATTATAATACTATTAAAGTAAATTTTAATTTAATATACGTACTGATTGTTGCCTGCCGGATATGGCCTGTCAAGCTCTTCGTGAAGCCAATCTACAGCTGCCGACCACTTACGTTTGAATTCAACATTGGTCAACAAAATTTGGTGGGCTGCAGGGCACGAAGAGAAGAGCGCCACGAGGCACTTGATACATTGATAGGCTCTCTTGTGATAGTGATTCTTGGACCTTTGTATGATATCAAATAATCCATCCCGGTCGTCAGGGATACCCTTTAGTGCAGCTGAGATGCGATATTTCTGCCACGAGTCATCTAATGACAAAATACAGAGAAGCAGGTCGAGATGCGGCCGCAATTCGTAGGTGTAGGCAAAGGCAACCTGAATTAAACGCCATTTATATTGGATTATTTTGAATACGACTCGTAATAGAACCTCATCAACCCTACCTGCCATAAGATTTCAGAGAGCACGGCAAAAGAAAATTGGTTATTTTCCCAGCAACAGTATCGTAATAGACGAGACGTTTCTTCAATGCCACTGGCATCTTCAAGAAGTTTCTTGACAAAGTTGTTGCGGGTGTAGAGAATCTCTGCCACTTGAGGCTGTATAGGCATCAGCGGTGGTTCGCCAAATGAATTGGGCAAAGGTGGCTGTCCAGCAACAGACGAGCTTGTCTTGGAGTTGATGTCACAGCAACGAATCAACATACAAACCACCTAATAACGGACAGTGTTAAGTAAAGATTTAGATTAAATGTTACGTCATAATAAACAAAGATTGACGTGATTCTACCTGATAGAGTTTTCCGAGCTCAGCATACTGATACTTGATAGGTGGACCAGGACCTTCATCGAGAGCTACCGTCATGAAAGTAGCTAAGACATTGAGTCGGAGTAAATGAGCTTTTTCAGGCGGTCCGAGTGAAGCGTAAACCAAAAACAAGTTGAAATACTGTGAGAGATGTCTTCCATAGTCAGCCACCTCTTTACTGAGTAGGTTCAACACCGCTTGGAATATGTGATCAGCAAGAGTTACTTCACTGAGAATCGGTGCTACGCTGCCGCTAGGAATCGATAGAGCGCTAGGTAAGGTAGTGGGCGGTAAAGTGATTTCACATGGACCGTCGCTCAACGATAAATGAGCCAGAAAGACTAGGATTTTTACGAATGCTGAACGGACTTCTGCGCTGGGACATTGCAGCAGATACTCGCAAAAACGCTGAGGATGATCCAAGAGAACGCGTTGTCCGAACCACAGACGAGCTTGCTTCGAAACGCGTAATGGGCCAAGGAGTGCTTCATACCAGTCACTGGCCACACCTCTCAACGATTTCTTAGTGTGAAGACAAGTGGTGAAGAGGAAATGTGCGCCAATCTCGACTGACAAAAGAGCGAGCTCCTCCACTTCAGCAGGATCAAGGTGGATTGATAAGGGAAAACCGGGCAACTTGCCCGACATTGCTTTCGGATCCACAACTAGGTACGGCGTCTGGCAGCTGATCAGTTTTCTCATGAAGTGAAAATATTCGGTTGAAAACTGGTTGTATGTGTGTTGAAATTTGATGTTCTGTTTTCGGACGCTTCGTTCAATAGCCAGTGGCATGGAAAGAGAAGGTAATGAAACAGACGACGTCAAAGATACCGACTCGTTCATTGTTAAATCACTCATTCGATTGCTGATGTCGATGTCCTCCTTGGTGTAGAATAGTATATATGCATTCCACCAACGCTTCTGGCGTCGATAACTCATTCTTTTAACGACATGGTCGAAAACCTCACCCATATACTCGCCACCAAAACATTGATTCTTCATTTCCTCGTCGTCGTCCATTTTGCATTCGCTAACATCTCCGTCGTCAAACTTGTACCACTTTGCTCCATTCGTACCACCGCTAGCATTCGAGGGAGGCCGGTGAAGGATGTAGGAATAATAATGACCACCGCTGGCCTGACCACTATGTACGACGATTCCAGTCAACTGATAGCGAGTGCAAATATCGCGATTTGTCTCTTCTTCCATGTCGTAGTCAATGATTTCGCCTTCAGCTTTAGCCAAACCCCACACCGTGTACGGTTCCATATCAAGGACTCGAGGAAACTCAAAGTAATCGTTAAACTTTATCGGACAAAGACGTTCGTAGTCGTATTCGAAACGTTTCAGTTGAATAGCCAAGATGGGTGGTAACTTTTTCACACAAAGTCGCTTCACGGTATTGACTTTCTTGTTACATTTTTCGCAATGGTAAGCATCACCACCTACAAATTAGAAGAAAAAAAACGGAATCAGTTAGTTTTCTGAAGATCAAATAAACATTGAAAATTACCTTCAAGTAATTCTCCCTTGACATATTGTTCTAAGGAATCGTGCAGATTACTGTGATTGCGAATGTCAATACTGATAACATTGAAGGGTTGCTCTTTACAGTAACGATGTGGACAACCCTTGCAAATCTTTTGATCAGAATAGATGCCAACAAGGGTTCGATGCATGATTTGCTCGTGACCCAGTGCCTTTAGAGCTTCGTCGACGCTGTCCGTAAGACTCATATAGAACTCAACGGCATCTTGCTGCTCACGAAGATTCACCGGCTCGCCTTGAAGTTTAAAATGGCGCCAAAGGCCACGAGGGACGTAATATTGCAACTTGCTAGATGCCAAATGCCCAAAAATGGCCTGAAGCTGCTTTAGAATATTAATGTTATATTCACGAGTTGATTCGTCTCGGCTTCTTTGATGTTGCTGCAATTGCAGCTGCTGGTCTTCGTTCGTCTCCGTTTCATTCTCCATTTTTTCGTCACCATTGAAATCTTCATCGGGATCGAGCGCTGCGCCGTGAGCAAGTAACACGCCACGTCGCAGTCGTTCAATCATAAAGAGTTGCTGCAATACAGAGTTCATATAGCAAGTAGCTCCAGCATTTTTCAGACCCACAAAACTCCAGGAAGCCCTTGGTCCAACGGGAGGTAAGTATTCCCATTCGCTCAACGGTTCGGCTTGTTGATCTATATTAGACAATGAAAGAAATGAAATTTTATCTATGGCAAACATTATTCTAATCATTTGTTTGATACCAGAGAAAAACATTTCAGTTAACATAGACGTTAGTAATTTCATATTAGCCACGCATCCAGAACTAAGGGCCACCAAAAGATCCAATGCGGCCACTACTGAAGCCGAGGAAGAACAAATTGGATCGGCCACAGCAGGTAGTAATTCGCCAGTGCTATTATACTTAGCCATTATACGAGACGCAGGATAAAGAAAATCTTCGAGAAGTTCCTGAAAGAAGTTGAAATGAGTTGTAAGATTTCAACGAAAAAATTACATGCACAAACGTGAAGCACTTACTTTAATTAAGTTGACAGACTTCGAATAATCCGAGCCCACTTCAAACTTTTTTAGCTAAGCCAAGGTAAGATACCAGTTCTCTAGTCAAACAAAGATGGCCTTCCAGTAAATCATCTTCAGTCTGCGTCGATCCAGTCTTCAAAAAGAAATCCTTCAACGCACAATTTAAATGTTACTTGCATTCAACAATCGAGAAACAGTTAACTTACTCTAATTCTTTTTAGCCAGCTGATTTCATTGAGTAATAGAGGCTCGGCTGAAGGTAGAGGGGTGTCGGAAGTGGCAGCTAAGTTAAGAAGCCGACACAAGAGCTGAAAAAATTCTTGAGAATTTTTTTGCGTGTTCTGGGACCGTGCTAGCCATAACCGAGAAGAGTAGTTCAAGAAAGAACGTCAACATCGAAGGAGACTCGGGCGTTTGAGTTGCTTGAATCAACACAGGTTGACTGGATATCAAAAGAAATTGCTCCGCAGCGGATAAACGAAGAGGTTTCACCGGGCAGAGCAGTATCATTTCAAGTGAAAATCTATAAAATGTAGGTGTCTGCGACACCTGATAAAGAGCCCGTGGTGATATACTGTTCACTACTGTCAGAACTTCTAATGACTCCCTAAAAAAACATTACAGAAATAAAAGAAACAAATTAATATTTGGGTCCCACATTCAAATAATCTTTGGTTCTCCTGGTAATTACTTGCAGAGCAGTATATCCTCGGAATATTCGTTTTCTTGGATGGGTGTCAAAAAGCTGTTAATTTTGATGGAACCGAGTTCGTCCCAAGGAGAATCGAGCAATTGATAATCTCCATTGCTACTTGCCCAGGCAAGACGGATCAAAGAGCGAACAACCTCTTCATCCGGCTTGACGCTACACAAGAGAAGGTTGGCATCCGAATCACCCTGCATGTGCTGAGTAAGTCGAACAGCGACAGCCCGTACAACATTGTCGGTTGCTATACAAGAACTGCTACTTTGAAGCAGAAGGTTGTGGTTGGACGATTCGACAAGGTTGCGCAAACAAATATGTGACATTACGGCCAGCACAACCTTTGATAGGCGAAGTATGCTCAAATATGCCGATCTAGAACGTAATGAACATCATGTTAAACATCCACAAGATTGACTTTAAAAAAAAATCACACCTTTTAGTTGGAATATCAGCGGTAATGAGGAAACTGTTGGCACTAAGCATATTTAATAAAAGAGGAATGCCACCTCTCAAAATGAATCCAAGTTGAAACTCGGAAGTTTTCTCCGAAGCTGACAAATTCGCCGGCATAAGCAAACTGTAGGCAACCTGATGAATAAACGAGATCAATAGGATTCAAAGATGAAAAAATAACAAACAATTATTTTATGTCACCCTACCTCAAGGTGATACAGAATGGTAGACGGTGATGCCGCTATGAAGATGGATTCCAATTCTGAAGGAGATTGGATAGGCCCAGTTTTCTCGCTACTCGTTACTGTAGGCGAAGATGAAACTACGAGAGGAATTTGGCTAGAGGCTACAAGGCGCTCAATAGCCTGCGGATCAGCCGGCAACTGACGTAGAAGATTGCGTGCTGCGTCACGCAACTGAGCATGCTGTAACTGTGAACCCAGATCGGCCAATTGACACAAAAACGGATTGATGCGCTTGTCTCTCGACATTAAAACACCCGGTAACATAATTTCGGCAGCAGCAGCTGAAATCGGATGGTGTTGCTGACCCCCAAGCTACCTTGATAACTACTCGGTGCATGCTGTGGTGACCCGCCAGTGCTACTATCACTGCTGCTGTCTGGTGATCCCGCCACAGCAGTATTCGATTGTGACAGTTTGGCTGTCAACATCTAAGGAAATAATCAACAAAACATTAATAATCATTATGAGAAAACAAAAACAAAGATTGAAAAAGCGCATACCGTTTTATCCCTGAGTGGTAAGTCAGCCACTAAACGATATCCTTCGGACGGTTCTATCAGTTCATTATTCAAGTAGAGATCCAGTTTGACTCCACTCTGCTGCTGCTGTATTGTCGGCTGCTGATGTCCCACTACTTGAGACTGAATTAGAGATGCATTTACTCCTGCAGTGGCCGAGAGTGCAGCTGTCTGGTTGGTAGATTTTACGCGAGCCATGATACGTCGTCGAACAGTGGCGAGAGTCTCGTTGCTATGGGTCCATATTTCTATATCCTCTGGTTGCCGTCCTTGGTTAGGAAACCGGACAACCAATGTGAAGCATTTCCCCCTAGGGCATGAACGACAACTTTTTAATTTACGAAAAGGCAAAAAAAAAATCCTGCCAATTTTACCTATGTGCTCTTCCGAGAGGAAGCAGAGTACGCTCCTCTCTCATTTGAAACTCACAATCGTAGTCATTGACATACTCTTGTAGTAGTTTCAACAGTCTACACATGCGCGTTGTCTCCTGTCTGCTTCGATTGGCGAAATCCTTCTCGGTAACTAAGGCTTCATGTGGCTGCTGTTGTTGTTGTTGGATTATGTACGCACGTAAAGTATCGTGTGACGCTCGAAGTCTGTCACTACAACTACCAATAAGATCTTCGTGAATCTCAACTTGGTTGTTCACCAGTCGGGGACCTAAACTGGTGTAGGTCTCTTTCAGCAGATGAATAGCTCTATATCACAACATATGAAACAAAATTATACAAAACTTAAATCAAAAAGAAAATTATAGCCTATAGTTTATACTTTTCAGCAACCGGATCACTTCCAAAGAGAATAACACGCCATAAGTAGTCAAGTCCGATTAGCCCTACATCGTTCATCTTGCGTCGAGCTACTAGTTTCCCTTCTTTGGCATTGACAGCCTTAAAGAAACGGTCGAAGCACTTCATTCCACTCTCAGTCATGAGGCTAGGGTCCAACTGAAGAATCTGTGCCTCGAAGAACTCGCGATTAACTTCGGGATCAAGATCCGGTTCCTCGCCCATCAATTTTGAAAACCATTTGAAGCAGGCCTCCCGATCAGCAACAAATATAGCCCTTTCTACCAGACAGTGCCATATTTGACGTGCTTGAGGTGCACAGAGCCATAATTGGCCGTCTTTCAGCAAAAATCTCAAAAAACTCAACCGTTCTTGAACCTAAACGATAACACATATTTAAAAAAAAATGAATCATGACTTAGAATCACATACAGTATATGAAATGTACCTGAAGAACGTGGCTATAGCGGCCGTCAGGTAAATATGTGAGCGGATCATAGTTGGCTGGATTGTCTTTGACGGTGCTTCGCACACGCTCCATGTAAGCACAGAGATTGTCAGTTATAAGAATGACTAGTGCGTGCTGCTGTTGGAGACGATTGACCACTTCTTGTCGATAGAGGACATGCTGAGCACGAGCCGCATGGGCGTTGGCAGCATGATTGTAATTGGCCGGAGTCTCGGCATATAGACAGCATATATCTCTGATCTGTTTGAGCGCCTGGAGTACCCACACATTATGACGAATCTCTTCGACACAACGATCCAGCCACACTGTTTTTTGAGTGTCGCGATCTTGTGAACAAGAATAGTCAAGGATCTTTACATGAGCATTCATGGCTTGGTCGATGATTTCATTGGGAACGTCAGGTGAGTGCGCAAGATTCCAGAATAACGTCAGTACCTAAATTTAAAGCAAATTATTGTAATTAATTCAGATCGACACGAGTGAAACGAATATTTTAAAAAATACAAACCTTGTGAGCCATAACACCGTCTTTATCGTCCTCGGCTAAGCGGCGAATCAGCTCCAATAGCTTTTCTCGTTGTTTCTTCCCTGCAGTTGTCCAACTTGCCTGAGAATAAATACATATGTTTAGGTTTTTATTTAAAATGTGTCATTAGAATTCATTGACTAAACTCATTTTCCCTAAATACCTGAAAACATTCAAATAAATGGTCCAATTGTTCAGGAGAAAAGTCCCATGCTAGTTTGGCGAGCAGATCATGAACATTCTTGACTATGGCTTCGTGCTTGCCAGCCTGAGATGCCCAAACACGGTCCAAATCTTCCAGTGTCAGTGCCTTCTCTTTAATAACAAAACGAAGGATTTTCTCAAGTTTTTCAACATATTGAGGCTGATGTAAAGAATCGGCTAGGACGATCTGCAACACCCGATGTTCTTTCAGCCATCCGGCCATTCTAGAGAATTAAATATAGTTTCAGTATAAAAACGAGTCCAAATAGATTTTCGAGATGTTATACCTTTCAGCTGTAAGCCACTCTTCGTCAGTTTCGTTGGCACCCGTAACGACGCTGTTGCCCGTTGTTCGGTGTGGGTACGAAGCTACGCTCGCAATAACCTTGTTAATCTCGTTGAGAGCATTCATTTTTCCGTTGAAGGATGAAATTTGCAAAAGCCGAAGAATCATTTTAAGTCGAAACATTTCCAAATTCTGAAGCGTTTCTTCCTGACCAGGAACACGTTGCGCAAGGCTCTTCAGAAATTTGACAAGTGCTGATATTAAATCGTTTTTGCCTTCGTTCTTGGATTCTTTCTTTAGTTCTTCATCGGTTAAATTATCCAAGAATGCGGGGATCACCTCAACAATAGGCAGGAAATATTTGGTAATGGTGGGGATGGTCAACATTTCATTACAGAGTCCAAATGGCCGAATAAGAGCAAACATCACAGGCAGACTCAAGTTTTGTTCGCTTTGAAATCGTTCTAATAACAACTGAAATCCATTCAATTTGCCAAAGCGATTAATCAGGTCCACTAACCAACCCCTAGGAGCTCGAATGTCGGGGGATTTAGCAAAAATTTCTTCATCACCTCCATTTGCATTCAACGGGTAGAGCTCGGAGGGCCGGGTTAAGTTGAAGGTGTGAAATTTGCATTGAGGATTCAAAACTACAGCTAGCAGCTCCAGCAAGGGAAACCAGTCTTGACTCAACTTTGAGACACATAGTTCTATTAGTTTTTCACAATTCCTCAAAATGCAACGATGAATCTCAAACTTCCAACTGCTAACAGCATCATCAGTTAGAATTTTAGTGAAAGACTTGGTCAGGCCATCTTGGAAAAATCTCTGGCAAGCTTCACTTCTTGTGTCCAGTTCTCTTCTGCACAAGTTTATGGATGCATCCAGAAGAATTTCAAGCTCACACTTTGGTAGGACGGGGACTACCCAACGTGTCCTACTAATCATTTCTTCTAGCCTGGCCAGTTCACTAACTGGAAAATAAGGTTCACCTGTAGTTGGATCCAACCAGGCTTCCTCATCATTTTCTTTTTCTTTTGCATTTTGACCATTTGTGTTTCCATCTGTATTTACAGCAGCCGGACTGTTTTGATTTGGAGTCTGTCATTTAAACATATTAAATTCTGATAGTTGAAATTAACAGTAATGAAGGGAAAACAGCTTTACTTACAGTATTCCCAATAGCAGTTGTTTCTTGTATGGACTCATTTCCCACAGGAGTCCCACCTTCTCCACTATTTTTCATGGCTATTGTCATTTCACACTTTTCCAAATGCACAGTATGATCAAAATGTCAGGATGTTCAAAACAGCCAAACAGCTCTGCTAACATGTCATGATCTGAAAATAAATACACATTTATAAACACAAAACAAAAAAACAAACTATAGTTTTTAAATATTGACAATATTAAATGAATTATATATGATGAACAAAAAATGAAAAATGCAAAATGAATATAAGGGAATTTATCAATGAAATGTTATTTTAAACAATTATTTTGAGTAAGTAACTCTAATGAATATGTTTATGATAAAGAAACCAAGATATTACGTATCGCGAAAAGTGTTTCGACAAATAAACATTCTCTAGTATCTGCAAAAAGCTTAAGGCCATGGCCCAATATGGCGGCTATCCCAACAGTGATTTGTCATACACAAATATGCCGGTAAATAAACTGGTGTCACAACTACTAACTTTTTCAGGTTTTTTAGGATATCCTTTTTTTATAAGTGTAAATTATTTTAATTCGTTTTATTTTTATAACATTTACCTTATTAATTATCAATCGTGAACAGAGAAAGACTCTCAGTTTTAGTCTATCAGACGACTAAAACTGTATAAGTATGTGCGTTGCGTTGCCAGATGTCATTTTTACTATATACTAATAAAATGTTAAATTTGATTGGATTGTAGGATTGGTGTTGCAACCGTTGATTCTTCTAGGGAATAATAAGGTTATGTAACTTTGAATTCTAATCCTGTCGGTAGTTCGTAAGGACTAATTAGGGTTTGAAAGCAGAAAGAATTGTAAGAAACAAACCAAACACCATGACTTTTCAGTTTTCATCGACTGATCATCAACACACTAAGTTGTGTTTTCGGACTCCACTCTCACTGTTTGGATGTCCGTCGATTACATGGTTAGTCGGAAGACTGATAGCAAGTTATCACCGTCTTATCAGTTGTATGCGCGAGTTGCAAATACCTGTGTAACATTCCACTAATTATTTAGTCATACTAATACCGAATATTTCCCCTTAAAAAAATATGTTAACCATGATAGCGTGAGAAAGCACATTTGTTTTTCTTAAATGTCTAACTATTTTTCAAAGTTGTGTAAGTCGGTCGGTCAATTTTGCTCAAGTCCTTTAAATGGTAATAGGGGGAAAAAAACTAGAAGAAACATGGAATTTCTCTTTTCGAAATATTCGTTCAAATGTTTTATCAGTATGGATAATTTATTCTTTTCTTTTTCATGGACCAAATTCCACTGCGGGTTAAAGGGCAGACCCGATCATTTCTATAGAAAATCGACGTCAGTAAAGTGTAGGTCGCCTTGACCCTTTAACAAACAAAGGACGCGCGCTTTATTTCCAACTCTATTGACAAAAGTTCAAAACACTGAAACCAGCAATGAAGGTTCTCTTTTACATCCGAGTGACGCCTTCGACGTCCTTATGTTATATCTAATACAAGAGTATACGTCTAAAGTGAATCGAAATATTTTTGAATTATTGTTGAATCCCTGTCTTTCATGAAATTGCAGCAGCAGATAAAAGGCCAATTAACGACGGAAGAAGAAACTATGATTTGGAGATCGATTAAATGCCTGAAAGAAAAGTAGAACGACAATAGTGAATGAGTAAAGGTAAAATGAAATCTGCATCTTTCTTACTATTACAGAGTATAAATATTAGAGAAAAATACTAAAATAGCACAATTTTTTATTTATCAAGAAAATAGAATTTGGACGGATAAATGCTTCAGAATCTTGCTCGGAATGCATGCACAAATTAAAACCCTTAATTAAAGGAAAAGGGATATAGGCCTTTCAACAAAAGCGCCACTATGTAAATAGTTTAATAACAAAATATAATTCCATCAAAATTAATTCTTAAATAAATAGCTGGAGATCAGAAAAAAAAGGATCCTTGAAACTTGAATATGGCCTACATTGTTAAATACTATATTTTATGGAGGATCTTTGAATTTATTTAACGAGACACCACCGACTAACTTCCACAATAGCAGCGTGAATGCCCAGATTTTTACACAACGCTATATTTGAAATTTAAGAATCGCTATTTAGTTTTGGAGGGCGATTTAATATGCTTGAACTATGCGCCAACATGGCTCCAACGTGAAAAACGCGCTTTATTATAAACTTCTCTGATTAAGTTCGTATTTACGTAACACTTCAGTATTTAACAATAAATTAAAACATTTACGCGTTTATTATATTGTTCGTGGATGAACCGATTTCAATTCCTGTTTATCCCCATCAAAAGAAAAACACGTGTCCAACTGTCAAAATCAATAATAATACCGACAGCAACAACATCTGAAGTACAAAATGATATTCCGTTAGTTTTTTGTGTGTGACATGGCTGTTTAATGAAGGAAAGGCTATTACGAATGCCAAAATCGTAGCATATAGAGATCTTGTCATAGTCACGTTTTGAGATGACTTACATTGTTGAATAGCTAGTTGTAGCTGGGTCTCATCAAGTCAGGTGTTGGCATGCATTGTGACAAATTAGTGCATAGTACATTAGTTTACGCATCATCTTGTTAGTTGACTGCGTTATATACGACAGAGACAATGTCTTTAAATAATCGAACCCAACTCTTCTCAGTTGATTATAAAAATTGGATCAAAACGGACCATAAAGACTAAAGAGGGTATACATACGTGTATATACAGCTATTATGGCACCGGATCAATTCAACAGCCGCTAGTAATAACTCGAGTGAAGTGTTGAAATATAAATCTGAATTATTTTGCGTAGACGGTATTATTCTTCCAGCTTGGCTTCCACTACATAATGTGGGTACGGGAATCGTTGTTTTTCGCGGATTGGTGTACATTGTTTCTCTGGTTTACCTTTTCGTTGGAGTAGCTATTTTAGCCGACAAATTTATGGCTTCTATTGAAATGATAACATCAAAAAAGAAAGTAGTCAAAGTCAAAGATGAAAATGGTAAGATCCAAACTGTTGTGGTGCGCGTCTGGAATGAAACGGTCGCAAATTTGACGCTCATGGCCCTTGGTTGTTCCTGTCCAGAAATTCTTTTATCAAGTATTGAAATCATTGGAAAAGGTTTCGAAGCTGGAGAAATGGGACCCGGATCTACAGTGGGAAGTGCGGCTTTTAATTTATTCATCATCATTGGTGTTTGCAATTGGGCTATACCGGATGGTCAGGTTATATCAACAAATCCTTTTTTAAATATTTGTTGTCACAAAAATATACGTAAACTTGAAATTATTTCTTTAAAAATTTGTTGTAAGCAGGTGCGTAAAGTCAAGCGCGTTTCTGTGTTTTTAGTCACGGCAGCTTGGTCGATTTTCGCCTATCTATGGCTCTACTTAATAACGGCCGTTATGTCACCTGGCGTCATCGAAGTATGGGAGGCCCTTATAACTTTTTCTTTTTTCCCTATGACGGTGCTTTCTGCATACGTCGCCGACAGACATGTACACATTTACGATTACATTTCAAAAACTTATCGTATGGGTCGAAATGGTGTCATTGTTGAAATGACGACCGATGAAACTGAAGTAGTTCAATCCGAACCCAACGATCGAATCAACGGTTTCAAAAAGTTTGCTGAAGAAACGGAAAATGAAGAAATCCGTGATTTTGAAGATCACAGACGAGCTTTCATTATTCTTTTGAAAAATTTACGTCGCAAATATCCCATGTTGAAATCGAATCAACTCGAATTAATGGCAACCAAAGAGTTACTCAATCGAGGATCTAAGAGTAAAGCCTTTTACCAAGTGGTGGCCTCTAAAATGCTCACAGGTCGTGTTGAGCAATCAACACGTCATCCAAAACTGAATTTAACTGAACTGTTTCAAGAATTTCATCCATCTAGCAGCTCACCTGCGGTACAACCGCCAAACACCGACAGAGAAATTACTAAAGTATTTTTTAGTCCTGGTCATTACACTGTCATGGAAAATGTCGGCCAATTCGACGTGACAGTTGTCAGAGAAGACGGTGACTTAGAAAGACTTGTTTTCGTTGATTACACAACAGAAGACGGCGAAGCCAGAGCTGGAAGAGATTTCGAAGCAAGTCGTGGAACTATTTGTTTTGAACCAGGTTATTTTCTTTTTAAATTATCTATTTAAGTTTATTTGTCAAAATAATCATTTATAATATTTTGGGCTGTATTTATATTTACTAGGGGTCACCTCTCAAACTATCTCTATCAAAATTATTGATGATCAATTATATGAGGTAAAGAATTTGTAAAAAAAGAAAATGTTAATTGTTATAAATTAATATTTGTCCTTTTTGTAATAGGAAGATCAACATTTTTACATACGGTTGCTGAACATTAGATCAGGGAACCGATTTGAATACCTCTGTGGGAAAGGAGAAATCGCTGAAGACGCTTATTTAACCACAATAGAAATTCATGGCGAATCTGCCCCGTCATATTCGATGACGTTAGATACTGCTGAAAATTTCGGCGATGCGGCTCCTCCTCGATATTCTGTCACTGCTCGCGAAATTCTCAGCGCTTTGAAGTCAAATAAAAATCTCAGAAGACCTTCGTGGTTTCATTATGATGAGAGTGATGATGGAGAACTCTCAACAGGCGATGACGACGTTTTCGTTGATGCACTATCTCAATTTGATACCAATACCATCGATGACAACAATCAAGTTTTTCATGAGATTCAAGAAAATCAAGTGAAATGTGCATCAGAAATTGGAATAACAAATGATTCGATGACTTTATCGCCGTCTCAAACAACTTTGGTAACGTCTGTTTCATTTTCATCTGGGCGGTTTAGCCTTACTAAACTGGCTGAAGGCAACACCCAGAAATCCGTTGACCGTAAAAGATCTGTAGAATTTTTCTCTAAACGTGAATCCTCAGCCTCTAATAACGAAAATTCAGACAGTGAAGAAGACAATGGCTGGAATACTCACAACCCAAAAAGAGCCAATGATCAGACCGAAGAACACGCTCATTTACGTTTAATTTGTCCTTCAATGGCTACAGGTTCATAATAATTCACATCATTTATTTCAAAAATAAAAAATAATGATAAATATTAAATTTGTTATATACGGAAATCCATTTGTACAGTGATGATATTGGATGACGATCATCGTGGAATCTTTAGTCTCTCGGAGCGCAGTGTTTATCTTACAGAAACGGTTGGAACTCACATTATGTTGATTGTCCGAATCGGAGGATCTCGAGGTCGAGTGGCAATAAATTATCGCACAGAAGAAGGTACAGCTAAGCCAAATAGAGATTACCTGCACTGTCAAGGTGAACTCATCTTCGAAGACGGCGAGACTGAGTATTGGATTTCTCTATTCATATATTTTTTTTTTATTTTCTTACGTAGTTTAAATCGTGTACAGGAAATGTGTAGCAATTCAAATTATAGGAGAAAGTCTATACGAAAAAAATGTTCTTTTCTATTTCACTATTGGAGAACCAAAATCAATTAAAGGTAAACAGGTTTGATACACATTTTTATACAGACATATAGTAATAGAACATCCGTTTCATGAGACACTTATTCTAATATTACATCGTATCAATTTGGTTTTTCTTTAAAAATGAACTGTGATAATATTTTATTACGTTTTATCTGATTATCTTTCTATTTGAATTATCAGATTAAATCATCTTCATTTGCGTTTATGAAAAACTTTCGATATTAATTTAAGTGAAATGGTCTGCATAGTAAAGTGATGTAAATCTTGGACATTTGTACCATTCAGCAAACGAGATGTATATAATACCGTATACACTTTCGGAACAATAACATGGTATGTTTGTATAATCAGATGGAGACTCGGACGAGAGTATCGATGATTTGGAGGAATTAAGCATGCGTGAATATAGCCAACTTTCCGAACAACAACGCATCGCGCTAAGAGGTCGTGCCCAACTAGGAGAAGTTACCACAACAGTAGTCCATCTCAAAGAAAGTAAACAATTCAAAGTGGGTTTTACACTAAAAGTTGTATTTAAATTGTTACTAAGGCCAATGCATAGTAGCCTATATTCGTCGTCGTGGGCACTTAATAACATAAAGGTAATATCTAAGTGTGACCCTTTTTGAGGAAAAGCCTCACTGTAACACGATCCCAGGCTCCCAGCTATGCATTGGCACGAAAATGAATTCAACGACACATTAAAGCTTTTAATTTCCCTTAGAATACTGTTGACAAAATGGTGTCAAAGGCTAACAAATCTTTGAAACGCGGAACATCTTCTTGGTTGCAACAATTCATTGATGCTGTCCATATGGAAGAAGGTGAACTAATGGACTCAAACTTAATACATTTACTTAAATTATGAATAAAAAAGAAATGGACAAAACGAAAAAAGAGTATCGCAAACAAAATTTTAAATTGGATGATTCTATATTTATGATGTTCAGAAAACGAAGAATCTGTTTATAATGATACGGATCGAGCCGCAACGAATAGGTCAACTAATAAAATCAATAAATGGAAAGAGTACACTTCCCATGGAATTACGGTGTTCTGGCGATTGATTTTTGCTATTATTCCACCGGAATGTAAGCCGCGATGAGTCTAAATACAGTTAAAACAGAATGTATTCAAAATCTAATCGATGATAACTCTGAATTAATTTTGGCATTAATTAATCAAGGTATGGGTGGTGGTTACCCTTGCTTTTTCTCGTCGGTGGTCTGCATTGGAATTATGACGGCGTTGATCAATGATGTCGCTTCTCATCTTGGTTGTACAGTTGGACTTAAGGACAGTGTTACAGCTTTAGCTTTTGTTTCTTTAGGAACTAGTCTACCAGGTACAATTTGGATTATTTTTCATTTTTATTGGCAATTTTTACTAACATTCTGTGTTCTTAATTCATAAAGCGTGTCGCAACATTAACTAAAAAAGAATTCCCTTATAATTATTTACCATTTATGAACAAAATGATACAGACAAGCTTCATTAAGTCTACAAATGAAAAGAATTCAATAAAAACACATTAAAGAATCGCGTTTTACTTTCGAATCAGACAACTAAACGTATCATAAAACGCTATAGTCGATAATAGTATAGTCATATCATATATGAACAGTATAGTTTAAATGTTTTATATATTGCAGATTTGTTTGCCAGCAAAGTTTCAGCCGTACAAGATCAGCATGCCGACGCATCAATTTCGAACGTCACAGGATCAAACGCTGTAAACGTTTTTCTTGGAATAGGAGTAGCTTGGACACTTGCAGCATTTCACCACTCATACAACGACACAGTATTCCATGTCGAAGCTGGAACGTAAGTTAACATTTTCCATGGAATAATCATTCCGAGAATCATTCATAATTAAATACTTATACTCATTAAAAAAAATATATATATTGTTTGAATAATTACAAATATTTGAAAGTATCGATTTAATACGTCAGTTGAAATCCATTTCTACTTGATTGGTTTTTTGAAATTCGATCGACATCTACAATCTACTGCGCATTTGGTCATTTACATGCAGAAATATTTATCTTGATCATTTTTCAATTAGATTATATAAAAGGACAACAATTTTGATTATTTTAATTGATTGAAAATAGATTGGCGTTTTCAGTCACGCTCTATTGTGTTATGGCAATAATTGCTGTCGTATTGCTGATAGTTCGGCGCTGTGATGCTGTTGGAGGAGAATTAGGTGGTCCCATGAAATATAAACTGCCAACTACATTTCTTTTAGTTGGATGTTTTATTCTTTACATCCTTCTATCATCAATGGAAGCCTATGGAATAATTAATGGATTTTAAAATATGTTATACGTATTTCAATTTTTCGTAGAACTTTTTTTTTTTTTTTCAAAGTACTGTTCAGTAGAAAAATCGGGTTCATTATATCAAACCAAGCGTGGACTACAATATTTAATGTGCTTATATCAAAATAATTTCGAATGAAATATTTTTATGCAATATAACGTCATCATCTAACTACAATCGTTGATTATTTTATCCAGTTGTCCACAAATGAACAAAAAGTAATATTACGAATAACTTATAATATTCAATATCGTCAAGATGCTATATCGGGGCTGATTCTTTGCTCTCGCTCCACTAACACGTAGGCTATCCACACTAGAAAATTGTTGAAATCAACTTTGCTCATATATCGACAGAGTACAGACGATGAGCGTAAGAATCACCACTTAGGCGTTTTTTTAGGGGGGAAGCCCTACTGAGTTTGCCCACCTCTCCTGGTAGTACATCGTGGTTGTATAGTTAAGTTACCAAAATGGAATAATGAGTCTGCAACATTTGACGATTATGAATAAGTTTTTGAAAATTATTCTGTTTTCCAACTAATATAAATCATTAAAAGCTGAGGTGTACAAAATCCATAAGAAACCCTCTTTTAAAAAATGGGGATTTAATGGTTGTATAAACGAAATTTACTTAAAGTAATAAAGTCCTCTTTTCAATAATTTTTAGAAAATTCCGTTGTTTTCTTATCTTTGTGTATACAAAAGCTGACTGGGAAGGGGACAACGGTTGGAGATATATATAATAATTAATTTTTTACTAAAGGGGGTTTATCTCATAAACGCCGTGTTGGATATAATAATCTGAAGTTTTAATATATAATGTTAAATAAGATATCAAATGATTTGATAATAATTTCAGATAATGACCAGCGGTAGCGCAGCATATTCCATTAAATGATTTTCTTGAACTCGGGCATAATTTAATGAATGAAGAACAAGAACCGACAAGAATTTTCATTTTTGCAAGATATTTTATTGAAATTTAATTTTTTTGTGATGAATAACATAGTACATCAGTTCATTTGAAGTTAAGGAGTTTTAAAAAAGTATTTTCACAATTGTTTAACTTCCCGCACATTGTAACTTTCTCTTCTGGTAGTTTCGGAAAGTTGATGTGCACAAAATTCGAATGCGCGATTTGTTTGACTAGAGTCCTGTTTATACTATCAATTTTAGAATAGTCAAACTCAATCGTGACGGTTAAGCAGCATTCAATTACTTCATCTACGGCTTCTCGACGGCTCTCGGCACTGGATCCGGAAAATGAGAAATTGCAATTTCCGTCGTTTGTAGTTTTGTATTGAACGAAAATGCCATATTTCTCTGAAAGTCTTTTAAGGTTTGACCCTTCTCGACCAATAATGCGTCCACAGTTAGCAGGGTCCACATTCTTAAGAACGATTACCTTTTTTAATTCAATGACTCTGACCGATGAAGCCACGACGGCAAAATGATGATTTCCATCGGTGCTGTTCTCTTGAAAACTGGCCGGTGTAGAAATGGGTTCCGATACGGTAGGTTCAGGACTGCGCCGGAATGGGGTCCAAAATCTCGAATTTTTGTTCTTTGAATTTCCCAGCTGTTGTTGGAATAACGTTGTATCCGCTAACCGATTTATTTCTTAAACGATAATCGGAATATTGGAATACGGACGTGTTTTCGTGTACACTAGAAGCTCCCAAGGGGTTTTCAACTATTGTAGTCGGTGCTGGTAACTGTTGAGTATTCGTTTCCTCTGTGCTATTCACTTGTAATCCGGACACTAGCTGAGTTTTCAAGCAGGATGGCTGTTTTTCCTCAAGAAGTGACTCGTGTCGCGGCGTCCATTTTCGACTACGTAATTCGGTAAGGTCAATCACCATGAAACGAGTACGATTGGTTAATTTTGGTTGTACGGCTATGCGTTCCAGGGTACAGAAATAGAAATTCATCAACTCTGAGTTGGTATTCGTGTCAAGTTCTTTGCCTATTACACTCATCAAACTACAGAGAAGTTCGATGGATTTTTCTTCAGCTGGATCTATGAGGAGACGATGGATACACCGATGTATGACCTTCTCTGATATAGTTCCGACTCGAAACAATTCACCAATCAAAGTGATATTTCCAAGTGCCTTACGACGGTTTTGATCCACTAGATCTTGAAGTTCGATTTTCAATTGCTTCTTCCTTTCTTCAGTTTCGGCGTGGAAGATTTCGTTTCTTTTCTCTGTGAGGCCAACCAAGGCAGCACTGTCCTTGTCAAATTCTTTCTTGCAATGGGCAAGTAACAAAGTGCGGAACGACACGCTTTTTAACGCATCCGTTGAAGACAACACGGTCTTCTCTGACAGCGCCTGACACATTTTGGCGTAAGTGGAAGCGAAAAATGGCTCACTAATAGCCTGATGACACCTGAAAGTCTCTCTTCATCGTTGATGTCTAAAGCCTGTATTTGTGCAAATATCTTGTCGTGCTTGGTCGGTGTCATCTTATTCAACAGACCTCGAACAGTTTTCAGTAGAGTCTCCGTAGTCACTTGACCATCTCTTACGGATGTTGGTCTCCATACATTTGAGTCATTAGCATTGTGACGTTCCTTGTTAACCGGCGCTAAATTGAATTCCCTGCGCGGGGCTTGAGTAACTTGAACGTTAATGGACTGACATTTTGGAGAAAGATTTCGTTTCGCATCTGCGAAACCCTTTCTAGCAACAGCACCCTCACGGACAATCTCAATGGGGAATCCATTCGGTATTTTCTTCGAATGAAGAGATGTCCTCATTTTCAAAAGAAATGTTCTATCGTAAACTCTAGAAAGAGACAACGATTCTTTCGGAAAATTCTCTTGATTTTGAGTGATGACCAATTCTGGTAGGTTCTTCGCTTCGGGAATCATTTGGAAATCCGAAATGGATTGTTTTAACTCGGTAATCAATTTGTCTTGGTCAGCATAAGCCGATCTCAACAAGTTCAATTCTTTCTCGGAAGTGAGACATCGGTGTTCCCACTGACTTACTGATTCTCTCAATGCTTTAACATCACCTTCCAATGAGACTATCTTACTTTCTTGTTGATGCCCTTTAGACATCCTAGAGATCACGTGGGATTTCATTTGTCGAGTTTTTACGAGCAAGACATCACGAGATAATGTCAGCGTTCGAAGTTGTTGTCGAAGCTTGGTTATTTCCTCTTCCAGGACTGGGTCACTAGTTTCCGTTTGGTACTGGTGCCCGACAGGCTCTTGCGCGTTTTCGGTTTTGGTATGTGTCTCGGAAGACATTTGGGAACCGGAATCTAAGTCCGGTACTAGCAGATGATGAGAATCTGCCTTAATGGTTTGGGAAATGGATTTAACCGAATTAAAAATACGGATAACCCATTGAGTGAGGAAATAAACAAAGAAGCTTGTAAAATCCATTTTTAGAAAGTTCGTGAAGAATAGACTGTGAAAACTTTACTAACTTTTAAACAGATCGCGCCCCCTTATATAGATTTCGGCTTGCGTAAACTCCATCCTCCGTGCAGCCAGTCTTTTGGCTTGATTTAAAAATAAACTTTTAGGTTTATGATAAAGAAATTGTGATTAATTGAATGCGTTTATTTTCACCAACAAAGTTCAAAACAATTTAAATCAAACATACGGTTTTTCTCGTCTTCTCTATTTCATTTTTCCCGCGATAGGTGGCGCTGTTCACATAAACTCTATTGGCATTTGCTGCCTTTTGGCCAGTTTTGGGGCTCGTTCAGTTTCATTAAAAAAAACACATTTTCCAGTTTAAATGGAAGAAATCATGCTTAGCGGAACTATTTTATTTTGATACGACAGCTCGACAACCTCCATGTACGAAACTGAATGAGACTTCTAAATCTCATTACGAAATTTCAATGTGAAATTGTCAATGGTCAAGCTCAAGCATGAAGAATCCCTGTTCGAAACAATTTCTTCAGCACTTTATTTATGATTTACACTCTAAGACTAGCGAGAAAATCGTGTGCAGATTTCGATGGTAATACGAATAAAGTGCTCGGCATGCACACCTAATAGCACACGGAAGTTATCGATAAGGCAGACAAGATATGTATAAAAACTATAAATATAATTAACTTAAAATTTTCTTTATTGATGCCATCGTTATTACTTCTTTTATAAAGAATAAAGTAATGGGAGTTCTTTAACTTAAATGCGCAAACTCAAATTGATTTGTTGGTTTTATTAAATTATTAAAATTTATGATTTTTTGTTTGAGTTTTTTTTACATTTTCCATAAAAATGTGCTATTCAACGAGTTGCGTGTCCTGCCGGGAGATGGGACACTGCTTATCAGAGATGCGAGTTTCTTGTCAAGTGTTAGTAATTTCAACCTTTACTCCCGCTGCTTAAGGTATTGTTCTATTGCAATTTTCAATAGTGCTCGATTCTTAATAGTACCGATTTTAATTCTGATAAATCAAAATGAGATATGGTTGTCCAGTATGTTTTATTTCAGCACCAAATGGTATTTAAAAGTAAACATTACGCACGAAACATTTCTAAAAATGCAACCTCTCCTTCCCACCCCTCAATTTTGTTAGAAGAGAAAAGATTGGAGGGTGGGGGGGGGGCTTCATTTCAAGCCTTCTCGTTCTAACGTTCACCACCAGTCGAATTTGGTCGAATCTTAAGTTTTCCGATTTTCAATCACAATATGTCGTGTCACTCACACTGATTTTGTTTAAAAAAGTGAATGTTAAAATCAACTCAGTGTTTACAGACAGTCAAGAAAACCAAAAGCTTTGTTTTTTGTACATTTAACAGTGGTATGTTTGTGTGGTCGAATGGCGAGCATCAGTTCAGATAGTGTTTGGATTCCGTCATATTGTTTCTTTTACTGAAATTAACAATAGCGTTGATTAACACCATCAAATTACTTCAAACTATTTCAATCAACATCATAACAGGTGTTGTTGGATGTACAATATTTTCACGTCATTTTTCTGAATTTTTCGAAACGGCGATTTGGCTGTATACGAGACTTGTATTGTAGTATACGTACAACACAAAAAGTCCAAAACTCTTTGGCTTTGCCTCTCATTTCTCCTCCCTCCCTCCCATCCCTCCCATCCCCTTCTCAGTCGGTGTGGCTCAGTCAGTGAGAGACTCTTGACAGCCATCTTGGATCGGTTTTTTTTTCGCTCGCTGGCGCTGGCTATGTTGTATGCTTTAGTCCGTCGTCGTTTTTGGTCGCTGTTTCATTCGTGCTACTCATTACTTTGGTCGTGTTAGGTAAAAATTATCTCAAAACAACAGAGAAAACTGAAATTTAGTGATCCTTATCTCTGATTGAGTATTGATCACGTTGAACCATTTTGTGTCAAGTGATTTTTACCACTGGTTTAAACCGGTTATTTTCCCTTCAATTTTCTCTACAACTTCTCTTCTAGTGGTAAAGAAAGGAAAGAGAGTTGTGTCTATTTGAGTTTTCAGTCCATGTTTCGTTGTTGGATGTGAAGGAATTATCACAGTTACCGAAAAATTCATATTGCCATGTTTCGAATGGTCGCCAAACAACGTCAGTTTTGAACCCTACAAGAACTGTATTTTGGACTCTCGATATCGAAAATGTAAGTTGTCTCCAACGTTGGTGAACCGATGGATATTGTTTCAAGTCTTTTAATTAGTGTGATGCGTGGGTCGCCGACCTGGAACTTCTCCTTGGTTACAAAAAGAAAGGAAAAAAAAGGCATTAAGAGCTCTCCTCTGCGCGTTGTGGATTGGGAACCAACCCATCGTTTGGTGGGTGGAATCAGTGGGGTTGGGTGGAGGGAAGTAACGACTATGAGAAGGAGAAAAGAGGAGGTAGAGAAAAAGAGGGTGGTGGTAGAAGGTTGGGAGGTATAGTCTTTATGGATATGGGGAGGCTGGGAGATTGGGAGGTGGGTGGCCGGTCAGCCGCCGGTGCAAGTTCGACATCTCCCAACCCCACCACCACCGCCTTCCTCCCGGACGGTGAAAAGCTCCTTTTGCGTTTACCACCCACTTACTTCCCACTGCCTCCCCTTCATTTCTGTCTCCCGTTCATTAGTAGTGCCTCGATATGTATAGTACATCTCCTTCCGCCCTACTTCCCCCCCCCACCCCCTTCTCCACGTCAAACGCAACCGTCCTGGGTTTCATTTCATTGACACGTTTCCATCATCCCTGCCGCAAGTGACGTTGGGCAATTCGTGATTCGAGAAATAAGGAGAACCCTTGTCTTTCACGCCATCTTGGTCTCAGTGCGCTCGATTCGCTCGTGACCCCTTTTCCCCCCCCCTATACAACTTGTTTGTGGATATGTTTGTTTATCTATTATTTCTTTTTTGTGTGTGTGTTTTTTTAATTGCAGAAAAACAAGTCTAGCGTGATAAGCAAATCATGGAAGGAGAAGACGATTCACCGGTTGTCGACCTTTCCGTCAGGTATTCATTTTTTAAATTATCAAATATCAAGGAAATAATAAATTACTATAAACACCTATTTTCATAGTAGGAAACCGGCAGAGACAATAAATCAACTTCGTGAGCATCAGCCCTTCAAGTTTGATTTGGCTGACCTCCCCCAAGACTTGTCCGTCCATCGCAGCCATTTTAGCGCTCTGACTGGTACAAATCCAACACCTGCTCACGGAGGAGCTGGATTTAGTGGCAATGGCGTCGGCCGTAGCGCGCTGAGTCCTCTACCTGTTCAGGCTCATTTGCAATCCCCTTTCATTCCACTTCACCATCGATCTGGTGGAGTCACACCAACCAGTAAGAATCCCTGGCCTAAAGATGAAATTCAGGTTAGTAAATCACATTCTGCTTGGTGACCGTCAAAATAGTGAACGCATTTTGATTTGTTTTATTTTGAAAAATAGGTAACGCGTATCGAAAAGCCTAAAGAGCGTGACGCGAATAAAGAGATCGATCGGCCCATCAAAGATGAAATTGAAGTGGTCCACCTGAAAGATGGATCACGTTCGTCGAATCGACGATCGTTTCGCCCTCTCTCGATACGCCCAGATAACAATCAAGTTCTCTACACTATTAAAAACTCTGAAGAAGGACGCGTTAACGGTTATAGCAATGGTTACGGTAGCGCAAGCGATATGGAAATCAATGATGAGTTGCCGGACGATGAAGCAGACGATCTAAGTGATGATGCCAACGGTGAGAGTTTGGAAGATTTACCTATGCCTCCATCTCCGGCCAGGAAGGTAAACATCCATTCGATTTTTTCTGGGTTTTTATAAAATTGATTCTTTTGGGTCATTCGATCTCTTAAAACGGTTCGTTTTGTTTCATTTTATTATACAGGAAATGACAGAGACGGAAAGGTTAGAAAGTCAGCTACTCATACAGAGGCTGCAAGCAGAGTTGAGGACAGAAGAGATGCGATTGGTACTGCTCAAAAAAATTCGACAGACTCAGCTTTTAGCTGCGCAACAGCAACAACAGCAGCAGCAACAGCAACAACACCATCAGCAACAACAGGCAAACTTGACAGTTGCCTCAAACTCTCACGACGTCAAAACAGGTTTCCGCTATAAACAGTTATATTTTCTGTTAGATGTGTAACGTTATTTTGCTATTTTGCTAAAGGATCGCCAGCAACTAGTACGAAGCAGCCTCATCCGGCCCACTTATCGATTTCGTCACCGCAACAGCATCAGCAGCTTCATCACCACCATGGAGGATCGCACGCGAAATCAAGCAGTAAAAACAACAACAACCACATAAGCTCGTCGCCGTCTTCCCGAAATAGTTCAAATTCACAAAATTCATCTCGCCATTCGACCAATGTTGCCAACATGGCTATGAATTTACTTCACCAACAACAGCAGCAGGGGCATCGCAATTCTAGCAGTAATGTTTTATCACCATTGATGCAGCATCAACAACTTCAGCAACATCAGCAACATCAGCAACAATTGCTGAGAGGATCGGCTGGTATGTCAATTTATAAACGTCAACAAAGTTATCAATTCTAACATGTATTTGTTATTAGGACTTTTGGCTCACAGCAGAGCACCTATTACGACACCACCTAATGTAGTGATGGGATTAGCCATCGGCTCTGGTGCTCCATCGCCTTCGTCTCCAAGCATTCAAGGGCATGAAAAACGCGATCACATGCGAAGTAGCACCTCATCACCCCACAGTGTTGGGCAGTCTGGTTCGTCCAACACGCTTGGTATGCATCATCACACAAGTGCTTCTAGCTCTCGGCAAGCTGAAGATCCTCAGACAGCTGCACAAAGACAAGCAGCTGCCAAATTAGCTTTAAGAAAGCAATTGGAAAAAACTTTACTTCAGGTATTATTGTTTTCTTTTTTTAATGTGTTACTATATTATAATATTTATATGATGTAGTTAAGCTATATTCACGTTGTATTTACAGATTCCCCCACCTAAACCTCCTCCACCTGAAATGCATTTCATCCCCAACCCAAACAACACTGAATTTATCTACTTGTTGGGTTTGGAAGCAGTAGTCGATCGACTAACTCAGGGTGCAGACCATCCAACTCCACCCATCCCATTCATATGTTCCCAATGCGGTACAGACTTTTCGTCGCTTTGGAAATGGGATAAGGCCGCCACACGTAAGACAAATTCATACTTGAAATGAGAGTGATGGCTAATGGATTTCTTGTTTAATAGTAGAGAAACCAGCAGTAATGTGTGATCAGTGTGTGACAAATAATGTCAAAAAGGCCCTAAAAGCAGAACATACGAACCGACTTAAGACAGCTTTCGTCCGAGCTTTACAGCAGGAGCAAGAAATCGAACAACGTCTGGCGCAAGGTGGAAACATTAGTCCACCTATTCCGCATCATCAGATGCCAGCTCCTTCTCACGCAAGCGTCAGCGTCCATTCTAAAGCGTATGACTCACTACCAGCGTCTACTCAAATCATCCCGTTCTCCACCAAGTCCACCAACAGTGGACCACCAGCTCCGGCTCACAGTCCATTAGTCGGTTCCCACTCGGCTGTAAGCTTAAGTATAGCCGTTGGAAAGGATCGAATTGAACGAGAGCGCGACAGAGAACGTGAGCGCGAGAGAGAACGTGAAAGAGAACGAGAAATCCGTGAACATCGTGAAAGAGAACGTGAGAGAGAAAGAGAGCGCGAAAGAGAAAGAGAGCGCGAACGCGAACGAAATGAAAACCGTGAACGTGAGAAGGAGAGACAAGCAAATGCAGCGGCTGCTGCAGCCGCCGCTGCCGCATCAGCCAGTTTCGATTTCTCGAAAATGCCCGACCCGACCAAGCTCTTTGGTCATCAAATGTCTGCGATGCAAAATGCTTTGCAAGCCCAATTGCTAAGAGGCATGGGATTGCCTTCGGGATCAGCGTCCATGTCGAGTCACGCTCACAATCCTCTTCTCAATCCATTCTCTTCATTGCTGTATCCTTATCAGCTAGCGATGGCCGCTTCGGCTGCCCAAGCAGCAGCTCAGGGCCGAGGCAATAGTGGTGGTGGATCTGGAGGAGCTGGAGGCAGCGGTAACAACAGTCGGGACAATAGCGCTGCTGCATTCACCGCTGCCAGTTTGGCTGAACTTCAACGGCAATATTTGCTGGACATGCTCCCACACCTGCCCAACATGGCCGCTGCAGCCGCAAGCAGTGCAGGCTCCCGCTCTTCACAGGGCCAAAGCCAGGGTCATGGAGATGGTCGTCCCAATTGGAAATCCTGAGCCAGACGCGTATCCTCCCTTTCAAATGTGTCTTTGTAGCTCCACTCTGACGGGCATTTGCATTGATTCGCCGGCAGCAGCTGATTTGCCTGAGCCAAGACATTTTGTTTCATTTTAACATTTTTGGCGGTCTCGTTATGAATATTCACCCATATCTTTGTTGACTTTCGATTTAATAAGCGAACTGGTTCCATGCGTATGTCAAATCACTAACGATTAACAAAAAAAGGGAGGCTGTTCGAGATCTCACGATCGTCTTTGCTTTATTCAGTTTCCCGTTATTGAAACAAATAGTGAACCAGTAACAAAATTCTGTCTTGATTTCCCATCGTGGTTCATCACACTCCAGGCAGGGTACAACTGTCGTTACGTGCGCCCTGATTTGCCTTATCAACTCAAGCTAAGACACTTAACAACCACGACAAAATCCACGTAGGACAAATGCAGCGACTGTTATCTTTTGTTTCTTAGGCAAAACATAGAACTGGCAATGACAGTTTAAGGGATAAGACTCATCAGCACATGTTCTCTGTGATGGGCCGTATGCTGGAACGCTCAAATACAGTATGTTGCACGTGGAATATATAATGATGACATATAACCCTTGAAAGGCAAATTTGGCCATGTACTGCTTTTCATCCTCTACTGTTGCACATGACATAATTTTTCAAAACTTCATTTGGCGAGTGCACCGTCTATTGTTGCAGATCTGATCATCAGCACAACCCTACTCTCCTGACATGAATTTTTTTCCCGTTTCCTAATTTCCATGTGTCTTTACTTCCCTATCGTTTCTCGTGATCTATTAAACTTACGTCAAGACAATGGACATTATATTGTCTAATTTTGCATGGTGATGAAAATGTGGGATTGCAGGTTGACATTCTGGTATCCTCGACTGTATGTGTGTTTGTATCTGTCTTGAGAGAAGTGAACAAGAAACGTGTTTCCCAATCGTTTTCTCATTCTTAAATGCAGTATTTAAACTATTTAATTAATCGGACACCTGTAGCCTATAGGCTCATTTATAAATATAGTTATGCAAATTAAAAACTTTCAAATCGGTAGTTGATGACAAATTAACTCTCGACATAAACTTTTACCTTAAGCTCTAGTTTACACGGACATTATTTAAAAATCTTGTAAACAAAAAAATAACGCAAAAAAGGAATGGCCGTACATGATAAATAACGACAATTTTAATTTATAGAATTGGGAAATTCTTAAAAAAATGTATTATTTATTTATTTTTAGTTTAAAAAATTTCGAAATTGTAAAAAATCTTCGCCATCTAGCGTTCATTTTCTACGACGTATCGCATAACAGAACCTATTGAGTACTCAAAGTTGAGTAGATGCTGGCATCCCTGGCGGGTTGCAAGGTTCCCGCAGGAATGCGAAAAAAAACATTAATTAATTAATACCTGAAATTTTTAGTAATATATAGAAGCTAAGCTAATATTAGCTCGGCGATTAAATAATGTCTCTAAGTTTTAGTTAATATATATGTAGCTAATAGGCTAATACTAACCACCTTTATCTAAAGCTTAATTTTCTCTAAATATTCATTCATATATTGAGATCCTAAATCAATATGAATAAGATTGATTGATGATTGATAAGATTGATTAAGATTAAAATACGCTTCGTGACGGGGCAAACCGTTGAATTATAAAAGTCCCATCACCCTTTTAAGTATAAATATGTATAATTGTATATGTAGCTAATAATACTAACTCTGCGACTTTGGTGCTGCGGGGCTTCGCCCCGCCGCCCCACGCCGCACCTTTATCTAAAGCTCAATTTTCTTTAAATATTCATTTATTTATATTGATTATAGATCTTGAATCAATATCGAAAAAGATATTGAAATACGCCTCGTGGCGGGGTAATCCTCAAACCTTTGAATTATATAAGCCCCATCAACTTATGTCGTAATAATTTGTTAATTCGAAATAATTAAACTTCCTACCAAATTGTGTCGTTAAATTGGTGCTATCACTCCTATCAGCCTATTAAAATGTGTGGTGCTGATCAACAAAGTGATCTAAAAGGAAATTAAACATCTTTAACAAATTGGAGTAAACTCATACTCCTATAAAAGAAAACCCCATTAAAGTTATGAAAACCTTGGAAAATAGGAATCAAAAACGTATAAAGCAGTTATAACGTCTCAGCTTAGTAGCACAATAGTTAGTTCCACTTTCTCCGTTGTCTTCTTTTCTGCAATCTTCTTTTCTGCAATGCCATCTATACTTCCCTCACGTCCGGCCAAGCTGTACAGAGGCGCGCAGTTCAAACCGTTTACAACAAAAAAAAAATATCCTAACGCCATCTATTGCTAAGATTTGAACTAATGCTCACGTATGCCAAAGTTGTACAGAATCCCTACGGGAAACTGAAACTCTGAAAGTTTATTTGTTCGAACTTCGAAGTAAACGAAAACATCGCTGCGGTCTTTTGTTAAATCTTCTGGACAATCAACTCAATTATCGGTCCGCAGTTAGCAAGTTATATAAAAAAAAACTGAAGATGGTAAACGTTTATTACTTGTTATTGATATCACATTTCCTGGAATGCTCATAGATTATGCTTTATCTTGAAACTTTCGTTTTTTATTGTTACTAGTTTGACATAGTACATTTTCCATAGAGCTACACATTATGATAATATGTCAAAATATAGAATTGTAACAACTTCAACCATATTTCTTTTAGATGTTAAGAGTTCAATCTCCAGAAGGCACTCGGCGAGTGGATGTTGATAGTGTCACTGTAACCAGGGAACTATTTGAAAAGGTATGTAAGAATTGACCTGGACACTCATAATGGTTGGATACCACATTAATTATCTTTTATTTTAGGTCACCAATACTTTTGGAAATATAGAATATTCTTTTGCCTTGTACTGCAGGCGTGATAAATCTCAAGAAATTGTTTCATCTAATGTCAAGACTATAGCTAGTTATGGGCTCAATCATGGTGATATGATTTACTTGTCACCTACTGCTGGTGCAGTTCAGCATGCTGAAAATGACACTGGAATTCTTAAAGTAAAAAATGGAGTTAACACTTCTTCATCAACAACCTTCTTTCCATCAACTAGTAGCAGCATGCCTGGATCCAAAATACCTATTCGATCTAATGTAGAGGAAGATCAAGTTGATGTACTTCTACAGAAAATGGATGGTACTGTCAAAAGGAAACGTGATCCGAAAAAGTAAGATTTTACTGTGTAGGGCAGAAGGCCCAGAGAGTAAACAAAATTTCCATTGCCCTTAATTGGAATAGATTTGTGTTCTAATTTTAAAGCTATATGTAAAATTGCAATATCTCAAAAACTATTGTAAGTTTAGTTTAGATTATGGGTAATTTCTCAAACTTATAGTTTAAAATGGTGTCGCACAGAATAACCGGTTTCAACACGACATGTAACATAAATATATGCATATTTTTTTCAATTATAGTTGTCTCCATGGAGAAAATTCGTCTTGCATCCACTGTCTACCCTTGGAACCATATGACGCTTCATATCTCAAGGATCTGAACGTCAAACATATGTCATTTCATGCTTATCTACGAAAATTGTCTAGTGGATTAGATGGAGGAAAATATGCTAATTTGGAGAACATTAGTTGTCGGATTAAACCTGGTTGCACTGGCCATCCGCCCTGGCCAAAAGGTGTGTGCTCCAAATGTCAGCCGAAAGCCATCACTCTGAACAGTCAAGTAATAACATTTTCAATTTTATCATCTTAAACCATATTACAAATTTTTGCTTCATCATCATATAGGCTTACAGGCACGTTGACAACGTTGTCTTTGAAAATCCAAACCTAGTCGAACAATTTCTTCATTACTGGCGTGTTACTGGCTGGCAGCGAATCGGATTTCTATATGGAAGGTAAAGTTTAGAAATAAGCACTAAGCAATCACTTTTAAGCTTATTTCATTACCTTATAATCAAAATAAATTTCCATTAGATTCGACATTCATTTGGATGTGCCACTAGGCATAAAAGGAATTGTTGCAGCCATTTATGAGCCTCCTCAGGTACGTTTACCTTCATGTACTAAAGATAAGATGAATGTTACCTGAAGAAATGAATTTATTTTAGGAATCTACTCGTGATTCTGTTCGCTTGCTTCCGGACAGTCGTCAATCTGTTGTCGACCGTGTGGCTGCCAAGCTTGGACTTCAGTGTATTGGATGGATTTTTACCGATTTAGTAGCAGAAGATGTATCTAAAGGAACTGTTCGCCATTTCCGCAATTCAGAAACACACTTTCTATCTGCGCAAGAATGTATCATGGCTGGGCATTTCCAGTCGCTTCATCCCAATCCATGTCGCTTGTCGTCAGATGGTTTCTTTGGCTCTAAATTCGTCACTGTTTGTGTTACCGGTACGTTTCATGCTTTAATTAACCCTGATTTGAAACTTAGAACGGAAATCTGTTTGCAGGTGACTCACAGAATCAGGTGCACATGGAAGGTTATCAGGTTTCGAATCAATGCCAAGCCTTAGTTCGAGATGAGTGCTTAGTGCCTACCAAAGACGCTCCAGAGTTAGCATACGTCCGCCAGTCTACAGCTGAAAAGTACATCCCAGATGTTTACTATAAGGTCAGTAACCGTTTTTAATGATTATTAGTATTTATCCAAATAGAATATGAGCGAGAAGATTAGGGTCGACAGCGATCGTTACGTGTATTTCAGCATTCAGGTTTCCCTTCAATTTCCACGGTGGATGGAGTGTTTTTTTTTTGTTTTTGTTTTTTTTCTTTTTCTTTTCAGTTGTTTTGTTTACAGGTATTAGAAGAATTAGGAAAGAACTAGAGAAAGTTATAGTCCGTAACAACCACGATAAACTCGAGACATTAATAAATTCCGATACGCCGAAAAGAGGGAAGGGAAAAAGTAACAAGCCGAGGAAGGTGCGACATAAGCAAAAACCAAAAGGCACTCCGTATTTTTCCCGACACATACGCGCACACGCACACACTGACAGACTAGACATGTCGACGTGTTGTAACAACCTAAAAAAAATTCGTTGGACAAGAAAAGTAGCATATTTTGCCTTCCACGCGATGTTAATAAAGACTAAATGAAATAATTTTTTCAACGTTTACGCCAAAAACACAAAACGTAGGCACCATAACACAACGGTGGAGTGGGCGGTAGCTAAAGTAAGGTATAGGAGAAAAAAAGAGGGACAATTTTTCAAATGCTTGATCCGAACTTCACGAATGGGGAGGGGGACGAAATGTAGCGGAAATAGAAGGAGGGTAATAACTAAATCGACGACAGAAAAAGAAGTACGACAAAGAAATAACAACAATTCTTGCTATTTACCAAACAACATGTGGCAGTATTCAAACTGGGCGATGCAATAATTTGTATCGGTCGTCAAAAGAAAAGGGTCAGATGTAGAGCCATGTTGTTACATTTCACTACGTGAAAAAAAAACTCGTTGCTTTCGAAGGGTTAGGAGGAAAATATTAGGTTCTGTCGGGTTCACCCCGATGCCTTTTTTCTTTTTTTTTCTTGTTTTGTTTTTTTGAGAAGAAAAGCAGCAAACACAGAAGATTCGAGAGATTTTCTTCTAACTGAGCAATCCACAATTCGCCACGGTGATGAGTTTGCGAGGGAAGCCTTGATGATCGCCAAGAAAAGAAACGCGTTCCACCAATTCTAATCCGTGGATGACGTGGCCAAAGACACCAGTGAAGAAAGGCATGTCTCGAAGTAGAATACGAAACTGGGATCCCACTAGCCCTTGGCTGTGATGTTTTTTTTTGCGTTCGTCTCATGCCAATCGCCGCTCTAATGCAGGGCAGCTTGCTGTCGTCAGGCATAAAGAAGGGTTCTTCCGCGTAGATTGATCGTCCTCCACGTCCAGAATTGCATTCGAAATCACCGGCGATACACGACTCTCCTCCCCAACATTGGAAAACTTGACATCCCTTGTAGCCAAATCCTTTCTCACCCATGCAAAGCGATGCGAAATTTTTGGCCATTTTGGGTGCTACATCTGGTCGGGTTTCCAATACTACGCGGCCTTCAACGATTCCATCGACTTCCAAATCTAGAAAAAAACGTGGGAAAGAGGAGTGCAATGGAGAACTAGGTGACAAGACGCTGGCCATCGAGTTGCTTTTGTTGGGGGATGTCGAAGTCAGTAGAGAGCTTGCCAAAAGTTGTTTCGTGTAGAGCCGAGCATTGCAGACGTTGGCCAAAAGAGCCACTGGATCTGGTTGGGTGGGTGGAGACTGCAGAAGTTCCATGGTAGACGGACCACGATTCCCAGAATATCGTAAGTTTTGAACCGCCTGACGGAACGTATGCAAGTCCAGTACTTGGTTGCTGGAACCAATGACACGATTCAAAGTCAGCTGCATGGCCAGTTGTTGTTGCTTGGTCTGAAGGCGAATCCGTTCCGATTGTAGAGATCTCAGCATTTCAGCTGCCTCGTCAGGACCTGAAAGTCCAGCTAATTGAAAAGTAACTTTGTTTAGCAGAAACTGGGTAGTATCTTCCTCATTCAAGCCATTAGACACAGCAGAACTGCTTTGTTTGTTGAGACTGCTCAGTTCTTCTCGCATCAGGTTTTCTAAGCTAGTGCAGGCTTCCATCACTAAACAGAGAAATTCTCTGTGGCTCCCAGTCAAAAGTTTGTTGTCGCTGTGTATCTTCTTTACGGCTTGAACTTCCACTTGGAGCTGAGACAGAAGAAGGCTTTGAGCTTCATTCAAAGGCCCAGTCCTGTGTCCTGTCAGCATCGAGTGTTGCTGACTGGTACAGATCAAACAAGCAGGAGTCATGCATGTGTAGCACCAGTAGAGGCAGGCAGAGTGGTGCAAGGGACATTCTGACGTGTCTCCAATAGATTTTGGCAAAAAGACTTCTGGTGATGAGTGCAGAGAAGAGTTGACGGGGCTAGCCATTGAGGTGGGTATAGACTGATAGTTCCCCAGCTGTACCAGGGAAAAGTTAGTAGCCATCTCATTTAAATCCAGGATCAAATCATCCTTGTATTGGAGATTGTGGATGCAATTTAGGCAGATCTTCTCTGCACTTGTCCAGTCAAATTCCAGTACGTTGTTGCACGTTGGGCATGCATCATTGAGAGGCGTGGTCAAATCTGCCTGAGTCTCCATTTCTCCAAGAGATTTTGTCTAAAACAATATAAAAGAAAGCACTTGTTAGAAAATGTGAGCAATGAGACGATTCGTTAGTGCAGCGTGGCGCATGGAGGCATATCGGTTGAAAGGAAAATGGCAGCAACACGCAACAGCGGGACAACCGCGTGATACGTCTGCTGCCGAATTCCTGTCAATAATTGCATACGTTAAGAATAGCAAGTGTGTACTTATTAATCAAAATATTTTCTTGGCTAAACACTCGTCTGTTATGAATCGTTAGATATTTTCTAGCTTAAAGGTAAATTAGGTTAAAACTAGAGAATTTGTGCCTACTTTTGCACGTGCGTCACGTGGCTTATCAAGCCGGCTCGTGTGGAGTACTGTGGGGAAGGGCGATCCGAGCCAGTTTCTCTCCACTCCACTGAAAAGAGCTACAACGTGGTGTACGTTCATGAGCACTCTACCGGCCACGATGTCGGTCCCGCAGTCTCAAGCGCCTCTATCGGCAGCACGCTGAAATATATTTCTAAATGAATATATATTTTTAATATTGTCACAATATATTAAGTATCTTTTTTTTGTTTTTAAATTCAGTATTTGGATTTATTTTCTTTCATATCGAATTTTTTCCTAGAAAAATATGTGTTTCGGCGAAATTACTTGGCGATTTACTCGACGTAATATAGGCTACTAGCGCTGCAAACTTGAAAGCGAATGGTGGTTCAGACAATTTAATGAAAAACGATGAAGGAAACTTGTAAAACTACTTTGCTTTTTAAGATAATTCTGAGCCACAATGAGTTTATTTTCCATCATAATAAATGAATAACCAAATGGTATTGTAAACTTTGATAGAATAAGTTCCATCAGTGGTCAGGCCTTATTTGTAGTCAGCCAAGGCTTATTGGCTTGGCTGTGATTGGTTTAGACCATATTTCCGTATGGACAGCGTGGCAAATGCGCTGTCGCCGTTTCAACAATTCAGCTTGCGTTCGTTTTTCTAAAGTATCGTTCAGACTACATCGTTTTTTAGCGTTACGTATAACGTTATTCGGTTTAAGCAACCCTTGTGTCGAAGGCAACCAATTTTTCTGGCGCGTAAAACCGTTGCTTAAACCGAATTACGTTATACGTAACAGTAAAAAAAAGGCTTTAGCCTGAACGAGGCTAACTTAACACAGGAATTGCATTTATGATGCTTTTATTGTATATGTTTAGAATATAAGACAAAAAAAAAATTTTGTACAGAAAAATTCGTGCAGCAGTTTTTTTGTTTTTATAAATGGATCTTTCAGTTTCTTACCTAAACGGTAAGAAACTCTTCAATCTACTTAATTAAATAAATTATTAAATTTGTCACCATTCTCCTCTGAAAATTGTGATTTTCCCCTTACTTTGCTAATGATAATGATTTTTATCTTTGCTAATGATGTCTTTTTTTTCGTACAGGAAAAGGATTCATATGGAAATGAAGTGACTCGAGATGCCCGTCCTCTTCCAGTTGAATATTTGTTGGTCGATGTTCCCGTCTCCACTCCGTTGGAACCCATATTTACGTTTACAGCTGGTTCACGTCAACCGTTTCCCATTGAAAATCGGTACTGATATTTATTTATTTTAATTAAATTGGCAAAAATAATAATTACAAATTTTCTAGTCTTATTGATGGTCATCTGCAAGATTTATCAGCTTTAGATTCTTACTTGAAACAAAATCGTCAAAATTTTCTTGAAGCCGCTTCCGATTTTCATTTTCTAATCTACGTTGCTACAATGGATATGCTTCCGCTCATGGTAAGTTTATTTTATTACTTACTGTTTTTAAAGCTTTATTATTTAAACTGTAAAACCCACAGGAAAACATGGATCCATTATTGGAAGCTATCCGTTCTAAACATGCGGAGGCTGCAAATCGTTGGGCATCTGGTGAACAGTGGAGCACTGTGCGTCAACTCTTGGCTCATGCTGATCAAATGTCGACACCAGGGCAACCGATGGAAGAAGGTGCTACCGGAGATGTAGTTGGTAAATCTTGGACCTGTCTGCACTGCACTTTCATCAATATGCCTAATTTATCTTCGTGTGAGATTTGCAATTTGCCGCACCAAATTTAATGTCACTGGCCAATCAAACTGTTAAAAGTGTGCTTAAAGTCGGCGATGTAACTACGGTGAACTGAATACATGGACGGTACAAGATTTCAATAGACTTCAATATTGGATTTATAACTTCATTTATAAAGACTAACTTCTAAACTATAAGTCTAAATATTGATAGCAAACAAATACATAAGGAAAGCAGGTAGGAACAATAAAAGTTATGTATTTTTCTTGAAATTACTAGCTAGTATAAACAATTCTGCTGAATCCTGCCTACTACTAGGTGGTTTCACAATTTTGACTTGAGAATAATGTGATAAAATGTCATTCTCCAATTGTTTGACTCTTCCACTAGCCCACAGTTTTAACAAAAGCATAGCCCCATCCTTGGAGATTTGTTGAGCGTAACGAAGTACTGAATATGCTAATTCCAATATCCTATCTTGATCCAATTCTCGTATACCTGTTGCGGCTGGAGCCTACATATTTAAATAGCAAATAATCGTTACAATGTTTAAAAAAAACAAAAAAAAACACATGGACACAAAATCAGCCCTACCATGTCGCTTACTACTACAGTAGCTAATTGACCACCAAGCATTTCTGTTATTTTGGTCTGAGATGAACATTTTGTGAAATCTAATGGAGCCAAAATTAGAGCTCCTTCAATTGGGTACCTAAAAGAAATTAATTGAATAGTATTTTAGCCTATATTGATTATTGAATTAAGACCATAACTTGGCAACATACATTGGTTGAAGATCTATAGCCACATGCTTTCCTTTTAGCACAGAAGGCACTGAACAAAATTTATAAATTAGTGTTGTACTATTGCTGTACTTTTAAATGTGTGCAGTGAACTGCCTACTTTGTCCTGTTGCATTAATTCGTTTTACACATACTTGAGTCCAAGCACCAGGAGCAGCTCCACATTCCACAACCACATCTCCAGGTTTGAGAAATTTATATTTGTTATCAATTTCAATCAATTTAAAGGCACTTCTAGCTCTTTCTTGCAAAATATTAAACTATATTTCTGAAAATTTTAAAATAATAATTTTAGTTTCAAAATGATTACCTGTAATTTTCCATTTTGGCTTTAAGAACATACTCGTCATTCATTTGCCGAATTAGCCAGTTTTGAGAACTTTTACTACGACCCTTTAGTCGATCAGGCACTTTTTTAAAGCACACTGAAGATCTACAAAACTGTCTAATTGAGCAAAGAGCAATGTTCATGACATGAATTTAGGAATTGTTAGAACGAGTGGTTCAATAGCAATACTTAATAAAAGGCGATGAATAACTTTAAAGTAACCAAAAAGCTGCAAATAGTATAATTATAACAGAAATTACTATGGCCAAGGTTCAAATAGCTAAACAGTTCTGTGCTTATGAAGAAATGAACTTTTCAATAAACAAATCCGGTATTCATTCCGTTACCATGGTAACGGCATCCAGCATTGCCGAAAGTAATAAGGCGCCTCTGGGTTTTTCGATCGTCGAAGCAGACGCCGTTAGTTTGTAGTTTACTACTTCTAGCCTTCTACTGTCTTTCAGTCCTATCATATCCTACACGCGATTTCACCGATTTTGTTACGTTGTTTGCGCGCGCTTCAAAACAATGCTTGAACCTATTGTAATGAAAATTTAGAACTGTTTATTGTATGTAAGGGTAATTGAACTTAATTTGTTTTAGGGATTACATGATCGTCTGTTTGCTTGCAAAAAAGATGTTGGACACTCTTGGGGTTATGGCAATAACTTGGCTGTATTTCCTACCGAGTTTTCTAAATCAATCACCTCATTAGGTATGATGCTTTCTAAAGATTATCATATGTTACACCTACAAAGATTTTCCTCATTATCAGGTCCAATTAGTACCCAGACTTGTGAGAAAAAGATCTATGCAATTTCTTGGGAACGCACATTATACAATCCTTTTGTGCGCAAGCTGGTAAATGAATCATGTGGTGCATATACTTCTGTCCAAATCAATGCTGGTATAGATGGCCAAATCAGCTCATCAGAGCTTATTAAATCCAGTCATCAGTATCGTTGTATAATGAATGCATGCATTGAAGATTTGAACCAAGCTGCAGATCTTGCCAAAAGTATTGAATCTAACCAAGCACTTCAAGAAATGAGTGAAATATTTTACAAAGCTGAATTGGTGTGGAACTTGTGTGAAATTATGTATCTTGAAAACCCACTTGGAATTCTCCCACACTTATTGGAATGGATTCGTATTCATTTTCCAAACTCTGTAGAAGAGACTGAAACAGTCTTGGCATCTCCAAATCCAGGACTTCATGAAAACTATTGGAAAGCTCTCTATGGACTGGTGTTTCAATTACGCTTAGACAGTGCTACCAAACTGTTAAGAATTCATTCTGATTTCCAGAGTGAAGCTTTTCAAAGTGCATATGAGTTGCTCAAGAAGATGCCAGTCTTTAGTGTAAGAAAGAACTTGTAAATTAAGATGTAGAAATCGTTATTTCCTGAAATTTTCAAAGTAATTCTGTACCTCTTTAGGCGAATTCAACTGTTTCTGCTCCTGAGTTTACCTTTAGATTTAATTATTGGAAGGAAGAATGTGAATCCCGAATTCAAGCTGGAGATTTCTTTGAGTCAAAAGATTTAGAACTTCTAATGGAGGTATAAATATGCTTTATTCATGATCGCTTAATATAAATTAATGTTTTTATTAGTTTACGTTGTTATACCTAATTTACATTATAAACTTACTATTACTCTATGACAAAGATACTTTGCGGCAAAGAAGAATCATTTGGAAAAGTAGGTGACCTTTTCGAAACATGGTATCAACGAATGATTACCCAGCTAACGTTCACACAGCCCACAATCGGTACAGCATCTTTAGGAGATGAAGCAGAACAATTTGTTGCTGGCTTTATAGGATTAGATGATTTGACGTCACTAGATTCAACACTTTTAGCCGTTCTTCGTCGTGACACGCGCAAAGTGAGTATCGCTTTTATGAATGAATAATAGTTTTGGCAAATTGAAAGGGTTTGTCGTATAGTAACAATCCAATTAAAAACATAATCAACTGGAAACATTATTCAATATTTTACTCATTTTTTTTTTTTTTTTTAAATATCTTTCGGTTAGGTGATAGGAGAAATGCAAGGAGTTTTGGATAACTCGTGGTTTACGGCACATCTTGCTGATTTATTGTATCATGCAGGAGCGCTTCAGTCGTTTGAAGATATCAATTCACTACAACTAAGAGAAACTCTGCTTCGTGACTATGCAATTTGTTTGTTCAGTCACCAATCCTTGTGGTCGGTTGGAGTTCTTTATCTTGACCATTGTCCAAGTGTTGGTTCAGCGACCCTCGAACATTTGCTCACTCGACTTCCATGTCAGTCAGAAATGAAAGCAACAAAAATAATTGCTCTTGCTGAGAAACGCAAACTAACGTCAGTTGTAACTTCCGTCTGTCGTGTAATGGGGCGACGGGCCTTGGCCAATGGACGACTTGGTGCGGCAGTCGCGTGGGCCGTTAAGGCGCAAGACGCACCTCTTGCTACATATGCAGCCGATGCTGTTCTAAAAAATTACCTTCAAGATTCAGATTTTACTTCGACCGACTTGTTAGACTCACTGGGTGCCGGACTTCTTGCCAGCGATCGATTGGCATTCTTGGGAAAATATCGAGAGTTTCATCGTCTTTACAATGCAAAACGATTTCCATTCAGCAGCTGGCCTTTTGATCTCTTTAATCTCATCGCGGATTGCACCCAAATAGTAAGTTTTTCATTACTGTAACTACAACTAAGTAAAAGTGGCTTATTCTTTATGTTGTATTTAGCTTTTGGACTGTTTTGCTCATGGACGCACTACCTTTATTGGAAACCAACCCGCCAGTCTTTACGTCAGAGCAGACTTACGAATTAATGCAAAGTTTGCAGGAGTTGACATCTTCATTCCAAGACGATATTGAATGTAACCCACATCCAAACTGCCAACTCAATTCGGATAAGACAATGTTGATAACTTTAGCATTGAGTCGAAATTTGGCCAAGTGTTTCGTGCAACAAACTGTTTGTGATTAACTGATAAAGAATTTGTTACGTTCTATTCGAATTCACTGCGTAGCATTAGTCTACTTCAAAATGGAATGTTGAATTACATATTGCGCTTCTTCTATTAACTAATTTTGTTTAACAACTTCTTGTCCATAAGGTTCGTGAACGAAGTTTCAGTTTTTTTCTTGTACTCCATAAGAAATTGTTTGTGGTTTGTGCTATCAGTGAACTAATGTTTCAAATAATTAATCTGTCTTTTGCTACGACATGCTGCGTCATCTTTCGTCTCGTTTAAAAAACTTTAGACTATTGCAACGAAGATTTCATTTGAAATTTCATCATTACGGTAGGAAAATATAGGTCTAGTTGATTAGGATCTCCGAGACGTAAAAGAAAAGGAGCTGATGAGCAATTGCTGGCAAATGTCGACATCAATATTTTATTATGTAATTTGTGAATGGTTCACGTAGTACCCTATTTTATAGCGAGGCGCTTGTGATAAGTTGGCACTTAATCGCCGGCATCGTTGTCCAGTTATGTATGTATTCATGACTGCATGTGGTAAGACACTTGAATAGATGAAACAACCAACTATTATACAAACAAGGCTCAACCAAAAGAATATTGCATTTCTTGATGAACAATTTTCATTTTACCCTAGAAAACTTGAAACACAGGCAATACTGAAGAAATTACATGAATTAGACGAGATCGATTAGGGATAATACGCCATTTCATCAACTAAACTTCCTTTCTTTATAGAATGTTCGACCCACTCTAATCGGACTAATTTAAACTTGACTTCTCGCCCATGGTTCATTGTTTTCCAGACAGCCGCGCGTTGAGGATAAGAAACTGGATCGCATAGTACGTGAGTGACAGAAGGGTCCATGCGATTAAAAACTTGTGCACCATAAATACGGAGATCAAACGAAACTATTTCTAGCTCTCGAGAAATATTTTGACTGTTCGGATCAGATATAGTCTCCCATACATCAACGTAAACAACGCAAGTTCGAAATATCCCATATTTATGTACTTGTCCAAATATTTCATGCTCCAGATTCGCAATTTCATATATGCTTAATTGGGCTGGATTTTCCTGCAATACAAAAATCATTTGTGAGCGACTAAGATTCATTTTTAAAAAAATGTCAATCGATTTGATTAATCATACCAAATCTTTGACGCTTTGGAGGATTGAAGCTACATCTTCAACTGAAGTAGGTTCTCTCAAGCTATTGCCAAATCTATCATAATTTTGTATCATTCTTTCTTCCGTAGCTCGAGTGACGACCATTAAATCTTGAGGTCGGAAGGGAACAAGACGGTCTACGTTTAAGCAGCGAAGTAACCACGCTGGGCTGACAACATCCCATTTTGGTCGATTCCTGAGGCTTTTAACCCGCATATCGTCTTTGACCGCAATGATGCAAAATGTTGAATGCCCTATGAAAACAAAAAGAATTTATTTGAATTATTAACAAAAAATGCTCATGTAGGTACATAGAACCTGACTGATACCTGGATGCTGAACAACAACTCCGCCTCCCGAAACTACCTTTCGTTCTAATTCCTGTTTCGTTAGAGAATCAGAACCATTTAAAACGCAAATCTCTTTTTTAGAAAAACAGGTGAATAAACTTTTGACGTCAGATGTATCTGCTGATTGGAATGGAGCAGCGACGACTGTCGTGCAACCAGCTAATTTAATGCGTTTTTTAGCAGGAATATCATCTGTAACCGACTAACGAAAAGAAAATATCAGGCTGTTGAAAATCGAAATTTGTTTATAAATAAATTGCCTTTAAAGCAACAGTGTCGAGTGGCAAGCTTTCCCGAAGCATTTTTTTTCATTTCGATTACTTCGCTTAATGTCATACAGGAATCCCAAGCTCGATCTTCACGAATTCGCTGCACCCTTGGAAATCGTAAAGTCATTCCGGTCTTATAAGAATTGCTTGAGACAATTTCTGATGCTTTAATCTATCACCAAATTAGAAAAAAATTAAGAAAATATAATTTTATTTGCTGAACTGAAAACAAATTACGAAGAAAATAAAACCTCAAGTACTGCTGACAACGAAGGATTGATCCATACATCAGGTTTTTCTTTGCCAAAATGAATCATTGGTGGAAGAGCGTTTTTATCCCATTTTTGCCAATATGGATTCAGTTTCTCGAGTAAACCCATTAATTGTTCGTCAGAATATCCCGATCCAACCCTGGCAAACGAATAGAATTCCAATTGTTTCCTTTCTAGGAACGGAACGGCAACGCCAACCAAAAACATAGAAATCATATTTCTTCTTCTTCCCTGTCCGTGATAACCACCCAAGATAATCACATCTTTTAAAAAAGGAAATCGGGTAAAGCTAGAAATATTTTAATGGGAACAATTTATTAAATTCGTTCAAACCTAGATGATCCATCATATCACCTACATATTCAGGTTTGACCTGGCAAAAAGGTCAAAATCACTATCAAGCGATTCAAGTTTCGAATTCAATATAGTATACTTTCACCCATCCTCCTTTGCGTTCATTCGGTTTGTAGACCGAATCTGGATTTTTTAGAACGATTCCTTCTTCCCGTTGATCAATTGCTTCATTGAGCAAGTCTGCCACTTCCATTTTCGTAGAAACTAGCTTGCGGTTGGGAAAATGAAGAACACTTTCTCGTACTTTAACTGCCGATTCTAAGAGCTTCAGACGTTCCTGATAAAATTAGAGAGTAATTTTTTTAACCACAATTAAAAAAAAAAGTAAAGAACCTTGTATGGCAGATTGGATAGGACTTCATCATTCAGCAAAAGGATATCAAAGGCGACGAAACATGGAACCAGTCCGCCTGTAGGAGACATTGACTTAACATCAATATTCTCTCCTTTAGGTATGATAAAGGATCCGTTAACGTTCCAAGCCACCATCTCTCCATCCAGAATGCAACTGGTCACAGATTCGCGAAAACAGTTGTGTAGACGAGGAGTAATATTTCCAACTGAAGGATCAGCACCATAGCTTGACGTGTAATCAAATCCACGTCGAGTATAGAAACCGTATCTAATTTGTAAACGATAGCATAAATTTGATGATAATTGACATAAAATTTACTTTAAACATTAATTTGAAATACTTATTTCCCCTTTTATGAATTTGGGTCCTTTCTCCATCTAGTTTCGTCTCCACGTAGAACGGTTTGTTGCTCATTTTCATTAGAATTTTAGATTCAGAAAGCCTGTCCGCTAACATTGGACGAAATGGATTAAAAAGAGAAATTTCTATTTCAGAAGATCTATTTAATGGGTTGATTAATGTTGTGCAAACTTTCTCAAGATCATTGGATGCATCATATAATTCCTTGGCATCTGGATGATAGGTAGAAAGGACAGCCTTTTCACTTATCCCAGTCAATTTAACATCTCTAAGGATTGTTCTAATTAACCACTTTTGTTCAAAACCAGATAATTTCATTAAAAGGGGCTGAAGCAGTTTTTCTGTGTTTTCAGACTTTTTTGAGGATGTATATGTAGTTGACAAATTGTCCAGAAACTGATTAATTTCAGCTATAGTCAATGAGCTGGTATTTGAGCTGCAACGAGTCCTTAAGATGTCATAGCAAATGTCACCAAAATCTTTAGCTACACTTTGAGTAGTCTTGGGAACTCTAGTAATGAAATTCATATAAATCTACACAAATCAACATTTAAAAAAAAAAACTATATTTTGATCATGCTTACTTGTATGTTAGCAATCTAATGGCATCTACTCCATCTTTTGGAAGACAAAATATTTTTATGTATAATTTGGCTAAAGATGCCTCTTTTATCCCATATGCTCCTCTTGAACGATCAAGATGAGGAAGAAGAAGTCGCATCACAGAGTATACAGTGAAATTTGAATCTTCCAAAACAAGTTCCCTACATTTCCTAAGAAACTTTTGTAAACATTCTTTTTTGTCACTTCTCTTGCTTGATAAAATTTCTTCACATGCGTTGCAATATTCAGAAAATAACATTATGATGAAGTTCCTCGACTACGAAAAATCGAATATGAAAATCATGGATTTGATTTGAGACCTAAGGTGTCTCTGGTTGCAGATTACGGGATTCCGGAGGAAGCCCTTACCACGATATAATAGGAAAGGTAATTGCTACACTCTCGGGCCTCGGCTATCCCCAAGACCGGCGGGTGTTTAGTAAAGGGTCCCAAGATTCCCCACCAGGTTCGCTAGGTTAGTAGGCCGATCGCCTCTCGGGGGTATAGTAAAAAAAGGGGTTTTTCGTTCGTAATTCAGAAAATTACCAATCAATTTGTCCAGAAATTGAATGAATTGAAACTTTATTTAATTCCCTATCCTAAGATACCAAATTCATCTTGTTTAGGCAATTTTTTCATTCTTAAATTTATGATAGAAAATCGCAATTTTTTGAAAATTGCGCCTTTCGCAACATTGCCTATTTCTCAATACCAGGAGGTGCCGGTGTGGCGGCAGGTCCCTCTTGGAGTTTTTTTTTTTTAATTCATTAATATTTTTTCGTCTTTCTAACGATTGGGCAAGCGATAATGTTTACCTTCAAAGTAAACAAACTCATAAACAAAGCAAAAGCAGAAGGCTTTTTCTGACAGTGTTTCACTTTCTCACAACATTCCGCACAGTCTGTCAAAATCCCACCTCTGAAAAATCCACCCAGCCCGATGCACCGATCCACAAAAAATTCACCCTTTCCAGCCCCTCCCCAAACCACCCGCCAAAAACAAAGAAAATTCACCCCCTTCCCAAAATCCAAACCGAAACCGCAAAAACGACGAAAGCGGTTTATTCGCAAGCGCTCACGATCCGCTGAACAGATCGGGATTATTTTCATATCAAATTGTTCGTCTCAACAAGTTTGATTAAGCCCACCCACCACGGACAAGATCAAAGTGAAAAATCCCACGAAACCCGCTAATTGTCCGAAAAACCGGTCCTAATAACACCCCACAGGACCCTCTTGGAAGCCAAGAGGGAATCACGGTTTTCTTCTCGAAAACCAGTGAGTTAGTGGTAAGAAGTATTTTGAGTTTCCAATTGAGGTAAAATATGGTTAAATATAAAGTGTGTTCTTTTACAAGAAGTTTTAATCACTGGTAGAGAGAAGACAAGCGTGATATTGAGAAATAGGCAATATTGAATCAATATTGAATGAGATATTAGAATCCTGATTTAATATTGAATGCGATATTGAAATACGCCTCGTGGCGGGGCAATCCGCAAACTGTTGAATTATACAAGCCCCGTCACCCTATGTCGTAATAAATTTTAGTTTGCAGTGACGGTAGAAATTAGGTTTGGTGGAATTGTGCCCATAACTAGGCCTAGTTATCAGCCTAGAGATAAAACTATAGGCAGTAACTTAATAAATGATTGGATTTCTCGTTTAATCCTATGCTATTTCAAGTAACGTTTCCTTTTAATATTATTTATCCCTGCCATCTGTGTTTATCCCTGCCATTTATCGTCTGCTATAACAGCTACTGAAATTCTGTCAAAAAGTAACAATTTCTCCGTCTGATCAAATGCCTGAATAGATTTCAGCCAAATTTTCAGAAAAGATGTAAAAAATTCTCAGCTACGTAGTAGAGTTATTAAAATGTAATAAAAATGTTGATTATAATCAATAATTGTAAAAAACTAGTGCAGCCATCTATGTAGTGTTACGTGAACTGAGGGTGCCCATTGCAACTTTGACCAGTAACCCTTCGGGTAACTGTAGGCAGCGTACGTACGCCGCAAGGTACCCGAAGGGATTGGAATTTAAATTAACTTTAATTTTATCAATAAATATAAAGTTACGACAAATATCCTGGCATCCGTTATGGGGTTGCAAGGTTCCCGTTGGAATATAAAAAAAATTAATTAATATCTCAAAGTTTTTACCAAATATATATGGAGCTTATACTAACTCCGTGCGATTAATTAATGTCTCAAAGTTTTTAGTAATATATATGTAGCTAATAATACAAACACCCGTGCGACTTTGGTGCTGCGGGGCTGGAGCCCCGCCGCCCCACGCCACACAGGGACGGGTCTTTATCTAAAGCTCATATTCTGTAAATATCCATTCAGATGTTGAAATCCTGAATCAATATTGAATGAGATATTAGAATTCTGATTTAATATTGAATGCGATATTGAAATACGCCTCGTGGCGGGGCAATCCGCAAACCGTTGAATTATATAAGCCCCGTCCCCCTATGTCGTAATAAATTGTTACTTTGCAGTGACGGTAGAAATTAGGTTTGTTGGAATTGTGCTGATAACTAGGCCTAGTTATCAGCCTAGAGATAACTATAGGCAGTAACTTTATAAATGATTGGATTTCTCGTTGAATCCTATCCTATTCAAGTAACGTTTATTTTTAATATTTTATCCCTGAATTCCCTGCCATAAAATTCACATGTATCTGAGGTATTTATCGTTTATCGTCTGCTATAACATTCACAATTTCAAATGTTTCTTTTTTATCGTCTGCTGTAACAGTTACTGAAATTCTGTCAAAAAGTAACAATTTGTCCGTCTGATCAAACGCCTGAATAGATTTCAGCCAAATTTTCAGAAAAGATGTAAAAAATTCTCAGCTACGTAGTAGAGTTATCAAAATGTAATAAAAATGTTGATTACAATCAATAATTGCAAAAAAATAGTGCAGCCATCTATGTAGTGTTACGTGAACTGAGGGTGCCCATTGCAACTTTGACCAGTAACCCTTCGGGTAACAGTACTGTAGGCAGCCTACGTACGCCGCAAGGTACCCGAAGGGATTGGAATTTAAATTAACTTTAATATTACCAATAAATATAAAGTTACGACAAATATGCAGGCATCCGTTATTGGGGTTGCAGGGTTCTCGTTGGAATATAAAAAAATTAATTAATCCCTCAAAGTTTTAACTAAATATATATGCAGCTTATACTAACTCCGTGCGATAAATTAATGACTCAAAGTTTTTAGTAATATATATGTAGCTAATAATACAAACACCCGTGCGACTTTGGTGCTGCGGGGCTGGAGCCCCGCCGCCCCACGCCACACGGGGACGGGTCTTAATTTATCTAAACCTCATATTCTTAAAATATCCATTCAGATATTGAAATACTGAATCAATATTGAATGAGATATTAGAATTCTGATTTAATATTGAATGCGATATTGAAATACGCCTCGTGGCGGGGCAATCCGCAAACTGTTGAATTATATAAGCCCCGTCACCCTATGTCGTAATAAATTTTTACTTTGCAGTGACGGTAGAAATTAGGTTTGGTGGAATTGTGCCCATAACTAGGCCTAGTTATCAGCCTAGAGATAAAACTATAGACAATAACTTCATAAATGATTGGATTTCTCGTTTAATCCTATCCTATTTCAAGTAGCGTTTATTTTTAATATTATTTATCCCTGCTATCTGTGTTATCGTCTGCTATAACAGCTACTGAAATTCTGTCAAAAAGTAGCAATTTCTCCGTCTGATCAAACGCCTGAATAGATTTCAGCCAAATTTTCAGAAAAGATGTAAAATATCCTCAGCTATGTAGTAGAGTTATTGAAATGTAATAAAAATGTTGATTACAATCAATAATTGCAAAAAACTAGTGCATCCATCTATATAGTGTTACGAGGACTGCAAAAAGCCATCTGTGTAGTGTTACGAGAACTGCAAAAAGCCATCTGTGTAGTGTTACGAGAACTGAGGGTGCCCATGTAAAAACCAAAAACCATACCAATGTAAACCATACGGCAAACGAAACTTTGACCAGTAACCCTTCGGGTAATTTGGTATAGATCTTATTGTAGTTATAAGTACGCGAAAAGCAAAAGTGATGCGCAGCTTACGCCAATGCGCACCACTGCAGCCTAAAAATTTTTTGTGTAAGAGTCTTATCACTTTTATGTATGTATGCTTGACTAAATGACTACTACTTGGTAACTGAGTGGGTGTATACAAACCGAACAATTTAATCAAGTAGTAGTCAAGCATAAAACAATGTTTAGTTCCCCTATAGGCCACAGTGGTGCGCATTGGAGTAAGCTGCGCACGACTCTTGGCTTTTCGCGCACTTATAACTACAATAAGATCTATACTGAAGTGGTCTAGTGGTTAGAGCGACGGTTCGGGGAGCAGAAGAAAAGCGGGCGTTCTCAGAAAAGCGATCGTGATCGCACGATCAAACAATCGCGATCGTAACAAACCTGGTAGCAAAGTACATTAGTCGGCTGACAAAAAAACTGTCGATCACGCTAAGGGCAAACTCTCTTTATCTTCTCTTTATCCACTCCGTTACTTCGTTTACTTGGTGATGAACGAAAGATGAATATCGCCGATTCTCCGACGTCAGCCATTTTAAACTATTTCGAAATCAGACCAAAACCGGACGGATCGGATGGGTAGTCGTAATTCCTTGCTCAAAATAGATGCAATCCGATTTAATCAAACTGCTGCTTGTAGTTTTATTCGAGGAATAGAAAATCCTTTAATAGGCGCTACCCTGGATTTAGCAAAAACGAACTTTACATCGATCTCTTTTCCACTCTCCATTCGGATATAGCGGACGGCTCCAAAAGCCACTGCCGACGCGTTACAACAAACATGTAGATCGGAAGTTGTTTTTTCCTTTTGAAATCAGTGGTCACGAAGGCAACGTAGTCACACAAATTTGGTCACACGACTAAGTCTGCATAAAATCTATAAAAGTTAGTATTTCCAAATTAATCGAAACATACCTAAGCGCCGAGATAAATTACTGTAAAATTACTTAAAAAGTTTAAAGAAAATTGATGAAGTAGTTTTGTCTCCTATTAATTTATTATAATTCTGAATTTAAGGTTCTAGAAGCATGGCTCAAAACAGCGTAGACTGCGCATTCCTCGTGTGTGTGTGGAAGTGGTACACCATGAGACTCTTAATCTCTGGGTCGGGGGTTCGAGACCCCCGTTGGGCACATTGTGTTTGCCCAAATGGGTTCGACATCGTTATTCGGACACCACACTTTATTTATCAGACCCACCAGAGAAAAATACTACATGTTATATAAAGTTTCCATAATGTAGTGGTTATCACGTCGGCCTAACACGCTGAAGGTCTGCAGTTCAACCTTGGGTGGAAACAATGCATGAATTTCAGTTTTTACTACAATGTTTTTCTATGTTTTTTGAAGATAAACATTCGTGCAACCTGTAGTATCATTCTGCTAACAAATGAATCTGGCGATGTGAACAAGCCCCCAAACTGTATCCTTAAGAAGACATTAATACGCAGGAGAGAAACCATTTATGCTAAATCTTTTGGAGGGTACAGTAGCTGGTCTTTTTCTTCAGCATAACACTCAAGTTGACAATGTTAGCAATCCAACTGAAAGCTAGATATTGTAATCGTAGTGTCCCTTCTTAAAGAAGCCGATACAGAATAGAGAAGAAGCCCAAAAAGTAAAGAGTCCAAGACATTCTAAACCTCCAGTAAGGTAAAATAGCCAATAAATGAATAAAGTTGCATAAAATGAACAAAACAAACTTGAATTTCGGTTATTGCGCCCCTGGGTGGGCTTGAACCACCAGCCTTCCGGTTAACAGCCGAACGCGCTAGCCAATTGCGCCACAGAGGCTTGGTAGCTTTATTGGCCCTTGACATCACCTTAAATAACCTATCGATTTTTTTTGAAGGGTAGTTTAAAACTATAATTTCTAGCTTGGTGCGACTGGTTGGTCTTCCAAAAACTGTGCGAGTCAGATATGGCCAAAGATTGACCTTTGCAGTGTTACGCGAAAATGCCGACTGAATCTGCTATGCGCGCAGCCCAAAATGATGTTCAGGTCAAAGTCTATCGATGCACATCAGTGTTCCTCTGAGAATCCCTGTGTTTACTACAATGTTTTTCTATGTTTTTTGAAGATAAACATTCGTGCAACCTGTAGTATCATTCTGCTAACAAATGAATCTGGCGATCTGAACAAGCCCGCAGACTGTATCCTTAAGAAGACATTAATACGCAGGAGAGAAACCATTTATGCTAAATCTTTTGGAGGGTACAGTAGCTGGTCTTTTTCTTCAGCATAACACTCAAGTTGACAATGTTAGCAATCCAACTGAAAGCTAGATATTGTAATCGTAGTGTCCCTTCTTAAAGAAGCCGCTACAGAATAGAGAAGAAGCCCAAAAAGTAAAGAGTCCATGACATTTGAAACCTCCAGTAAGGTAAAATAGCCAAGGAATGAATAAAGTTGCAAAAAATGAACAAAACAAACATAAATATCGGTTACGGCGCCCCTGGGTGGGCTTGAACCACCAGCCTTCCGGTTGATAGCCGAACGCGCTAGCCAATTGCGCCACAGAGGCTTAGTAGCTTTATTGGCCCTTGACATCAGCACGCCACCAGTGGAGGAATTTGTGGCATAGCGCAGGGTGACAGGAAGCTTCAAACGTCTTGTACAACTACCCAAGGAGCGGAGCTTCCAGCCACCTGATGCTATGTTTCAAACCACTCTGCCCAATAGCATTGCGAAACAATTATCCGTAACATTAAGTTAGTGACAGTGTGGAAGCACCTTAAATAACCTATCGATTTTTTTTGAAGGGTAGTTTAAAACTATAATTTCTAGCTTGGTGCGACTGGTTGGTCTTCCAAAAACTGTGCGAGTCAGATATGGCCAAAGATTGACCTTTGCAGTAATACGCGAAAATGCCGACTAAATCTGCTATGCGCGCAGCCCAAAATGATGTTCATGTCAAAGTCTATCGATGCACATCAGTGTTCCTCTGAGCAACCCTGTGTTTACTACAATGTTTTTCTATGTTTTTTGAAGATAAACATTCGTGCAACCTGTAGTATCATTCTGCTAACAAATGAATCTGGCGATCTGAACAAGCCCCCAGACTGTATCCTTAAGAAGACATTAATACGCAGGAGAGAAACCATTTATGCTAAATCTTTTGGAGGGTACAGTAGCTGGTCTTTTTCTTCGGCATAACACTCAAGTTGACAATGTTAGCAATCCAACTGAAAGCTAGATATTGTAATCGTAGTGTCCCTTCTTAAAGAAGCCGATACAGAATTATTAGAGAAGAAGCCCAAAAAGTAAAGAGTCCAAGACATTCTAAACCTCCAGTAAGGTAAAATAGCCAAGAAATGAATAAAGTTGCATAAAATGAACAAAACAAACATAAATTTCGGTTATAGCGCCCCTGGGTGGGCTTGAACCACCAGCCTTCCGGTTAACATCCGAACGCGCTAGCCAATTGCGCCACAGAGGCTTAGCAGCTTTATTAGCCCTTGACATCACCTTAAATAACCTATCGATTTTTTTTGAAGGGTAGTTTAAAACTATAATTTCTAGCTTGGTGCGACTGGTTGGTCTTCCAAAAACTGTGCGAGTCAGATATGGCCAAAGATTGACCTTTGCAGTGATACGCGAAAATGCCGACTAAATCTGCTATGCGCGCAGCCCAAAATGATATTCAGGTCAAAGTCTATCGATGCACATCAGTGTTTCTCTGAGCATGCCTGTGTTTACTACAATGTTTTTCTATGTTTTTTGAAGATAAACATTCGTGCAACCTGTAGTATCATTCTGCTAACAAATGAATCTGGCGATCTGAACAAGCCCCCAGACTGTATCCTTAAGAAGACATTAATACGAAGGAGAGAAACCATTTATGCTAAATCTTTTGGAGGGTACAGTAGCTGGTCTTTTTCTTCAGCATAACACTCAAGTTGACAATGTTAGCAATCCAACTGAAAGCTAGATATTGTAATCGTAGTGTCCCTTCTTAAAGAAGCCGATACAGAATTATTAGAGAAGAAGCCCAAAAAGTAAAGAGTCCAAGACATTCTAAACCTCCAGTAAGGTAAAATAGCCAAGAAATGAATAAAGTTGCAAAAAATGAACAAAACAAACATAAATTTCGGTTATTGCGCCCCTGGGTGGGCTTGAACCACCAGCCTTCCGTTTTTTTTTTTTTTTTTTTTTTTTTATAACCGATTTATTGTCACAATTAAAATTTAAATTGTTTTACAGATACATTTGGGCTTTTGTGACATATGTGACATGAGTGACTTGCTGTGGCCAAGGAGGAAAAAATTACAATGAGACAAATACATTTCAAAACGGAATTGAAAGGGGCAAAAAGACTTGGTGGAAATGAAAATCAACAGTACGACATCTGGGAGGAAAAATTTAGAAATTTTAATTATAATGGGAGATAAGGAGAATTCTGTTGAGAATTTTTAGAAAGAATATTTAGGGTTTAGAAGGTGACATCTGGGGAGAGATTTCTTAATGAAGGAGGCTTGACCAGAGAGACTGTATTTCGTTTATGGCTGGGGTGAGGTTTTGGCTGCGGCCAGTCCAGGCGGTGATTATGTAGGATTGGATGAGGGCCAGAATTTTCTATTTATTGGGGCCATTTCCAACGTCTCCATTGATTACTGCTTTCAGTGGCTTTAGACATCCAAGTTTCGTCAAATGGATACGGAGCCATAAAACGATATCAGCTTTCTCTGAACAAAGTAGCATTAGATGGTCGTCCGTTTCTTGGCCGCCATTGCATAGAGGGCATTGGTCGTTGTTTGAAAGATTGGTACTTGTGAGACGCATTTTGGTGGGAAGCTGGTTATGGTTAAAATCCCAGACCAATTCAGCGTTTCTTCCTTTGATTTTGGCCACCCAACGCCAGATGGAAGCCCAGTCAAGGTCCGGTTTCGCCATCTCTGTTCTCCCTGGTTGCCCAATGTTAGCGATCAGGTGATTGTAGGTGGCGCGGTGATTGGATGCAGTTGATGATGTGAAGATGCCAGCTTTAAGTAGATCGGTGATGGTTAAAAGTGAGGTGGTGAAGTATGGATGCGATAAATGGGTCGCCTTAAACCTAGGCTGGATGATTTGTGGAAGGAGATTCTTGAGATGTGGCCCCAACCAATAAACAGCTGCAGTTCTCTCAATAGCCTCGGGATGGATTAAAGATTTGAATATTTGGCGGGTGAAGAGGGACAGGAAGAATTGAAAAGTAAAGTAACACCAAGCCCTCCTTGAAGCCGGGGGCGGATCAAAACTTTTAGGGGGGGATGCTCTCTTCGTTGTGCCCAAAGGAATTTGTTGCATTTTTGTTGGAGGAGAAGGGCCTGGTTTTGTTGCAAGGAAGTACGTGAGCTATATGAACAAGTTGTGATAAGACATGTTGTTTAATGAACAGGACACGACCATAAAAAGTGAAATGACGGTGTGTGTTTGTGATGAGAATATTTTGTATGATGTTGAACTGTCTCTGCCAATTGTTTTTAACTGTTGTTTTTGTTTCGGAAGAAAAAGTAATTCTATGGATTTTCAATTCGTCTGCTTGAGTTATCCAATCATATGGCCATGTGCGTTTAAGACGTGTTTCATTTAAGGTTCTTTTACTAGGAATCGAACTCTTATCCTTTGGAACCCCAGCCGATGCCGCTGTCGACTGTGCCACTAGGGACTGTGGAGAGTTTTGTATGGTCCAGGAGCACAGGCCAAGTAATTTGGTCTTCCCCTTGTTAATACGTGCATTTGTCCAGGCACAAAATTCCAGAATAAACTCGCATGCTCGACGTACATCTTTCATTGGTGAAGCAAAAACTACTAGATCATCTACATATGCACGAACTTTGATGCGTTTTCCGTAGTGTTCAATTCCGTCAATACCCCTAGACAAGCAAACTAAAAGCGGTTCAATGTAGAGGGCAAACAGATGGACCGACAGAGGGCACCCCTGCCTCACGGATTGTGCATTGTCCACAGTACCGACTATGTCATTACCGTTCAATGGGCATAGTTCAGTTATACTGTACAGGGTTTTTAACCAATCAACAAACAGGGGGGGATAGCCCATGGCTGTCATCACTTCCCACAGTACGTCTCGATTGGCAAGGTCATATGCTTTCTCCAAATCGTACGCGATAATGGCGGCCGGTTTGAGGGAAGATGCCTCTATTGATTTACGGCCTGTATTATCAATGGCATCTCGAATTAAACACAAGCTGTCAAAGATATAGCGGCCGGGTACACCACCTTTTTGGTGCGAATCTAGAGAGTTTTGAAGAGATTTCCTCAGACGAAAAGCCAATACTGACGCAATTAACTTGTAATCGGCAACTTGCAAATCCCCTCAATGCTTCTCGCTCCCAGGCTAGAAACTCCCGTTTCAACTCCATGTAGCGAGCATGATTGAAATTTGCACTGTTCACGGTTTCATTTAGTTGATGTTGGAGTAATTTCCAATTGACTCTCTGATCACAGATTCTCTTTCTACAATAATTAATCGATAAACGCCTGAGGCCAGGTTTGAAAGTGTTCTCCCACCAGTGGTCTATGTTTTCAATACGGGATGTATGTTGGAACATTTCGTCAATAAAAACATGCACTAATTTTATGTATTCCTCCTCCTCGAGGATTGAAATGTTAAGTTTCCATAAATCCTTTGACTTGTTTCTCACTACACAAGGGGTGGTGTTGTTTATATACCCTACTATTGGTCTGTGATCTCCAAGTGGTAAGTCGTGCAAAAGGATATCAGAAAATTTTATGTGATGCTGACAGTAAATTCTGTCTAATCTAGCTTGGCTAGTCGCACAATTGTACGTCCAACAAGGTTCATTTTTCCGAATATCTCTCCAGACATCTGTTAACGAAAGGGCTTTTACTAAATCTCGGAGGGGTTCTAGCAATGCTAGTCTAATTTTTGATGGTGTTGTCTTGCTACTTTTCCGGTCATCGATCTCGTCCACGGCATTAAAATCTCCCAATATAACTGCAGGTGCCTTATAGTGGGCAACATAAGCCGGAATAGTTTGACGGAGGAAAGAATCCCTATAAGTTTTATTTTGGTCACCAGATGGGGCGTAAATACACATGAAATCAAAACCCTTAACTTCCACGGCTATCAGCCTCCCCTCCGGTTCAAACAAAATGTTGTTGACACTCAGGCCGTGTCGTACTAGGATGGCTGTCCCATGTTTCCTAGGCCCGAGATTTGTGTGCATCTGGTAATGGTTAGTTAATACGGTGCTGGAGTGGAATACTACTTCTTGCAAACATATAATATCAAGTTTATGATGTAAAAAGAAATTAAGTATGATTTGAAGTTTGCCAGGTGACGATATTCTGTTGATATTATATGTCGCGATGTTAGTCATGATTAATTTCTAAATTTGGGTTTAGAGGGTTGGGGCTTGTTTCCTTGGGTTTTTTTCCTTCTAAAGGCTTCCATTGCTTTGAGAGTTCTTTCTACTATAGGAGTCGAAGGAGTGCCGAGGGGCCCGCCCAAGGACTCTTGAGTCTCGCTCAAATGACTAGTCGCCTGACTATCAAGTGGCCGTTGGCCTGGTTGTATACTCCCATCGGAAAAAGAAATTTCCCCCTCGGGGTTTGAACCAGATACCAGCTCGGTAGTTTCCATCTCTTCATCCGCCTCGTTATCCATCTGAGCCATCGTGGATGAAAAAGGGGGCACTTCAAGTGCAATTGTATCGGCTGGCACATCGTCCCCCTCAGAAAGAATGGGAGAGAATTTGGTGACCTCACCCGGAAACGAAACTGGGACCTCTCGAGTCGTAGCCCCGAGTTCAACCAACTGAGCTACATCATTACCAATTCTTACCGCTTCCTCGCCGGAGGAATGGGAAAAGGCAGTACGACTCCTCTTTTCCGATTGTTTTTGTTGGTCACGGAATTTCCTCGTCTCTTTTATTTTCTTTTTCTTAACCGATTTAGACGCGACAGACGGATCCACACAGATAGCGTCTTCAGCGTCGGTATTGGTGTCAGAAAAAGTTTCAGCCTCGGGCTTCGAAATTGGCTCCTCTGGAGCTCCATCAGGAACGTCTGCAGTCGACATCGCTGACCTCTGAGCTAACTCGGGGAATGAAATGGCGTCAAAAGTAGGAGCAATTGGCATTTGACCGCCACCAATCGGGCCTGTCTCCTGGGGCTTTCTAATAGTTGTCCTAACTGGGGCACGATTTGTCAGAGCACTACTATAGCTACGTGTTCCAATGGGCTCTTTTGAAATGGTGCTGGGGTTAGTTAAATTACGGGGTTGCTTGGGGCAATTAGCTAAGACATGGGTGAGAGAATCACACATGCGGCATGTGTGCATTTGCCCTGCATAAGACACCATTAGTGGATCCTTGTAGCTTCCAAAGGTGATATAAGACGGAATGCCCTTGTTGATCTCCATATCCACGTTGACAACTCCAGTCTTTATCCCGTTCCACCTTGGAAGTGACCTATCCTGATACGTGTCCCAAAAAATCCGAGAAATCACTCCATACTCGCGCAATCTCTTGTTTAGCAGGCTAAGGTCATCATCGAATTTGAAATGTTGGATTCTAACTCTTACAAGGTTAACTGACCTATCTCTGACTCTAATTCGGACCTCCTTGCCACTAATAACTACAGATTCTTTAGCACTAAATTTATCCAAGAATTCAATATGGTCTTTGACGGTCTTCAACCCAATTCGGAAAACGCAAATAGCTCGTCCTGGTAGGCGAGAAATTGCATCAAAGATGCTATCAGATTCGTTGCTACCTTGCTCGAAACATTCGTAGAATTCATGCCTGGTCACTTCAGTATTACCAAAAGAGATTTCGGCAGTACGTGGCCTGACGTCTGGGGATTCCGTTCCCAGTTTTCCCACAATAAAAGGGGCTGAGAGATGGGGGAAAAAAAACAATGCAAAACAATTGGGACAAAACCAAAATGGCACTCAACAAACAACAAGAGAAACAACGAAATACAAGCACAAATACAACAAAAGAGAACAAAAAAAAAGAGACAAAATAGTTATTGACTCACAGCAAGATGTCACTCTTGGGAGATCAGTTATACACGTCTGTACACAGCCGAACGCGCTAGCCAATTGCGCCACAGAGGCTTGGTAGCTTTATTGGCCCTTGACATCAGCACGCCACCAGTGGAGGAATTTGTGCCATAGCGCAGGGTGACAGGAAGCTTCAAACGTCTTGTACAACTACCCGAGGAGCGGAGCTTCCAGCCACCTGATGCTATGTTTCAGACCACTCTGCCCAATTGCATTGCGAAACAATTATCCGTAACATTAAGTTAGTGACAGTGTGGAAGCACCTTAAATAACCTATCGATTTTTTTTGAAGGGTAGTTTAAAACTATAATTTCTAGCTTGGTGCGACTGGTTGGTCTTCCAAAAACTGTGCGAGTCAGATATGGCCAAAGATTGACCTTTGCAGTGATACGCGAAAATGCCGACTAAATCTGCTATGCGCGCAGCCCAAAATGATGTTCATGTCAAAGTCTATCGATGCACATCAGTGTTCCTCTGAGCATCCCTGTGTTTACTACAATGTTTTTCTATGTTTTTTGAAGATAAACATTGGTGCAACCTGTAGTATCATTCTGCTAACAAATGAATCTGGCGATCTGAACAAGCCCCCAGACTGTATCCTAAAGAAGACATTAATACGCAGGAGAGAAACCATTTATGCTAAATCTTTTGGAGGGTACAGTAGCTGGTCTTTTTCTTCAGCATAACACTCAAGTTGACAATGTTAGCAATCCAACTGAAAGCTACTAGATATTGTAATCGTAGTGTCCCTTCTTAAAGAAGCCGATACAGAATAGAGAAGAAGCCCAAAAAGTAAAAAGTCCATGACATTCGAAACCTCCAGTAAGGTAAAATAGCCAAGAAATGAATAAAGTTGCAAAAAATGAACAAAACAAACTTGAATTTCGGTTATTGCGCCCCTGGGTGGGCTTGAACCACCAGCCTTCCGTTTTTTTTTTTTTTTTTTATAAACGATTTATTGTCACAATTAAAATTTAAATTGTTTTACAGATACATTTGGGCATTTGTGACATATGTGACATGAGTGACTTGCTGTGGCCAAGGAGGAAAAATTACAATGAGACAAATACATTTCAAAACGGAATTGAAAGGGGCAAAAAGACTTGGTGGAAATGAAAATCAACAGTACGACATCTGGGAGGAAAAATTTAGAAATTTTAATTATAATGGGAGATAAGGAGAATTCTGTTGAGAATTTTGAGAAAGAATATTTAGGGTTTAGAAGGTGACATCTGGGGAGAGATTTCTTAATGAAGGAGGCTTGACCAGAGAGACTGTATTTCGTTTATGGCTGGGGTGAGGTTTTGGCTGCGGCCAGTCCAGACGGTGATTATGTAGGATTGGATGAGGGCCAGAATTTTCTTTTTATTGGGGCCATTTCCAACGTCTCCATTGATTGCTGCTTTCAGTGGCATTAGACATCCAAGTTTCGTCAAATGGATACGGAGCCATAAAACGATATCAGCTTTTTCTGAACAAAGTAGCATTAGATGGTCGTCCGTTTCTTGGCCGCCATTGCATAGAGGACATTGGTCGTTGTTTGAAAGATTGGTACTTGTGAGACGCATTTTGGTGGGAAGCTGGTTGTGGTTAAAATCCCAGACCAATTCAGCGTTTCTTCCTTTGATTTTGGCCACCCAACGCCAGATGGAAGCCCAGTCAAGGTCCGGTTTCGCCATCTCTGTTCTCCCTGGTTGCCCAATGTTAGCGATCAGGTGATTGTAGGTGGCGCGGTGATTGGATGCAGTTGATGATGTGAAGATGCCAGCTTTAAGTAGATCGGTGATGGTTAAAAGTGAGGTGGTGAAGTATGGATGCGATAAATGGGTCGCCTTAAACCTAGGCTGGATGATTTGTGGAAGGAGATTCTTGAGATGTGGTCCCAACCAATAAACAGCTGCAGTTCTCTCAATAGCCTCGGGATGGATTAAAGATTTGAATATTTGGCGGGTGAAGAGGGACAGGAAGAATTGAAAAGTAAAGTAACACCAAGCCCTCCTTGAAGCCGGGGGCGGATCAAAACTTTTAGGGGGGGATGCTCTCTTCGTTGTGCCCAAAGGAATTTGTTGCATTTTTGTTGGAGGAGAAGGGCCTGGTTTTGTTGCAAGGAAGTACGTGAGCTATATGAACAAGTTGTGATAAGACATGTTGTTTAATGAACAGGACGCGACCATAAAAAGTGAAATGACGGTGTGTGTTTGTGATGAGAATATTTTGTATGATGTTGAACTGTCTCTGCCAATTGTTTTTAACTGTTGTTTTTGTTTCGGAAGAAAAAGTAATTCTATGGATTTTCAATTCGTCTGCTTGAGTTATCCAATCATATGGCCATGTGCGTTTAAGACGTGTTTCATTTAAGGTTCTTTTACTAGGAATCGAACTCTTATCCTTTGGAACCCCAGCCGATGCCGCTGTCGACTGTGCCACTAGGGACTGTGGAGAGTTTTGTATGGTCCAGGAGCACAGGCCAAGTAATTTGGTCTTCCCCTTGTTAATACGTGCATTTGTCCAGGCACAAAATTCCAGAATAATCTCGCATGCTCGACGTACATCTTTCATTGATGAAGCAAAAACTACTAGATCATCTACATATGCACGAACTTTGATGCGTTTTCCGTAGTGTTCAATTCCGTCAATACCCCTAGACAAGCAAACTAAAAGCGGTTCAATGTAGAGGGCAAACAGATGGACCGACAGAGGGCACCCCTGCCTCACGGATTGTGCATTGTCCACAGTACCGACTATGTCATTACCGTTCAATGTGCATAGTTCAGTTATACTGTACAGTGTTTTTAACCAATCAACAAACAGGGGGGATAGCCCATGGCTGTCATCACTTCCCACAGTACGTCTCGATTGGCAAGGTCATATGCTTTCTCCAAATCGTACGCGATAATGGCGGCCGGTTTGAGGGAAGATGCCTCTTTTGATTTACGGCCTGTATTATCAATGGCATCTCGAATTAAACACAAGCTGTCAAAGATATAGCGGCCGGGTACACCACCTTTTTGGTGCGAATCTAGAGAGTTTTGAAGAGATTTCCTCAGACGAAAAGCCAATACTGACGCAATTAACTTGTAATCGGTATTTAAAAATGAAATTGGCCGGTAATCGGTGATTTTACTCGGTGTCGGGATTTTTGGGACTAATCTTATAGCTGCCCTTCCCTGCGACGGTTGAAGTTTTCTTTTTCCCAGTACGCAATTCATCATCTCCAGAAAATGAATACCAATAACATCCCAGAATTTTAAATAAAACTCAAAAGGAATGCCATCTGTACCTGGGGCCTTGTTCTTTTTAGTTGCCCTAAGGGCATTGTTAATTTCCTCTACTGAAAATGGAACTACTAGAGGGTTGGCACTCTCCGGGATCGAACCTAGTACTCCTCGATTGACAAATGGAGCGTTTAACGACTGAGATGCCACTGTTACATCCGGATCGTTATTGGTGGGTTTTGTACGGTTCAGTGCACCTCTAATCCCTTCCATAAATTTCCCAGCTAATTGGGTATTGGGGGAGGGCTGGTTCTGAAAGATTCTACTAAATTGTTCAATTATTTCTAGATTGATCTGCTCAGGTTGGGTAATTTTACAGTTATCATTAGTTTTGAGCTGAGTGATCAGAGACTTCTGGGAATTGCTCGTTGACTTGTAGTATGAAAGAAAGATGGCTCTTCTTCGGCTGTACTTTATACGCGTGAACGTATTGCAAATCCCCTCAATGCTTCTCGCTCCCAGGCTAGAAACTCCCGTTTCATTTCCATGTAGCGAGCATGATTGAAATTTGCACTGTTCACGGTTTCATTTAGTTGATGTTGGAGTAATTTCCGTTTGACTCTCTGATCACAGATTCTCTTTCTACAATAATTAATTGATAAACGCCTGAGGCCAGGTTTGAAAGTGTTCTCCCACCAGTGGTCTATGTTTTCAATACGGGATGTATGTTGGGACATTTCGTCAATAAAAACATGCACTAATTTTATGTATTTCTCCTCCTCGAGGATTGAAATGTCAAGTTTCCATAAATCCTTTGACTTGTTTCTCACTACACGAGGAGGGGGTGATGTTTATATACCATACGATTGGTCTGTGATCCCCAAATGGTAAGTCGTGCAAAAGGATATCAGAAAATTTTATGTGATGCTGACAGTAAATTCTGTCTTATCTAGCCTGGCTAGTCGCACAATTGTACGTCCAACAAGGTTCATTTTTCCGAATATCTCTCCAGACATCTGTTAACGAAAGGGCTTTTACTAAATCTCGGAGGGGTTCTAGCAATGCTATAGTCTAATTTTTGATGGTGTTGTCTTGCTACTTTTCCGGTCATCGATCTCGTCCACGGCATTAAAATCTCCCAATATATCTGCTGGTGCCTTATACTGGGCAACATAAGCCAGAATAGTTTGACGGAGGAAAGAATTGTAAGAATTGCTAAATTAATGTTAAATAGAATGTGACAACTTTACTTGTATATTTGGTGAAGGACTGCATTTGACATGAATCACAGTTCAAGGGGCTAGATAAAAGAAGCATGTGTCGCAGAGAGGACACAGATAGAGAGAGAGCAGACGAAATTGAGTGACATATAAAGAAGGATGTGTGGGTCGTGAAAACTGTCTTTGGATACTTTGTTCATCCATCTCGTACTGTCATCTAGTGGCGTAATGTTTGACTATGAATTCCAACACTCCCCCTCAAACATGTAGCCATTGTGTTGGGTCGCAACTCGAATGATCATTAATTAGTAAGCGTTTCTTTCGATTCCTGGAAGATTTCAAATAAAAATAACTTGATTTAACTGTCTCCATACTTAGCGAAAAATGAACTATAGACGTCGTTAAATTCCAAACTTGATAAAAGTCGTCCTAGTTTTAAATTCAATAAAATTTATAAAGATTCAAAATTTCTGCATAAATCATCGAGGTTAACTCGCCGGTAAACGTTAACAATATTTCAACTCGATATACGCTTTTGAAGTATGGTCTTATAAGACCATCGACGTTTGAACGCGGAGAAACGTCAGCGAAGTTTACATCGGAAAAGATTATCAAAGTTTAAACTCGGAAAATGTCATCAAGATTTAGATTCCGAATACATAATCAAGATTTAAATTTGGGAAACATCATCGAGGTTGGAACTCGGAAAATGACATCGAGGTTTAAACTCGGAAAATGACATCGAGGTTTAAACTCAGAAAAACATCGAGGATTGAACTCGGAAAACATCGAGGATTGAACTCGGAAAACATCGAGGATTGAACTCGGAAAACATCGAGGATTGAACTCGGAAAATGACATCGAGGATTGAACTCGGGAAACATCGAGGATTGAACTCGGAAAACATCGAGGATTGAACTCGGATAACATCGAGGATTGAACTCGGATAACATCGAGGATTGAACTCGGATAACATCGACGATTGAACTCGGAAAACATTTGGAAAATTGTGCGGCTCGATAAAATGCCGTTCCGGTTGCACAGTTGATCGTTAACGCTCCGTACAGTGAAAACGTCGTACGTATCGAGATTGGCCAGTGGAAAAGTCGGGTGACTGCTAGAAAATGAACAATGTCCTCTTATAAATAATTCATCGTCGCAGCATTGGCTTCCAACTGATCACCATAACGTGATAGGATTCAGGTAACTGGTTCATCCAGGTAGATGGCGTAGCAATCAAAATCTATTGCCAGGACGTCACATTCCTATGTTCATAGTTCATAGTGTCGGCCAAGAAGTAATACTTATCGTAGAGTGTGTGATAAAGTGAATAGAATCCAATATCCTCTTGGTAGGTGTATCGCGTGTCGATAAAGGTACGCCAAAAATGTGCATGAAGGCCGTATAGTCGTTGCCGCTACCTAAAATGTTCACTTTGGGTTTGATAGGATGATTAGAGTTCAGGTATAGATAGAAATCAAAACTCGGATTATATATACAGGGCCAACCTTTTTTGCGTCACACAAATTCTTCTATACTCTTCGTACAGTTCAGTTTGCTAGGATAACAATTACCAATTTACCATTAATAAAATAATGCAAAAAAAAAGGTTAAATTAAGAGTCTGGTCAATATTACTACAATTGCTTTTAGCTTTGTGTTCGCATCGTTTGAAAAATTTTCATTTAATTTCATGTGGAGAGGAAGGTAATTAGATTCGTGAATAGGCTTTGTTTATGACCAAAAATTAAGAGTTGAAGGAGAGAGAGACGATGCTTACTTAACCATTCTCCCTTAAACAAGGCTATCTGTCCGTCTTTTGTCAATGCTGTATATCTCTAAATGCGCCCAAGCTTTGACCGCGATGGACATAAACAGATAAACCTATTATAATGTAAGTTAGTAGTAAAAGTGTTAACTGCATTCTCCAGCGTGACACAAGAAATCGGACTTAATGTATATAAAATGACTGGGCTAATCTTTTAGGTCGTTGGTTGACAAGCAGCACATGTAACAAATAAAAATAATCCCAAATAACTGGCGCAAGATGGAACCATGATGGAACTAAGAAATTTCTTATTTCTTCGTAGAGTAAGTAAGCCGCCAACCACCATAGTGAATTTGTGTTGACATCTTTCAGTGACATCTAGTGGTGCTTTAAATAGTTACAACAACGGAGAAAACAAATGGCGGTTTGAATAAACCGAAAAAGAATCGGGCAACACACGAAGGAAGTGAGATCAATTTTTTTTTTCCGTAATTTCAAAAAGGATTTCATATGACGATTAGGCCAAAAAGAAACAAAAACATCTAAAACAACAAGCTCGTCACAACTTGTGTTAAGTCATTAAGTTGGACGATATTAAACCAAGGATAGACACAAGATTTGAAAATGGATCTGAATTACACACATTAAAATCGGAACAAGAAAATGATTATGAAATAAAATTGCGGATTTCCCTAACTTCTAGATCTGGTTGTGAATTTCAAATTTCAATTCTTTGACTAGAAAGGTTCCAGTTCTTGTAAATTTATATGTATATATATATTTTTTTTTGCTTATACACACTTTAAAGTGGGAGCACAAAGCCAAAGGATTTTTCCTACTAGTAAACAGTATTATTATAACTCCCTTAAGAAAATTTATAGACTTGCCAAGGGGGTAAATTTTAGAAACAAATTTCACTTCGGATTATGAAGAACCTGAGCTATCCTAAACATGTGTTGGACTGTTGGAGAAATTCAAATAGAAAAACAGAGAAATATTATCTATCTATTCTTATAAAATAGTAGGGGATCAAGTAGTTATCATTTTATCACAATCTAAAGATCCAGGCACCAGTGTTACCTGAAGTAAGATTCGGATAAAGGAAAATTTGCCATCTTTCTCTAGCAAGGTCACTCGATTTGATAGTTTGTTTCCACAAATTTCATAAACACTTCATCTCAATTATCATCTCACTAATGACAAATTAAAACGGACTTCATTGAAACCTAGGGTGTTTACATAAGTAGCGTTCCCTTCCACACTTGGTTTCAATCACAGAATACATGCAGAATCACTTCAAACCAATCCACGCTCGTTATTCTGCCTTAGACAGAGTCTGAACGAAATAGCTCATCTAATATGAAAAAAAGTCAACAATAGAATTCCCCTGATGTTCAAAACACATATACAGCATATCGATCAAAATCTAGCTAATGGCTCATGTTGTCGTTAGTGGTAGTTACTGATAGTGACTTACAAAACTTGACCAGGTTAGATAAATTGTGTTTCTTACAGAATATGGTGATAGTTACTCATTCCCAGTGTTGATGGATCGCTGAAAAAAAATTCACATTTAGTATCAGCTTCTCAGGTCTCAATGAGTCGGTTCAAAATTCATAATCCCCATTAGGTTTACTTCACAAAATATTCAGGATCTATACTCGTAAAAAGAAATAGGACATGAGATGATCTTGACAATTAATTTTTGATTCTCACAACTACGTGCAAATTGTTTTACAACAATACTTAGCCACATAAGCAGAAAAATATTTGTCGAGACAATGGGTGAAGTGACTGATGATCAGCCTATATTAAACTTAATAATTGAAAGATATTTAAGAGTTAGAGTAGGTAAAAAGAAATTCAGCTTTTCCTTTACGATTGTTTCACTTAAAAAGGGTACTTAGTACTTACTAGTTGGATGTGGAAATAGGATAATATGTAAAAAGATATTTCTTACTTTGTTCAAATGAAAACCACATCCGAGGCATTAGTCATAAGAGAACCATACCAAGCCGTGAACTTCAACTTGAGTTCCAATGCAACTTGACACACATTTAACATTAAAAGAAATAATTGTCAGTTCGAAAAACTGACATGATTAATAATAAGCGAATCCTGGGCCCATAACCTGTAAGAATTGCTAAATTAATGTTAAATAGAATGTGACAACTTTACTTGTATATTTGGTGAAGGACTGCATTTGACATGAATCACAGTTCAAGGGGCTAGATAAAAGAAGCATGTGTCGCAGAGAGGACACAGATAGAGAGAGAGCAGACGAAATTGAGTGACATATAAAGAAGGATGTGTGGGTCGTGAAAACTGTCTTTGGATACTTTGTTCACCCATCTCGTACTGTCATCTAGTGGCGTAATGTTTGACTATGAATTCCAACAAGAATCCCTATAAGTTTCATTTTGGTCACCAGATGGGGCGTAAATACACACGAAAGCAAAACCCTTAACTTCCATGGCTATCAGCCTCCCCTCCGGCTCAAACAAAATGTTGTTGACACTCAGGCCGTGTCGTACTAGGATGGCTGTCCCATGTTTCCTAGGCCCGAGATTTGTGTGCATCTGGTAATGGTTAGTTACGGTTACGGTGCTGGAGTGGAATACTACTTCTTGCAAACATATAATATCAAGTTTATGATGTAAAAAGAAATTAAGTATTATTTGAAGTTTGTCAGGTGACGATATTCTGTTGATATTATGTCGCGATGTTAGTCATGATTAATTTCTAAATTTGGGTTTAGAGGATTGGGGCTTGTTTCCTTGGGTTCTTTTCCTTCTAAAGGCTTCCATTGCTTTAAGAGTTCTTTCTTCTATAGGAGTCGAAGGAGTGCCGAGGGGCCCGCCCAAGGACTCCTGAGTCTCGCTCACATGACTAGTCGCCTGACTATCAAGTGGCCGTTGGCCTGGTTGTATACTCCTATCGGAAAAAGAAATTTCCCCTTCGAGATTTGAACCAGAGACCAGCTCGGTTGCTTCCATCTCTTCAACCGCCTCGTTATCCATCTGAGCCATCCTGGACGAAAAAGGGGGCACTTCAAGTGCAATTGAATCGGTTGGCATATCGCCCCCCTCAGAAAGGATGGGAGAGGAATTGATGACCACACCCGGAATCAAAAGTGGGACCTCTCGATTCGTAGACCCGAGTTCAACCAACTGAGCTACATCATTTCCAATTCTTACAGCTTCCTCGCCGGAGGAATGGGAAAAGGCAGTACGACTCCTTTTTTCCGATTGTTTTTGTTGGTCACGGAATTCCCTCGTCTCTTTTATTTTCTTTTTCTTAACCGATTTAGACGCGACAGACGGATCCACACAGCTAGCGTCTTCAGCGTCGCTATTGGTGTCAGAAAAAGATTCAGCCTCATCGGGCCTCGAAATCGAATCCTCTGGAGCTCCATCAGGAACGACTGCAGTCAATATCGCTGACCTCTGGGCTAACTCGGGGAATGAAATGCGGGGGCGTCAAAAGTTGGAGCAATTGGCATTTGACCGCCACCAATCGGGCCTGTCTCCTGGGGCTTTATAAGAGTTGTCCTAACTGGGGCACGATTTGTCAGTGCACTACTATAGCTACGTGTTCCAATGGGCTCTTTTGAAATGGTGCTGGGGTTAGTTAAATTACGGGGTTGCTTTGGGCAATTAGCTAAGACATGGGTGGGAGAATCACACATGCGGCATGTGTGCATTTGCCCTGCATAACCCTTTACCGACCGATACAAAATTAATGTCCCGATCGAAAAGATTCTTGGGCCAGAGTCTTTCACAAGTGTCGGTAGACGGCTCATAAAATTTCAGAGTTCAGAACAAAGAAATTCATGGTCAAGCCAGATTTGTCCCGTCAGGAATGTCCCGTCAGGCTTGGTCGGAACCCATTTTTTAGCCAGACATGTCCCGTCAGTCGGTAGACTTAGGGAAAATGAGTGTCCCGTCAGTCGCCACCGATCGCAACGGTCAGACTTTTATGTCCCGTCAGGCGAGAGGAATCACTATGATCGAATATATGTCCCGTCAGGCGGGAGACCACCCCCGTTCCGGCCGCCGGGACAACTCTTTCATGCCACGACGGCCATACGCAGGGGTAGCTCCAGCTCAACCGGGTCCCACGCCGGTTGCGAGCACTTCAACCTCAGCAGGTGCAGCCTCAGGCTGCACCATCTGCGTATGGTCAAGACTTCGGGAATTGGCGAATTGTCAAAGAGCTGCTGTTGACAAGAAACGACTATTCTTCGCCAGCAAGGTGAAAGTGGTGAAAGTATTGACTTTCGTCAGGCCAGCCGCCACCAAATTCTTTCGTCATCACCCAAGTATGGCCAACTGCCAGAGCTCGATAGTGAAGATAGTATGGCCAGCCGCCACCAAGGCCGAAGTCTCCGGGCCCACCCGCCCGCCCTATGCCCGGAGACTCGCTGATAGCCACCCCCGTTCCGGCCGCCGGACAACTCTTTCATGCCACGACGGCCATACGCAGGGGTAGCTCCAGCTCAACCGGGTCCCACGCCGGTTGCGAGCACTTCAACCTCAGCAGGTGCAGCCCTCGGGCTGCACCATCTGCGTATGGTCACTTCCTTTGGGGCTCTATTGTCACTATGGCCTTGGTTCCCTGTTGAGAAGAATGCTGTGCATCGGAATTGAAACATTGGCCAGCCGCCACCAAGGCCGAAGTCTCCGGGCCCACCCGCCCGCCCTATGCCCGGAGACTCGCGAGTCGCATCAGCCCCCTCGTAGCAATTCTATCATACTCCGGCTGCCTTACAAAGGGTCTGTGCGACTCAATAAAGAACACGAGGTATTTGTATTTTCAGTTTAAATTTCGTGTATTTTCAATTTCCTTCAAATACATATCGATCAGCTTCATGATCATCACGAAAATTACGGTCATTACAATGGAAACTATCGTCCGAGTCCGATGAGGATGAGCTATTATATGGCTGCGGATCCTCTTCTCCAGCGCAATCATCTTGAGCCGAATCAGAGTCCGAGTCGTATATAGGCTCCTCCGCATTAGAGGGCTGACAATACTTGGTATCATGAAACTCTTTGAAACAATTACGTTTCTTAGAGAGACAAAGATGAATTCCGCAAGTTTGGCACTTCGAGAAAGGTCTCGATTCCAAGTCTCGCTTGTCTCCTTTCTCGGCCACTCTCACCGTCCTGGTTCGGTGACTCTGGCACCATTCACACCGTCCTCTTTTTGAAGAGAAGATCGGTATGTGAATGCCAACATTCTCGAAGCGCAGCTCTTTTCCAACGCTGAGATTACTTTTCCTTCTCTTATTTTTCACTTGAGCACTGGGATGAATCTTGGGCGCCAATCTCCCGATCCTCCCGGATCGTTGCCTCTCAGAATTTAAACCGCATGCGAGAAGGCTCATCGTCACACTGCGTTTAAAGTGAAGTAATTGGTGGGGCTCTCCCTTTTTATTCCCGGTCGCCATATTGCGTTTCACCAAATCCTTGTAACAGATCCAGCTGTTCACTAAGGTGGTCTCCAAAAGGGAAAAGAGAAGTCTGTGCCACCATTTCTCGGACCTTCGGTCCCTCTCGTAGTATGACCGCATCTGATTGGCCGTATCTACGCCGCCCATGTACTTTCCGTAATCGGCAAAGGCTTTCGGACAAGTTTTCATCTTGTACTTGCCGTCTTTTTGCTTCCGCTTCACCTCAACCAAATCCGAGCCGTGATAGTTAGAAATGACTCGGAAGGTTTTGGTGTCATGCCACATAAATATTGCTTTACGGGGACCTTTTTTTGGGCCTCCGATTCTGCCAACGAATTGGTCTTGTCTCAGATCGCTTTCAAAGAGAATCGGCTGATCTGCTTTGCTTTTCTTTATCGTTCCAACGGCATTGACACTGATGCCGTGGAGTCGATCAATGAGAGGAATGCTCGAAAAGAACCGGTCAAAAGCGACTATGTGCCCTTTGCCTTTCAAGGGTTTGCACAGATCGAAGACGGTCTCTTCGGCACTTCTACCAGCTTGAGCAGCATGGTTTTCACTCTCTCTCAGGCCTTGATAGATTTCCAATGCGTAAGTGTAGCCTTCACTGTCGCATCGGCTAAAGAATTTGAAGCCACTTTTCACAGGCTTGTCAGGCATCCTTTGCTTTATCGATGAGCGGCCCTTGAACTTGACCATGCTCTCGTCGATACTCTGCGCTCTGGGTGACTGTCTAAAATCCCCGAATCGAGCGTTGAGGTTATCGATAAGCCATCTGATTCGTCCAAGCGGATCATCCTTTTCCCTTTCCCGGTCGTTCTCTTCTATTTCAGCAGGTGACGTGATTGCGATGTGTTTAGCAATGAATTTGAATCGATCTCGCGTCATTGCCTGCGGAAATAAGCCGAGTCCGAAACCGGTGTCGGGTTTCATCTCATAGTAAAGCTCAATCTTGGGCAAACGATGATAGCACATCAGAAAATTCAGGCCCAGGAACGATAGTAATTCCGCCCTTGTAACGTATCTGCCTACGTCAGCCATCGGTCCAACCCGTGCACCCTCGGGTCGGCCGCCAACCTTCCTCGCCGGTGGTTGACCGCGTTCAAATGGCCAATTCTCATTGATATAATCGTTCGTCGAGTCTACGACACGATCAACCGCATCGATGTATATTCCATCTTCGCTGGGTGTGCTGAACATCATCATAAAGATATCGATCGGTTCCCAGACTTTTTTGTCCTTAAAAAAATCCGTCCTCACTCCGATCTCACTGGGACGGACCGTGAAAGGAAATGGCTTTTCTTGGAAGTTGCCGTTTCCGTGACTGGGATCGCCATCGTTCCAGTTTTTCACTTCTCTATAGAGCCGATTTATTGCTTCGCTCTCGCAAATTCTCTTTCCGTCAGCTTTTTTCTGCATATTAAGCTTGGCATGATCAGAATTCACTTTCTTTGCGGGGCGATTTGGGTCTCTCGCTTTCCCGACTCTTAGCGTCTCCGGTTCCTGGATTCGCCTCTTATGTTTCCTTGAAACTTCAGCGGCCTGTCGAGCCTTCTCTCTGAGTGCCTCTTCTTCATCCATTCTAGCTCGGGTCAGTCTACGTCTTTTAGGTGATGAGGAGTCACATAAAAGATTCAAGTCTTGAACCTCAAATCTCGGTCTTTTAATCGCCTTGCTCGTACTGGGCTCGACGATTGCCTCGCTCGTACTGGGCTCGACGATTGCCTCGCTCGTACTGGGCTCGACGATTGCCTTGCTAGTACTACGCTCGACGATCGCCTTGCTCATACCGGGCTTACTGCTCAGCGGACCTGGCTTTGAATTCTCCCAGTATCGCCTCATTAGCTTGACTGACGGCGCTGTTTTTTCAAGTTCGTCCAATTCCAATCTCACACACATTGCATTACTTTCAGCTTCTTTACGAAGTCGATCGCTCAGCGAATCACTTTTCTCGTCTTCAGAGCCGCTCTGGCTTTCACCGGATTGGCTATTCTGGCTCGACGAGCCCCCAGCTTTTCGTTCATAATCATCGTCAGAGCCACTCGGGCTCGGCGTTCTCTCAGCTTTGCGTCTGCGATCAACGTCAGAGCCACTTTCACTTGACGATGACAGCCGCTGCCTCGGCTTTGATTTGGGTCCAACGTCTTTGTCCGAATCTGGCGAGTCAACCAGATCCACGACCGGGGGTTCAACCCTATTTTCCCCTTCAGGGACGGTTTCAAGAACCTCGTTCTGAATCTCATTGCCAGGCTCAACAACTGGTTCATTCTGGCGCGCCCTGCGCTCTTGCTCCTCTAGCTCCTTTTTCGCCTTTTTTCGCCTTTTCTTCCTTGAGTTTTCTCCGTTCTCTCGAATCTTTTGGATTGTAATCTGGCGTCGAATCTTTTCGATTCCCAAGAGCTAGCTTTTTTATCTTTTCTGTTTGCTTTTGCGTAACTTTGGTCTTTGGGTCTTTCTTCTTGTTCCCCGAGCCGTTCTTCTTGCCCTTGTTCCTTTTGCTCATTTCTGGTCAACCTGTAAATACACAGTCGAAGAAGATGAGCACGATTAGTCTTGTTTTTGCATTGGCCAAAAGGATCACATTTCCTTATCAATAGTTGCTTAACTAGCGGGATCGAGCATGCATTAGGTGCTACAAGGAATATTTTTTATTCTTTCCTCCGTTTGAAGCGCCAGTCAGGTCTAGCACAACGAACGATCCGAGTTCAGAGATAAAAACGTACAAGAGGCAGAGGCGTTTGTGCGCCACCATTACTGGTGGCCGCCCATCGAACAACAGTTCCTTTTTCCCGTGCCTGAAGGAGAACATGAGGGAGCGGTGAGCTTCCCCTCTCGGGGACCGTGTTGTCCCCGTGTTTTGACTTGACGGGACAAAAATGTCCCGTCAGTCGTGGGGCGCCTTGGACACTTAGGCGTTTTTTCCCCTGTTTAACCGTCTAGCGGGACATTACTGTCCCGTTTGCGATTTTCACTTTAATTCAATAACCAACTGTCCGAACCGAGTAAATTTCGGTCACCGCACTACCAAGTGACCGAATTCACTGCACAGGCTTTTTCGTCAAAATCGGTAGGGCAGAAATGGAGAAAAACCGCGCGTTAAGCTACTTCCCGCGACGGAGTCTCTCCATTCTCGCGCGTTCCCGGATTTCTCTCGAATTCAGTACTGGGCCAAAAATGTCCCGTCAGGCGTCAATAGGATAAGACACCATTAGTGGATCCTTGTAGCTTCCAAAGGTGATATAAGGCGGAATGCCCTTGTTGATCTCCATATCCACGTTGACAACTCTAGTCTTTATCCCGTTCCACCTTGGAAGTGACCTATCCTAATACGTGTCCCAAAAAATCCGAGAAATCACTCCATACTCGCGCAATCTCTTGTTTAGCAGGCTAAGGTCATCATCGAATTTGAAATGTTGGATTCTAACTCTTACAAGGTTAACTGACCTATCTCTGACTCTAATTCGGACCTCCTTGCCACTAATAACTACAGATTCTTTAGCACTAAATTTATCCAAGAATTCAATATGGTCTTTGACGGTCTTCAACCCAATTCGGAAAAACGCAAATAGCTCGTCTTGGTAGGCGAGAAATTGCATCAAAGATGCTATCAGATTCGTTGCTACCTTGCTCGAAACATTCGTAGAATTCATGCCTGGTCACTTCAGTATTACCAAAAGAGATTTCGGCAGTACGTGGCCAGACGTCTGGGGATTCCGTTCCCATTTTCCCCACAAAAAAAGGGGCAAGGAGACGGGGGGGGGGAAGAATGCAAAACAATTGGGACAAAACCAAAATGGCGCTTAACAAGCAACAAGAGAAACAACGAAATACAATTGCAAGTATAACAAAAGAGAAAAAAAAAGGAACAAAATAGTTTTTTTGACTCACAGCAAGATGTCAATCTTGGGAGATCAGTTAGACACGTCTATACACAGCCGAACGCGCTAGCCAATTGCGCCATAGAGGCTTGATAGCTTTATTGGCCCTTGCCATCAGCACGCCACCAGTGGAGGAATTTGTGGCATACCGCAGGGTGACAGGAAGCTTCAAACGTCTTGTACAACCAACCGAGGAGCGGAGCTTCCAGCCACCTGATGCTATGTTTCAGACCACTCTGCCCAATTGCATTGCGAAACAATTATCCGTAACATTAAGTTAGTGACAGTGTGGAAGCACCTTAAATAACCTATCGATTTTTTTTGAAGGGTAGTTTAAAACTTTAATTTCTAGCTTGGTGCGACTGGTTGGTCTTCCAAAAACTGTGCGAGTCAGATATGGCCAAAGATTGACCTTTGCAGTGATACGCGAAAATGCCGACTAAATCTGCTATGCGCGCAGCCCAAAATGATGTTCAGGTCAAAGTCTATCGATGCACATCAGTGTTCCTCTGAGCATCCCTGTGTTTACTACAATATTTTTTTATGTTTTTTGAAGATAAACATTTGTGCAACCTGTAGTATCATTCTGCTAACAAATGAATCTGGTGATCTGAACAAGCCCCCAGACTGTATCCTTAAGAAGACATTAATACGCAGGAGAGAAAACATTTATGCTAAATCTTTTGGAGGGTACAGTAGCTGGTCTTTTTCTTCAGCATAACACTCAAGTTGACAATGTCAGTGTTAGATTGTTGAATCCCTGTGGTTAATCAAACGATTAACAGATTGTATTCGACAGCACACGAAAGAAACACCAAGCTGTGGCCGAACAGAAAGGAGACTGATCTTCTCGCTTCTGCCCCTTGTCCACTACCGCTAGTACTCCGCCATCTGGCGGTGGTAATAGCCACCACACAATAACATCACAACTCCTCCCAAGCTGTCACGCCGTAACAAGATCAACATACGTAAGGAATGGCAGCTTTTACATTGGCAAAAACGAAAAAACACTTGAGCAAGGCAACACAAAAAAAATTACACAAAATGATTTCCGCGATGCACGCGTACATAAGTAGACAATCAACTCAAATAAAGACAAACATACATAAGTAGTAAATAAATTCACATTGAGACAATAATCTTCGGTTTGCGATAACGTTCGCCCCGTCGCGGAACCGGTGGGATCGTGTGTGACGTGGACGTCTTGGTAGACGCAGGAGTGCTGATCTCGGCGCTGTTCGATTCCTGTGATTCTTGGGTCTCTTCGCCATCATCGATCTCCACGAGTCGTCTCAGAAAACTCCGGTTCCTCCATAACACAATTCCACTTGCAAATTTCACGCGATATGCGCGGTAGCGGCCAATCGCAACAATAGTCCCCACAAGGCTCCATAATTTTGAAACGGGGTCCTGCACGCGGACGTTCGCACCAATGGGCAGCGGGGGGAGGCTACGTGAGTGGAGGTCGTACCTCGTCTTGGATTCGGCATCCCTCGCCGCATGGCGATCTCTCGCGTCCATTACGGATTTCCAACATGTTGCGTACGCCGAGCGGTTTTCCGGCACGATTGAGCGCAACTGGTGTCCAAATACCATTTGTGCGGGCGAAAGGCCGTTTTCTCGAGGGGTGTTCCGTAATTCTAACAACCCTTGTTGAAATTCCTCCGAATACAAATCCCCAGAAGGGGAGATCTTTTCGACCAACTCTTTTACGGCTTTGACCGCTGCCTCGGCGTGTCCGTTGCTTTGGCTGTAGTGCGGTGTTGAGTTTCCTCTGGCGACGCCCCATAGTTCCATGGCGTCGCGGAAAACACCAAAGTCGAATTGAGGCCTATTGTCTGATCGGAACCGCATGGGGACACCAAGCTCAACAAAATTCCCGATGACCGCCTGCGCCACTTCGCACGCAGTCGGGTCTCGTCTCCATCTGTGCACTACCGGCCATCCAGATAAGCGGTCAGCATATACGAGCACATGGAGCCGGCCCGACTGGAACAAGTCTGCCGAAACATCCTCGAAAACGTGTGTCGGAAGGGGGTCAGTCATCATTGGCTCCTGTTGATGGCTCGGGAGGCGGTCCTGGCATATGGTGCAGGTAGAGAGAAGCGTCGTTATTTCATTTGTGATGCCCGGCCAGTGCACCGTCTGCCGGGCCCGTCTATTGGTACGTACAATCCCCTGGTGGGCGGCATGAAGTTTTTTGAGGACGTTCTTGTGGACCGCCTGGGGTATCACGATCCGGCTGCCAAACAGTACGATGCCGTCTTCGACCGTCAATTGATGTCTGATGCCCCAGTAAGTCGCGACAGATGCAGGAGTTCTATCTCGGCGTTCCGGGAATCCGGATTCATTGGCTGATATGAGAGCAGTATAGTCACCATCCGCCGCAGCAAGTGCCCGAATCTCCTCCACTAATGGATCCGGAAGGTGGGTGTGTACGTCCGCAGCATCGGTAATGCACGTGTCCGGTCCGCCTTCGGCTGAAATGTGCGCGATCCGGCTGATGATGGTGCGCTGAGAACACGTCTTGACGTCTGAATTGGCGGCCTCATCATCAGGGGCTGGATCATTCACAGGTGCCCGGGATAGAGCATCCGGAATGGCATGTTCCCTGCCTTTTCGCCACATTGTCGTAAACACGTAGGGGGAGAGGCGCTCCTTTAGGCGCTGTAATTTCGGATTTTCAACAGCGTCAAGCGTGTAATTATTCAGTATTAGGACAAGCGCCTGGTGGTCCACAACTAGTGTGAAGGTCGGGAGGCCCATCAAGTAAAGCTTGCACTTCCGAATAGCCCATTCGGCTGCTGCCAGCTCCAATTCAACGATTGCATTACGTGTCCGTACACCGGTGAGAGTTAGCGTCGACTAATCGCCACTGGTCGTCGTATTTTTGGAGGAGGGCGTATCCCATGCCGTTCTTCCGCGACGCATCCACCTGGAGGGACGTTTCCCTTGACGGATCAAAGTGTGCCAGGATGGGAGGGGCCAGCAGGGCCGCTTTGACCGCCTCAAACGACATCTCGTGGTCGGCTGTCCAGATATATGGGTTCCGTGAGCTGAGCAGAGGCCGTAACGGGCCTTTGGCGGCAGCGACATCTGATGAGAATCCAGCGAGTTGTTCGACGAGTCCCATGAAGGATCGGAGCTCAGTAATGTTGTTGTGGCGTGGAAAAACGCGAGATCGCCTGCAACTTGCTGGGATCGGCCGTGACCCCGCCATGTTGGATCTCGTATCCCACCCACGACACTTTTGGCTGGGCGAACTGAAACTTCTCCAGGTTTAGAGTGATACCGGCCTTCCGGGCCGCTTGAAGGAGGGCACATACGCCTTTTACGTGCGCTGGGAAATCGCGGTCGAAACGGAGTAGGTCATCGACGACGCGCACCGTGTTGATTTGATCCACAAACGCCATGTCTGCCCGGTGATTATATTCATCGCCTGAACAGCTGAGTCCCATTGACGCTCACAAGAACTTTCAGGGGTCATGAAGGTTGTGAGAATTTGGCTGGACGGGAGGAGCGGAATTTGATAGTAACCATTGGCGGCGTCGAAACATGTGAAAAAGTTTGCTTCACTGTCGATTTCCGCGACGGCATCCCTCGGCGTTCTGGTGGGATGAGTGGGTCGCAAGACAAAACGATTGAGGTGAGTGTGGTCAAAGCAAATTCGAATTTTGCCGTTGGATTATCGAAGAACAACTAACGGTGCCGCCCATTCAGTTGCTTCCTCCACAGGAGCGAAGAGTCCTTGCTTGACGTAATCGTCTAACAGCTGTTTTACTTCCGGCCGATCGGCGAAAGGTATGGGCCGCGGCCTGTTCACATAATAAGGGACTGCGTCATCTTGTAGTTGGATGATCATTTCCGGTCACACCATACACCGTAAGCCCACCGATTGGTCGAAAACGTCATTGTAGTGGGCGACGATGGCTGCTTTAATTTCCGCCATTTGTTCAGAAGATGGGGATGATGGCTTCCGACAAAATCGATGTTCGCCTCCGGCGACTTTTCTGTGGAATCCGATATTGACCGCAACGAGGATGGCAGGTGATCGGGCGGCAGTGGGAGCGGATATTCGCTGTGCAATATGCGTAAATCTTTGCAGTCCAGCCAGCTCAACAAAACGCCCTGTATTTCCGGGCAGATGACGACTGTCACAAACGTTCGATTGTTCACCGTAACGTATATGAATGTCCCGTTGACCAATAGAGAGCAGAGGAGCCGACTTGCCGGCCATGACGAGGTCAAAGACTGACTTGGAGAGGTCTGATTTGGTCAGCCCGATTGCTGATAGGAAATCTAGGCCGCCTACGCTCACTTCCGCTCCGGGGTCTGGGGTGACGTTATCGAAAGAGCATATGGGAGGGAGTGCCGTTACTGTCTAGCAGTTCCACCGATATGGTGGGGGTTCGGCGGTCGCGTTGTTTGGCTTTTGCGTTGCCAATTAAGATCCGCGCCATCTTGCTCTTCTGGCTGTTGCCGCCATCTGTTTTGTTCCCATGGTTGTTGGTGTTAGCCCCATTTTCTTGTCGATGACTGCTGCTACTGCCGGGTTTTTTGGTTTGCTACCCTTTTTCCGGGCATCTCGGAGCAAAATGATTCACCTTTCCGCAAATGTGGCACGTTTTTCCTATAGCTGGGAAGGTTTGGCTGGCAGAGTGCTGTGCCCGACCACAAGCATTACAGATGGATGACGACGATGGAAGATGCTTTCCACTCTGTCTGGTTTGGATAGAGGCGACACCTGTCTGACTCAAAATGTTTTCATTTGCCCGGGCCGATTCTTCGCTTCTACATAAATTGACCGCAGTCTGGGCTGTTGGGAATGGGCTGAGAGCGAGGAGCTTCTTCTTTGTTTCTGAATCCCGAACTCCCGCCATGATGCGAGTGGCCATTCGACCGTCAAAGCACGTACCACATATGTCTGCAGCGTCAGCAAGGCGGCGAAGACTGATATAGAAATCATCGAAAGATTCTGCTGGGCCTTGACGGCGTTCCTCGAAAGCTACCCTATCCAAGGCAACGTTTCGTTTCTCCCGTACATGGTTCCCGATGCGATCCAACACGTCGTCAGGTGTAGTAGGGGTTGCGGGTGAAATTCCCAACACAATTTCCACTACCTTCTGCATGGATGGGTCGAGGCACATCCGTAGTGCTGCCATTTGTTCGGGCCGCTGGATATGAAGATAATTGATTAAGCGCAGCTTAATCTTCCCATCGATTTCGCCATGACCGAAGTAGGGAGATTGATACATCCCCTTGTAACTTTTCCATGGATGAAGGATCTAGACGTCTACGCGTGGTGGGTTGTACCACTGGAATTGCTGCAGCGGCTCCGGCGGTGCGGTTGGAACGCCGATCAGTGCCGCCAACTGCGTCGTGATATTGGCCAGCTGTGTCGTAATGTTGGTTTGGCCCAAATCCACTGCGTCTATTATATTGCCCACGGCCGTCACCACATCAATAGCGTCCTGGGCGGTAGTCATTGTACCTTGATGTCTTCTACGAGAGGGTCGGGGGGCTGCGGAACTTCTTTGATGTGGCAAGCGGGTGCGTAAATTATGCCCGTGACTCATGCGCGGGAACTTAGTGATAGAGAGCGATGACTTCACAAAATATTTCTCTGAATGTCATGTGACACGAGTATATTGGTGTAGATGAACGAAATAAACACATTACACAATGGGATACAATGTGTCACTCCGACCGAATAGCCCGTCGACGACCATAAGATGTGTTGATCTATTTGCTGGAATCCGACTCGTTGTCTGCCGCAATTTGTAGAGTGTCGTCGTCGTGATCACGATCTTCACGGGTGGTTGGTAATCGCCTAGCCGTAGATAAGCTACGTGCGACCACTCCGGCGTTCCGTGCAAGATATGCTGGGACCGGAGCTACGATTTGCTGTGAACGGTTAGCTTGAGGTGGTTCACGTGGTGCGTACGGCACGTATATTTGGCCTGGTACCTCTTGGACCACTGGTGCGACCGATGCAGGTACTGGTGCGGGACGCTCCTGGATTATTACCCTCCGTCGTGGTTCTTTGATCACGACTTGTCGCTGTTGTCTCGTCAATTCCCGTTCAATTACTCGAGCAACGCGTCTCTCTTTCGATTTCTGAACGTTTGAGCTCTCTACTCAGCTCGCTATTGTGACGGCGTGGCATGGGGATGGCCCGAATGCGTAGGAAATATTAGCAGCCCACAGTTTTCAGACCGATAAAGCTCGACGAGCCAAGACCATGAATAGGGACCAGCACTTGAGATAAAACACAAACAATGCCACAACAGTAAGGGTACACACACAACACGGCACAACAAGACAGGGAACTAATTGTAAACTTTGTTTGGTGTAGTGTATGATATTGTGTAGTTTATAGACGGTCCCAATTGGACAAGATCATGAATGTGTAGAAAGGAACGGTCCCAAAGACCAGAGAAGATGGAAAGAGAGTGAGAGCTTTGAGTGAGATTTTGTTCTCTATTGGCAAAAAAAATGGCGGCGCCACGTGCGAAACGGGCCCGAAGAAATAGCCAGAACAATGGGGGCGAAAAATGGCGGCCCCCAAGCAGCACTCGACAAGCTGAAATGAAATAAGCGGGAAAGATAAATCGACAGCCCAGATACAATTTCTATAGGCAAAAATCATTAAGCAAATGTACTAATGATTAGTGTGTGGCGGCCCACACACTAATCATAGGGGATATTCCGACCGATAAAGCTCGACGAGCCACGACCATGAATAGGGACCAGCACTGAAATAGCCCCCAAAAAATGCCGATTAGAAATGTTTGTTACAATGTAACAGCCAGCACAACATACACAATACTGAAAAAAACGAATGTGGACGTAGATTAAGATGGAGGCTGTTGCCTGAAATGTCGGCGAACACTGCGTTTCGTGGTGACGACAAGATGGCGGCTTCACACACGAGGCAAGCCCAAAAAATCTGGCTTCGATTTCAGAGTTAGAATTAGCAGAAACAATAACAACTGTGATTAAATGAGTTTGCAGGTTAGTTTAACCAACTGCGCCATGTTAGATTGTTGAATCCATGTGGTTAATCAAACGATTAACAGATTGTATTCGACAGCACTCGAAAGAAACACCAAGCTGTGGCCGAACCGAAAGGAGACTGATCTTCTCGCTTCTGCCCCTTGTCCACTACCGCTAGTACTCCGCCATCTAGCGGTGGTAATAGTCACCACACAATAACATCACAGTTAGCAATCCAACTGAAAGCTAGATATTGTAATCGTAGTGTCCCTTCTTAAAGAAGCCGATACAGAATAAAGAAGCCCAAAAAGTAAAGAGTCCATGACATTCGAAACCTCCAGTAAGGTAAAATAGCCAAGGAATGAATAAAGTTGCAAAAAATGAACAAAACAAACATAAATTTCGGTTATTGCGCCCCACCAGCCTTCCGTTTTTTTTTTAACGATTTATTGATAAATTGTTTTACAGATACATTGGGGCATTTGTGACATATGTGACATGAGTGACTTGCTGTGGCCAAGGAGAAAAAATTAAAATGAGACAAATACATTTCAAAACGGAATTGAAAGAGGCCAAAAGACTTGGTAATGAAGGAATTAATGAAGCAAAGGCAAGAAGGGGGTAATGAAAATCAACAATACGACATCTGGGGGGAAACAAGGAAATTTTAACTATAATGGGAGAACATTGGTGTATGAAGATAAGGAGAATTCTGTTGAGAATTTTGAGAAAGAATATTTAGGTTTTAGAAGGTGGCATCTGGGGAGAGATTTGGAGGAGGCTTGACCAGAGAGACTGTATTTCGTTGTGGCTGGGGTGAGGTTTTGGCTGCGGGCAGTCCAGACGGTGATTATGTAGGAATCGATGAGGGCCAGTATTTTCTTTTTATTGTATTTATTATAATAAGTATTATTTTTTACAGTATTTTTCTCTTAATCTTAGGAACCCCAGCCGATGCCGCTGCCGACTGTGCCACTACGGACTGTGGAGCTTTTTGTATGGTCCAGGTGCATAGGCCAAGTAATTTGGTCTTCCCCTTGTTAATACGTGCATTTGTCCAGGCACAAAATATCAGAATAATCTCGCATGCACGACGTACATCTTCCATTGATGAAGCAAAAACTACTAGATCATCTACATATGCACGAACTTTGATGCGTTTTCCGTAGTGTTCAATCCCGTTAATACCCCTAGACAAGCAAACTAAAAGCGGTTCAATATAGAGGGCAAACAGATGGACCGACAGAGGGCACCCCTGCCTCACGGATTGTGCATTGTCCACAGTACCGACTATGTCATTACCGTTCAATGTGCATAGTTCAGTTATACTGTACAGTGTTTTTAACCAATCAACAAACAGGGGGGATAGCCCATGGCTGTCATCACTTCCCACAGTACGTCTCGATTGATTGATTCATATGCTTTCTCCTAATCGTACGCGATAATGGCGGCCGGTTTGAGGGAAGATGCCTCTTTGGATTTACGGTCTGTATTATCAATGTCATCTCGAATTAAACACAAGCTGTCAAAGATATAGCGGCCGGGTACACCACCTTTTTGGTGCGAATCTAGAGAGTTTTGAAGAGATTTCCTCAGACGAAAAGCCATTACTGACGCGATTAACTTGTAATCGGTATTTAACAATGAAATTGGCCGGTAATCGGTGATTTTACTCGGTGTTGGGATTTTTGGGACTAATCTTATAGCTGCCCTTCCCCGTGACGGTTGAAGTTTTCTTTTGTCGAGTACGCAATTCATCAACTCCAGACAATGAACGCCAATAACATCCCAGAATTTTAAATAAAACTCAAAAAACATGTCATCTGTACCTGGGGCCTTGTTCTTTTTAATTGCCCTAAGGGCATTGTTAATTTCCTCTACTGTAAATGGAACTACTAGAGGGTTGTCACTCTCCGGGATCGAACCTAGTTCTCCTCGAATGTAAACTGGAGCGTTTAACGACTGAACTGCTACTGTTACACCCAAATCGTTATTAGTAGGTTTTATACGGTTGAGTGCAACCCTAATCCCTTCTATAAATTTCCCAGCTAATTGGGTATTGGGAGGGGGCTGGTTCTGAAAGATTCTACTAAAATGTTCAATTATTTCTAGGTTGATCTGCTCAGGTTGGGTGATTTTATAGTTATCATTAGTTTTGAGCTGAGTGATCAGAGACTTCTGGGAATTGCTCGTTGACTTGTTCATATGAAAGGTAGATGGCTCTTCTTCGGCTGTAATTTTTGTACGCGTGAACGTATTGCAAATCCCCCCAATGCTTCTCGCTCCCAGGCTAGAAACTCCCGTTTCAACTTCATGTAGCGAGCATGATTGAGATTTGCACTGTTCACGGTTTCATTTAGTTGATGTTGGAGTAATTTCCGTTTGACTCTCTGATCACAGATTCTCTTTCTACAATAATTAATTGGTAAACGCCTGAGGCCAGGTTTGAAAGTGTTCTCCCACCAGTGGTCTATTTTTTCAATACGGGATGTATGTTGGGACATTTCGTCAATAAAAACATGCACTAATTTTATGTATTCATCCTCCTCGAGGATTGAAATTTTAAAGGCCCGTTCACACCAGAGGTTTTCGGCAAGCCGAAAGATGGAAGATGAAAAAAACGAGCCGAAAAACGAGCCGAAACGAAAAAAAATATCATCTTTCCAAAGACGAAACTTTCTAAACTTTTCGGCGCCGAAAAGTTTCAGCTAGCCGAAAAACGAAAGATGAAAACTGAGCAGCCAATCACAGCTTTCCATTTGATGCACAATTAATTTTTTAATATTATTAGGGCAACATCAGCAATGCCAAATTTGTCTGCTGTCATTCACAGGCTTCTATGAGACGAAATAATTTGTAGTGTGAACAGTGGAAGACGAAAACGAAAATGTTTTCGTCTATCCCAGATAGCACAGTGCCGTCCCAGAGACTTCCCAAACACGTCACTTTGAGACGTCTGAGATGTCCATGGAACATAGCAAATTCCCAAATTGACATTCCTTGGACGTCTTTTACGTATGGGTAATGTCCGCTTTGCCGAGATCCCATACTCGCACCTTTCTCGTCCCATTAGATGGACCTTGGACAGAATTTGGACGAGATTGAGATGTAAACGGAACAATTGAGATGCATAATAAACGTATTTTATACCAATAATATCCTCGTTCGTTTTCAATTTTTCCGCTGCGTATATGGATGCATATGAATGAACCACGCTATTTGTAATGAAATATAGAGACCCAATAATTTTTTGAAAAAAACTCAAATTTATTTTGATTATTCAGTTACAATACGAAACTTGAAACAGTCAAATTACTCACATACAATATGAAACTCGAAATAGTTAATTTTCTCAGGTACAATATGAAACTCAAAATATTTAAATAAATTAGTGCATTAACAAACGCACTCTACGGAGATAATGATCAATTAGTCTGCAGCTTAGTCGGCATCTTCTTGTTAGTCTTCGTCTACTCCATTTCGGCTTCCATATTCATTGTGCTAATATCTTGGGCAGTGACGTAACCAATTCTTAATCTTGTTTTCGACTGCATCTTTTGTCAAAGCATTTTGCACTTCACGAACTCCTGAAATGGTAAACATATTTAAAAAACCTTTAAAGTTGACGGAATCAATGCTAACAGAAAAACGTGTTCTAAGCACTCACCAACTACAATCTCACAAATAGTGGTTGACTTGAAATAAGCCACATTATCTTCATTGAGGCCTAGATAGCAGATTGATCTTGTTCTCTGTTTTGCTCGTTTTCCTTTTCCCTTTTTATGTCTATCAATATCAGTTGAGCTCGGAGTAACTAATTCTCCTTGAATAGCAAGAGGCAATTTAGCCTTTGCTTCAGTATACGTCTCTGCAGAGAGAAATCAGAATGACTATAAAAAATCAATCTCAGTATAGCAATAAATGATATACGTACTGAAAGTAGCAATGAGACAACCGTTGCTTCTTCACAATCAACATAAGATTCTTCATCGCTGTCACTGTCAGGTTCTGTATCACTATGATTCATGTCACTGCCGACAACTTCTGCAATGCAATCATTATTTGTAATTGCGAGGTAATATATTACTTTGCACTGTTCTATTCACTCGCACCTATGACACTTTCAGTAGCAGAGGAATATTGCTCGGCATCGTCTTCATAGAACGCACTTTCGTTAACTAGTTTTTTCTGAATCCGTCTGCGTTTTTTTCGAAGAAACGTTGGCAGCCATTATTGTTCTCTCTCTGAAGTAACTACGGAAAACAAACTATAACAAAATATTAATAAATTGGATCAAAATAAAACTTATTAGCGTATTACTTCGTAATAAATCGTGTTATGTCATAAATTGAAGTCTTAAAACGTAAAAGCATCCATATTGAATTTATAAACATCCGTCTGCCATCTGGCGCTAAAGATTGGACTTTCCTTGGCTTGGTTTTACTTGCTTGTAACTCATTTACAAAGACAAAATTTTTGTTGAATGTTTCTAAAAGAATTTTATAAGCTGAATCAACAAAAACAACTCATGAATTATGAACAAATCTTAATAATAATACCTTGTCGATTACAAAAATCCCTTAAATGAAGAAAGAGACAGTTGTCTTTGTTCTTTCTTATATCGTTGTAGCTATATTCACTCGTATAATCAATTAGATACCTTCTTAATTGTTCTCTGTTTCTCGTTGTACTTTCCTTTTTAATTCTATCAAAATCAGTTGAGCTCTGAGTAACCGATTCTCCTTAACTAACCTTAACTCAACTTAGCCTTAGCTACAGTATACGTCTCTGCAGAAAGAAATCAGAATAACTTTAAAAAATCAATCAAAGTATAATAACAAATGAAATACGTACTAAAAGTAGCAATGAGAAGAGCATCATAACAGTCCCATGTAGCACAATTCACTGACTTCGTTACTTTTTTCCAATGTTGAATAAGCAAATGCACCTGGAGGCCACCAACACTGCCCTGATGAGTGCCTTGAACTGGGGATGACAACTTTAACTTCAGTCTCATGTCTACCTATGATATATACTCCAAAATAAGAAACATTTCATCTGTAAAAAATAAAAGACAAAAAACAAACATTGGAAGGGTTGATTTGTAGCCAAATCTTGAAAGGAAGTCGCATGCGTACTACTAACACACAATAAGAGAGATACCGTAAACCTTTAAAATTCATATACGATTTGTTGTAATATTTACCCAGTTCTTGCGAATTTTTAATATCCTTTTTAAAAGCAATCTTATTCCAAGAGACACGACGCTTACTGAGACCAAAACCAGATGACAGAAACTAAAAAATTGAGTTGTCAGATTTCTGAAAATTTACAAAAAAATATGAATATAAGGATAACATTATGTAGGCAATTGCATTTTTATTTTTTAATACCGTTTATGGAGAATAGAAAACATTTAGAAATAAAAATTTATCACTGAATTTCTTTTCAGAATTTATAATTATCCGTCAGCCATCTAGCGCTAAAAATTGAACTGTTAGGCATGACTTGATACTTGCTCGTAACTCATAACACAGACAAAATTTGTGTTGAATGTTTCTAAAAGAATATTATAAGCTCAATCAACAACCACAAGTCTGGAATTATATATAAATCTTAATAATAATACCTTGTTTCGAACAAAAATCCATTAACTGAAGCAAAACATAGAGATGATCTTTACAAGTTTTTTCTCACACGAGGCAGAGACCAGACGACTTTTCAGAAAAGTCCAGAAACGTTGCCAAGCACTATTTAATGAACACCGAAGTAAAAATATGTCTTCCATAAATTATTAATAAACAAAAAGAAATGTATGCATCAAGAAGAACAATCAATAAAGAAAATAAAATATTGTTCTAGAAAATACTAGAAACAGCTTTGAAAAATTAATTGAACTAGCCATCTAGTGAACGCAACGTAGACTCTGCCTTAAAAGGGAGTGGGAAATTTCGCCGCGTTATAAAACAATGACGAGATAATCATGAATTTTTCTAAGTGTTGACAGAGAGCCAAAAAAAGGAAATGGGACGGACCAGGGATATCGACGGGAGACTAACGAATTACAAAAGAAAAAGGAAAGAATTATTTTTTTCAAGGGATCGCGTTGGGACATCTTTTGGATGAACTCGTTGTAGGCGTGCCATTGGTACGGCTTTGGAGCTACTCTGAGACAAAAATTCCTATCTGGGATTGGTTTTCATCTTTCGGCTAGCCGAAAAACCTCTGGTGTGAACGGGCCTTAAGTTTCCATAAATCCTTTGACTTGTTTCTCACTATACGAGGAGGGGTGGTGTTGTTTATATACCCTACGATAGGTCTGTGATCCCCAAGTGGTAAGTCGTGCAAAAGGATATCAGAAAATTTTATGTGATGCTGACAATAAATTCTGTCTAATCTAGCCTGGCTAGTCGCACAATTGTACAGTATGTTGCATAAAATCGTGTGCAGGCTTTTAAAATGGGTTCTGCAAAACACAAATATTATTTTTGCCGTCAGAGGTCTCCCACAGTATGCCAAGATAGATCTAAGATCCACTTTATGCGAAGCAAGCCGCCGATTACAGTGAATTCTGTGGAATGGATAAGTGGGAAGCTGTCAATGTGCGTTGTGTAAAAAGTCAGTGTTGTATTGTATTTACTTGTTATGACATTTAGGAGAGTAAGTGATTCAAGCTAGTGTCATGCACATATATACAGTGTTTATTGATTACCAACAACTCATTCTTGATGAAACAGACGTATAGTGACACATGTTTATTTTATTTGCGAAGTGTCAAGTTTTTCTTTCAATTGGTTTTTATAATATCTTAACAGTTCTATCCCGATGGAATCCCACACATGGAAAAATGAAGTTATAAAAGCTGAAAATGGCTCAAATGGAAATTTGTTATATCGAGTCATCATACAATGCAGAGTCAAAGAAAAATGGCTTGGAAGGGACGGAATCAAGCAGAAAATCATAATTGATCTGGACCAGTCTTTCTCTTTGATTAGAGAAGAAGTTTGGTCTTCTATTCCTGCTGCACCTGCATCATCTGACATCACTAGTAACAATGAAGTTGTCGAGCAGACAGTTCTCTTTGGGTCAAACATCTCTAATACTGTCAACAAAGACAATATTGAAAAGCTTTTGTATAGTTGCACCAGGTATATTGACTTGCATGCCACTTGTTTAAACATCATGTTATAATAAGCTGTTCTTCATTTTTAAAGCATGGCTTCAAAGAAAACTGTATCCAACCTACTCCTTGAAATTGAAAAGTTATCAGACACTGAGCGCTTACTACTTTACTTCAAATTGCCACTTGGAAGATCTTCTGATGTTGATCCTCTACGAATGTAAGCAATCTGTTGAATCAAATTTTCTTAGTGTCATTAGTTTCATAGTGTTTTTCTATTTTAGGCCGTTAAATCCTCTGGGAAGTCGACCGGAAATCCTGCAAACGGTGGTTTGGATTCAAACTCATTTAGAAGAAGATGTAGACAGGAGGTTTCCCTTCCTAAACAAGAAGTCTATGAAGAATATGGGTATTTCAACTAACATTTGCCACACATATTTTCTGTATTTTAAAGTATATTTCTCTTATTTCTAACAGAGGTTACTGCACAGAGAATGTCAACAAACCTTTATCCACTGCTGATTTCGGAAAAGTTATGAAACAAGTGTTCCCTAACGTAAGGCCGAGAAGGCTGGGGACGCGAGGTCATTCGCGTTATTGCTATTCCGGCCTGCGGAAGAAGGGTGAATTAAGTCCTCTCTTACTGGCCGACCTGTACTGCGACAGTGAAGCCGATCATCAAAACAATGCTCAATCGCAGAACAACCAACGGTCGGTGACGGAAACGCCGGATTTCCCTAGTAGAACGAGATATCTTTTAGATATCTTTTAGATATCTACATATCTTTCTACTGTCTTTTTTTAAAAGCAATCTTACAGATATCTTTTAAATATATACAAAAACATCGTCCGTTTAACATATCTATAAAACATTTAGAAAATATGTTTATAATAACAACTAACGTAAGAAATCTAAAATGTTAATAAAAGATCCCACCTGGATCCGAATCATGAACTTTCATGTTCACTCACCTGCTCGCTAACCACGGCGCTATCACGCTTTTTAATTACCATAGATATTATATAATAAATTTGTATCAAACGGACTTTAACTTTTTCCCTTAAGTTACAGTAAATGATAAATCTTTAGTAAATCCTGATAGAGACAAATTGTAAACTCTTTTTTGACCAATTAAATAATCTTTTTGGCCAGAAAAAAAAATTATTTTGGACAGTTAAAAAACCCAGTTCGAAACCCATAAATTAGACCGCCAAAAGCTAACCTACAAAATATACTTTCCGCCACTTTTTTCAACAAAATTATCAACCCTTCCTCGTCATTTTTCATCACAACACATTAGAGATTAAGGTTAAGTTGCAAATCTGCTACAAGGAACTCAGTTCCATTAGATATGATCTCGATAGTATGACTGGCTAGTTGCAATAAAGTTGTTGCACTCTTGCAAAATCCAACAAGATTTTATAGCTTGCTAATAATACGATTTCTATACGCAAAACAGCTAAAGATTTCAAGGGAACCGCAAATTATCTACCTAGAATCCCTTATGTTGCAGATAATATCTATTATCTTTAGTTACATCACGATATAAAATAGACAGGTAGAGCAACTCAGAGAGGGAGATAGGGCTTAAAACCAACTACAAACGTGTCGATGGTTTTTCACCGTTGCCATTTAACTTAACTTTAGTAGAAGTAAAATTTTCTGCCTAGCCTTAATGGGAAATTACTTCTATCACTATAAATAACAAACGGTAGCACATATTTACATAAACTCTTTTAAATTATTTGATAGATATATAAACCTTTAATTTAAGACCATTACTAGATTTTTACTACATTTAATTTGTAAATTATGATTTTCTAAAGATTTACAATCGGCTCTTGGCCAATAGCAGCAAAGTTGTCCCCGAGGAGGGGTTTGGATCTAGCAGACTTTTGTTTTGTTGTGTTTACTTTGTTTGGGGACAACTTTGCTACCATATTTCTTAATTTTTTTTGCATTTCAGTATGACATATCGGTATAGTGGTTTGCGAGTGGGGCTACAATTCTTAAGGTCTGAGGTTCGAGTCCCAGAACTGACTAAAGAAAAGTTCACCGAGGGAGAAATGAATAATACGAGAAAGTGAGACAGTAGTGGTGTAATTTATTTGAAAGCATTTTCCAAAGATGTATTTAAGATATCTATGAAAAGATGTATATTAGATATTCAAGAAAGATATCTTTAAGAGATGACAATAGGTTACTGGATAGTTATGAATAAGATTTGTTTCTAGTAGATAACTCTTTGTTTATTAGATATCTAAAAGATATCTCGTTCTACTAGGGTTGGTGAAAGAACGAGCTTGTGTTTTAGTTCGCGAATGGGCCGAAAAGCTACTAGGAGTAAATTTTGGTGGAATTAGTGAATTAGCTAACTTTTTAGTAGACAAATTTATATGTGGACCAACGGAGTAAATCTGCGACTCAATCAAACTGCGCCCTTCACAGGGTCAGAGCGATGACGAAAGTGAAGTTAAAGCTGAAAGTGGCTGTGAGCAAGAGCAAATGAGGGAATTGAAAAGAAAATTGTAGGTAAAAAACTTGGATGTCAACATTCATACATCAACAGTTATTTCATTGTTATTGAGTTACTGTTTTCACAGGAGCAGCACAATTTGGCCACTAGAAGGCAATCCGTTCAGAGTCGTCATAGTAAAAAAAACTCGAGTCTCCAGTTCTTCAACTGCCTCTCCGTTGCCTCAGACGGCGCCAGCGGTTCCGCTTCCCGGGAGGAGACAGAGCCCAAAGCGTCAAATAAAAAAGGCTGCACTCGCAGCAAAAGAAAGCAAAGAGGCGAGGATAATAAAAGAAATGCTTCTATAGACTCTACGGAAATGGAGAGAACGTCTTCTGCTGCCACTGCTAACACTTCATCTGCCTCTACCCGTACGAAAATGAATCATTGAAAATCACTGCTTAATCAATAACAATCAGTGAAAATCTGTAAAAATCACTGAGCATCATAGAGAAATCATTCAAAAATCGATGGGCGGTTTGGAATGTCATTTCAATCTCATACTAATATCACTGACATTTTTTTTAATGATAATCATTTCACGAAATCAGTCAAATATCGTTCGAAAATCAAACGAATTTCTAAAATTTAAATTATGTCATTTCAATCTCATACTAATATCACTGACATTTTTTTTAATGATAATCATTTCACGAAATCAGTCAAATATCGTTCGAAAATCAAACGAATTTCTAAAATTTAAACAGAGTCCAAAAAAATTATACGTTTCTCATTAGAAAGTCAAATCAAGTGATTTTGCAGTGATTTAATTTAGTAAAGTGATAGAACTTGTCACTGAATAATCACGTAAAAATCGGTAAAGAACCTTTTCATCCACAAATTCCCAATTTTTAACTGATATTTATATTTTTCAGTGATTTTGTTGTCATAATCCATTGACAGTAAGTCGTCAATTATCATTGAATCGTCAATAAGAAATAAGCCTAACGATTAATCAATGATTCTCTAGGTTCCATTGATTTTATAATGAATTTTATCCGATGACATCCATTGATTTTTTATAATCACTGATTCAAATCACTGTGAAATATCCTAAGGGATGATTTCATGATATTTCAGTGACTTACAGTATATTTTTAAATTCATTTATCACTAAGAAATCATTACAGTGATTTTTCACTGATTTTATAGGTAGACACTGATTTTACAGTGATTTTACTCTCCAATGACATCCAATGATTTTTAATATTTTCCAGTTCTAATCACCATGAGTTGTCTTAAGAGATGTTTTCCTTATATTCCAGTGACTTACAGTACATTTTAGTCATACAATTATCACTCAGAAATCATTCCAATGATTATTTAATGATAGAAAAATACGTTCTTCTACTTGTTGAACACTTCAACAGTTAGACACCAATATAACATTGATTTCTATCCAATGACATCCATTGATTTTTCATATCTCCCGGTTCAATTCACTCTGAAATATCCCAAAGTGATTTGTTCGTGATATTTAAATGAATTACAGTATTATTTATACTATATTTATCACTAAGAAATCATTCCAATGATGTTTTTTCAATGATTTAACGACCCCTTGATTTTACACTGATTTTTTATCCACTGATATCCTATGATTTTCTATATTTTGAGTTGTTCTAGGTGCTGTTTTCCTGATATTCCAGTGACTAACAGTAGTTTTTAGTCATGCAATTATCATTCAGAAATCATTCCAATGATTATTTAATGATAGAAAAATACGTTCTTCTGCTTCTTGAACACTTTACCAGTTTGACACTGACATAACAATGATTTTTATCCAATGACATCCATTGATTTTTGATATTTTCCGGTTCAAATAACTCTGAAATATCCTAAGTGATTTTTCGGGATATTTCAGTGAATAACAGTATTCTTTAAACTATATTTATCACTAAGAAATCATAACAGTGATTTTTCGCTGATTCTACTGGTAGACACTGATTTTTTAATGATAAGTTATGCTCAAATGACCATTGATTTTCAACATTTATTAGTTAAAATCACAACAGTTTATCCTAACCCTAGCAGCGGTTCTCGGTAGCTAGTCGGTAACAGTTAGAATTACCCTGTTTTTACCTCTAGTTTTTGGTAATTTTAAGGGCTAAATTACGTTCACCGAAACGCGCGAGGGACTCTGACAAAAAGAAGAGTGTATGGCAATATTTCCAAGTGTATCTTAGGTTTTTACTGGTATTTTGAATCCTAAAGAACATTCTTGGAAAAAGAGTTGAAATAACTCGTTGGAAACAGGTAATAAATACTATGAATGATGAAGCGCTATTCCACCTGTTTTTCACTAGTTTTGGATTCGTAATTTTAACCATATTTCAAAACTCTTACCCCGAGAAGAATTTTAGCGTCTGGGGACCATTCCGTTTCCGCCCACTCAAAGTCAACGCATAAAAATAGAGTTGTATTAGAGTTGTTTTGAAATTTATGTTTTCCAGCCGAAGTTTGGGGATTTGAGTTAGTTATTTTCAAAATAAATGCAAAATATATGGAAATGATAAATGCAGTCAAGAATCGTTAGCTTCTTCATAATAAATTGATTTTTTTAAAGTTGATTTTTCGATCAGAAATAATTTCATAAATTTTATTTCACATATTTTAATTTGAATATATGAACAACAAAAGTTTATCTTATCCGGGATTTGATCCTCTGACCTTATTGCTCGTGATCCATCTCTCTGACCGATAGGCCGTCAGATATAATAAATTATCTGGCTGATTACAAAATACGAGTACCGCTGACATTTCGATGGCAATTTTCAAAATTGTATTTAGTTCAAATTATCAGATGTATGCAACAGATTCAAAAAAAGGCAAAGGATATCCTATTCCTATGGCGATATTGTCTTGTAAATTTTCTTTTATAATGACCCGTGTTATTCATACACCTGCAACCAATGATAACGATTTTAAAAATATAGTTACTTTTTTAAATATTTATGGCGACTCTAGAGTCTAGACGATTTAAAAAAAAGTTTTTCCTTTCCGAATTCCAAAATTCGTATCCAAATCCATTATACCTGAGTAACATTTTCGACGCTAGGTGTCATTACTTTCGATTTGTTTTCTTTGTCACATTCTCTCACTTCCTCTTGACGGTGTCTGGAATTTATCCTGATCCTGCATAAGATATAATTACAAAAGCAATTGATTAGAATTTAAAAAATATCTAAAGATCATGTTGATGATATGTCTGTTTCTCTGTGCGCTTCCCGTCTCGAATTAGGAGGTGATTCCGTTGTCCCCAATCGCCTATTTAGGTACGTATTTGAGTCTCATGCCTTCTAAACTTTTTGTTATTCTTTAGCCTTTTTTTCAATGAATAGCTCCTCATTATTTGACAATGGAAGCTAATTCAAAAGAAAAGTCAGAAGAAAGGTTGCCTGAAGCAGAAACCTGGGAAAGAAAACGGGCAAGTAAGAGGTAAAAGAGAACTCCAAACAATCGAAATGGAAACTTATGAGAATGAAAACACACAAGATTGGACCCTGGGTAATCATTTGTGACTTGTTTGTTTATTTGTATATGTTATCACAATTAATTGATTGAATTAGGAAATGACAAAAGGGAAAAATAAGAAATCCTCAAATGTCAGCAAAGTAAGAATGTTATCCAATAATAGTTTTTTGACCAAGAGTTACCAAGTACAAGCAAGGAGCCTTCTCCTGCACTATCTTCAGCTACTGGTGATGGTGAGACATCTACCTCTGGGAGTTTAGAATTATCTGATCGTAAGAAGGCCATCACCAATAAGGACCAATTGAGTTTCTTTTCTGGCAATCCATTTGTGGAGTAAGTTCATGGTATTCTGCATTTCTACAAAGAAAAGTAAGTTTTCTATTTGTACAATCAAATAAACTGAATTTATTTGTTTTCATTTTCTTATAGTCACATGACTTCATTGGAAATGGATGTTCCACGTAGCCAAATGATATGCATGCTGGCCATCCTTGCTTGGCTCAGTTGCCATGACTTACTCAATTTTCTTGCCGCCTTGCCCTGGCACCAGAAGGGTGCGAATTATAAGAGATAAGACCCCCAATCAGTACATGGCCTTGGTACTCTTCCGTAGTCAGGTAACACATCTTGATCGGATTGTAAATAAAAACCGTAAATGTTCACCATCGCTTTCTTATGTTTAGGAGGAGGCTGACGAGTGTTACAAGACTTTCAACGGCACGCCTTACAACTAAATTGAATCCGAACATTGGCACATCGTCTACGTTGCAAAAGTTGATATTTGTGGAGACACGACTGTGGGCGGGGGTGGTTTCGGCCCTCCAATGACAGGCATGACTGAATTACCCATTTGCACAGTTTGTTTAGAACGGATGGACGAATCAGTAGATGGCATTCTGACCATTTTGTGTAACCGTAGCTGTCACGGTGCATGCCTCACCAAATGGGGAGACACAACGTAAACACTCTTATTGGCTTATTTTTTCCGAATTATTGATCTAATCTCCTGTGGTATTGATTTTTCTTTTGATGTCCGATATGTCGACAACAGCAATGGTCGGAGGCAACAGTCTGGTTAGTAACACGTGCTAGTCGGATTTACGTCTCTTTTTTTTGTCATCGATTCAACTGTTTTGCTATACATAGGCAAAGGCAACAATATGGAGCATGAAGAAAAGTTGGACTCTGTCCAATTAGAATAATTGTATCTTCTTCAGAGTCAACTTGCTTCTCAGAAAATTCACTTTGAAGGAATAATTGATCGTCTTGAACAGCAGCATCGACAGGAGGTAAATTTGATTCATTTTTATTTGTTTTATTTTTTTTATCAATTTTTCTTTTATTTATATTTACTATCTAGCGAGAGGAGATCAAAGAAAAGGTGAAATCGACAGTAAACGAAAATGAACGACTCAAAGTGAAAGAGAAAAAGGTAAAAATTTTCTTTAAATGATCCGAACTCCATTTGATACCATCGACGTTTTTGTAGATGGCAGCCAAATTAACCAAAGCAATCGCTGATCTGCAAGAAGAAAAAGAGCTGAATCAATCGCTCACTCACAATCAATCGTCTTGGCATCAGCGTGTTGCCCAGTTGGAGACTCAAGTACAGAAAATTCGCGGCGAAAAAGAGACGAGTGTCCGAGAGTTGCAGGAACAGCTCCAGGATGTGATTCTCTATTTTGAAGCGCAAGAGAAATTTAAAAATACTGAACTGGAAGGCGGGCAGGTTGTCTTGGGTATGCCTCAATCTCCATCGCGTTCATCATTGGAAGTTGGCTAGTTGTATTTTATATTATTCTTGTTAACTACACATGTTGAATAATTATAATCGGTATGATATGCAGATTGAAATGCTATCTTGGGGTTATTTACTGCAACGTAAAAACCTTCTCGGAATCCAAGCTCTAAATCAACTTTCTCGGATACCGGGAGAACAAGAGTACGAATAAGGGCCTCACGTGATGGATGCTAACGGATGCTAACCGGATTTCTGCATTGGATGAAGATCAGGCCTTTGTTATTTTTCTCAATTTTCTTGAAATGTTTATAAAATTTATTTCAATTTATTCAACTATTTCACTTATGTTTATATGTGTTAAACTTGTATATATGTGTTTTTTCACTTTAAATAAAAGTATCTACATTTTGATTTCATTATATTATACTTATTTTAGAACGATTTGCCAAATTAATGTAAAACATAAAAAATCGGTACATTTAATTAATTTCTGATCCGGTTTACAGTTGAATTGTAAACGCAGTTGATTTGCTGTTTTAATACCGTCTAAAAACCGAAACAACAGCGTTAAATCTCGGTTAATAATCAAAATTTCCGTATGCATTTTAGACGCTTTTTGCATCGATTTGATGGATTTAAAACGAAAATTCGAACGAAAAACTTCTACTCGGGTAAATCAGAAAATTTCAGGCTAATAAAACTCTTTTTTTCTTCGAATAACAGACCAATTCATAACCGTCATCAGAAAAGGTTTTTTAAATCGGTATTTATCGGGTTGGCAAAATGTAATATCTACCGACTTACATTTTCTATGAAACGGTAAAATACAAGTGTAAATGACTCTTTTTTCTCCCCTTTTTTAAACTAACTTAAAACTGACACAAGAATAGGTTATTTTTATCCGTTTTCATCTCGTTTACCAAGAGTAATTTTTACCCAAATAAATTTTCACTGACACGGTAAAATTCAAGTCTAAAATCCTCTTTTTTCTCCCGTATTTTAAACTTAATTAGAACTGACATCAAATAGGGATATTTTCATCCGTTTTCATCGAGTTGACCGAGAGTAATATTTACGCACTTTCATTTTCAATGATATATCGCTTTTTCTACCAAATTTAACATTAGGTTGTAACGGAAAAATATTGGTTAAATTCTCTTTTCATTCATTAGTAAATTATATCACATTTAAATTCACAGTTACGGCAGTCGGTATGTTACGGTTATAAAAACTGTTATTTCCAATTTGAATGTGGTATATTTTTACCAATAATTAAAGACTATAACGAGTAAATTAAACCCAAAACTTGACTTGGTAGAATCTTTGGCAGGAACTCCCTTTGAAACCGGGGGAAAAGCGCCGTTCAGTAAAACTACTAGTAAATTACACTTTTATGCAGTATTTATACTGAGGTGTTGTCCAAAAACCGCGGTTCTTGGGAAAGGGTGGGGTTGGTTTCGTTTAGAGTTGTATTGGAGTGGGCAATTCTTGGGTGGGTAAAAACCCACCCGGATTTGTTTGGAGTTCGATTGGGGCGAGAATAGGGTTGGTTGATTTTCACCAAATTACCACCCTAAAACCACGTTTCTAACGCTTGAAATTTTTCTATTTTATCAGTCCCCATTACATTTCTTGCCTAGTTGGTGCATACTTTACGTAATGAACATAAAAATAAGTAATAGTGGCTCAGTCGGTAGCAAGATGAAGTACGGATTTTTTAACTGAGTCCGGTACATAAGTTCGATGCCAGGTGCAGGCGTAGAAACATTTTATAGGTTATGTGGAATTTGGTTGTGGAAATAAAAATATGGGGATGTGGGCGGGTAGGAATTTAAAAAAAAGGGTGGGTGGGTTGGTTTCACCCGGTGGAATGGTAAAAATTAATTCAAAAATAAAATGGTAAAATTAGGAGTTTGTAGAGCGCAAAAACCCCCAATTACAACCTATTTATTTCCCAATTCGAATATTATAGATACGGTAAGATTACCACTTATGTCGCGCGAAAAAGACGCACTCTTGGGGTAAAATTGCGGTTAACAAAACTAGTATATTAAAGGTAGAAACATCCTTTGCATTCCCAATTTGAAAAAAAAAATATGGGTTAGAAAATACGGTTGAATTACCAAGTATTGCGGGCTAGATAACGCACTCTTTTGGTAAACTTACGGTTTAAGACCCTCGTAAATTACCATTTACCGGTTTTTCTCACCGGTTTTTTACAAGTTATTTACCGTAAACCGCTGCTAGGGAAGTAAAGTTTTTGTGACTTTTCAATGACTCACAGTACTCTATCATGAAATTATAACTCGAAAATCATTCCAATGATTCTTCAATGATTTTAAAGACCCCTTGATTTTACACTGATCTTTTATCCACTGACATCCATTGATTTTCTATATTTTGAGTTGTTCTAAGTGCTGTTTTTCTGATATTTCAATGATTTACAGTAATTTTCAGTCATGCAATTATCAATTAGAAATCATTCAAAGGATTATTTAATGATTCTATACGTACACTGATATTACAATGATTTTTATTCAATGACATCCATTGATTGTCAACTTCTTCCGTTTCAAATCACCATGAGTTATCCTAAGTGTTGTTTTTCTGATATTTCAGTGACTTACAGTCATTTTTTGTCATGCAATTATCGCTCAGAAATCATTCAAATGATTTTTGGGAAATTGGCATGGAGACTTCTGCTACTCTCTAAGAAACGCTGAGTTGAAAAAGGAAAACATGCCATGTTTTGAAATTATTCTAAATTCTGTGTTTTTAAAACGGAAACACAAGTTTAAATTACCGAAAACTGTTACTACGTCTCAAAAAAGGGTAAGCACTGAAAAACCTAAAAGTCGCTAAAAAAAGTGTTCAAATTGTTTGTATGAAAACTTAACCAATCGGCGGTGAAGTGGTTAAGGCTGCCGGCTGTGAACCTTGAGACCCGTGGATCTAATCCCTGCGCAGTCCCTTTTTCAAATTTACTCAGAAGCCCTGAATTATCGGTGATTATAACTCACGATTTGCGAGACGGTTAACCACGTCTCAATTTTCGGAGACTGTAATATCCATTTTTTGTTTCCCGATTTCCGAAGACTAGACGTCTCAAAAAACGCGAGATTTTTAACAGTGTTGTGTAAATTTCTTTTTCTCATTTTCGGTGGGGTCGTTTAAACGGGTGTTATAAAAAATAAGGCGGGATACAAAAAACAAACATTTTCTTTGCCTTTCCTTTCCTTCCGAAGCAAAAACTAAAGATAATCTCCTTTTTGGTATTTTTAATCCCCTAAACCCTCTTTTCTTTTCAATCACCACCCACATTCCTATAGAGTAGGTGGAACACATTCCTCCTTCACCATCACCTTGTGATTAGGCTGTTAGGGTGTTTTGCACCAAGAATAACTTTAAACCTTAAATTAGTAATAATTTGAAAAAATAGTATAAAATCAATAAATGAAATAAGTATATATCGCATGGATTGGTTTGATAAACGAGTTGATTTCAAACCCAAAGTTTAGTATGTATATATCCTAGCAAAAAATCATCAAAGGCTTCTTCGTCAAAATATCACCAAGTCCCAACTTTCTTATTATAGTGTACGAATTGTTTTTACATAATTTTGTTGCCGGTAAGAACAAATAGCTCAGTTGGTAGAGCGTCAGTCAGCGGAATCAATACTGACATTAAGAACGGTGGGTTCGAATCTGACTTAGGACTGTTGGAAAACGTGACAATAATTTTGCGCGCGCATCAAGGCCGTGTACAAAAGAGGGGTAGGAGGTGGGATTGGGAGGATGAGGGGGGTTTGTGGGATGTTCAACTCCACCCCTCTTTTTTCTTTCTTTTACCCTTAATCTGAAAAAAACCCCGGGGCTATTTTTCATAATCATGGGCTAGTCATTAAGAAATCACAGATTAATCACTGAAATGTCTAGATATAATCACTGAAAAATTAAGAGATAAGCATTAAATAATCACAAACTTGTCACTTAAATATCAAAACAAATAATCGATGAAAAATCACAAAAAATTTCACAAAAAATCACTCATAAATCAGTGAGTATATCACTTAAAACTCAATGGATTATCAATCGGAGATCACGTGATAATCATTAAAAATTCAATGAGAAATCAGTGAATATCACTTAACAATCAATAGGAAATCGGTATTAATCATTCAATAATCCCATGACAAGTCAATGATAAGTCAGTGCATAGTCAATGATAATCATGTCCCAATTTTGATGCCTAAAATCATTGAAAAATAAATCAATGGAAAATCTGTGATTTCTCAGTGATTAATCAAGGGGGCGTTTTCGTACTGGTACATCTGTCGTGGCTGCTCCCACCCAACCTGCGAGCAAAGTGGCTATCCCACGTCTTGCGAGCAACCGCAGTCCTCGTCCCTCATCAGGCATTCTGCTCCTACCTAACCACTCCCAGTCGCCCAGTCCAACCATTAGCAAGCCAAAGTTTGTTGCAATTCAGCCTAAGCCGCATTTCGCCAGTGATAACGGACTGGCGGCTCCATCTCTGCCCCAACTGAAGGAGGAAGAGACGAGCCGACGAGCTGGTACCGAACCGCTCGAAGGCTCGTTGGTTGAAGCACTCACGCACAGTCACGATGATGAGATAGCACATTATTGGTCTCAGCCTGGAGAGGCGATTACCGATAGTCTCAGCCCTAAGGTCCAGAACAATGAGCTTTCACAATTGCGTGTTCTACTCGAGCAAAATGAGGGTGAGCGCCGGCTTTGGGCCAATTTTCATTAATCAATTTTTCACCGACGTTGACTATGTTTATATTCATTATGTTTTGTTTTTTTTTGCAGCTAAGAAGAAGCTAGCAACAACAACAGCTGGATTGTTGGAGCGTCGCAATGTTCGATTTGAGACTCCATCGTCCCTTTCTGATCATCCCAACGGAATAGGAAATGGTAACGGTGGAGCGGTCCCACCCAGTCCCAACACTCGTCGAATGGCTTTTAATTTATATGATATGTATGATTATTGTCTGTAAATGAAAATAAATTGAAAGAAAAGAAACACAGCAGAATTAATTAAATTTATCGCATTCATTTTTTTCTTGTTTCTTTTGGTTTTTTTTTCGTTTTTGCGTTTTCAACTGTGCGTGATGGGGGGAGGTTTAGGGTGTTTCATTTTCAGGTTTTATTTTTTGATCCTGTTGGGAATTACAATCGGGGTGTTAAAATAAGAAAAAAAAACGATATCTGTAAAAATAAAATTAAAAAAAAAAATGTTTAACCCCCCCTCCGTCAATTTTTTTGAAAAAAAAGGCTCAAAAACATAGTTTTTAATTTTTTAAAATATGTTGCGCTTAATATATCAAATCGGGCTTTTAGTATAAGGTTCATAACACTATTATTTATCTACAGTAAAATTTTCAATACCATAAGTATCGATCTTATGTCCCCTCCTCCGTTAAATATAAAGAAAACCAAAAATCGCGGGAACAGAAAATAATTATAATTCTCACTACTGTCAGATGCAGTCTTTGTGTTGTTTTCATGATGTCAAGAAGTAAACGTAAAACGAGTGAAGATTGGTTGATAGGGCATGGAAGTGATCAGAGTTTAGCAATCGGTAATAAACTGCCCTTAAAAAGGAATGTTATGAAGCGCTGTTTACACATCCGACAAACTTTTACGTCAGAAAAAAAATTCCCTAAGGTTAGAGATGTTTTTTTAGTCGTTTACGAAGAGCTTTCAAATATATGGGACAGATCTGGAATCCTTATGAAGCCTATCAAAGATTGTCTTGATTACCTTGTTAAAATTCATGACATGTGGTCACAATTGAGTAAAATTCCAACGAGTAGACAAAGTACTGAAAATGCTGTTTTAAGAATCAAGCAACTCCAAGACTCTTTAAATGTTCTTTGCGATTTTTCGCCATCAAACGTTTTTGAGTTGCTACGGTCTAGTAGAAATCCGCATTGGATGGAAGATTACGGATATCTTTTGGGCCAACAAAAGTTTCCTCAGGTTGGTTCTCTGGGCAGCTTCGATCGTAAGAATGCCAGACGAGTAACGAGAAAACAGATGAGATCATTCTCAGAGAATCTTTCGTCCAATATTGAAACTCCACAGTTGATTGATTTTTCAGAAGAAAGTTCAACTGACGATGACGATACATCTGAAGACTATCAGCCAAATTTGACTCCAATTAGACCTAAGTCTGTTACTTTAGGAATACCAACCAAAAACCTAATGAAAATTACAGGACAAGTGGCTGATAGTCGTAATTTGAGTATTCGAGATCATCTTGTTGTTCAAGCGCAAATTGTTAATGCCGGTGGAGGAAATATTGATCAGATTTCCATGTCCATCTCCACTACTTGGCGCCAAAGAAATGCCAATAGGAAAGAAATTGCCGTGGGTATTCAATCAAGCTTTATAATACCAAAGAAAGTTGTCGTTCATTACGACTCAAAGCTCATAGAGTAAGTTAATTATAAATACTTATATACACATATTACAAACGTCTGACAATTCTGACTTATTTATCAAGATATCTTAGTGGGCTGAGTGACGAGAGAATTTCTATTCTTATAAGTGGTGCGCCGGAACTTAAATCACCGAAGCTCCTCGGAATTCCCATTATGCCAAACTCCACGGGATCATCACAGCACGACGCAGTAGTAAACTTACTTAAAGAATGGAAAGCTATAGATAACGTTATTGGATTGGTATTTGATACCACTGCAAGTAACACTGGTCGAATTAAAGGAAGTGCAACTGCAATACAGAAAACAATGGGCCGATCATTGCTTTGGCTTGCTTGTCGTCACCATATATACGAAATTCATGTAAAACATGTTTCAGAGGCAATCGTCGGTAAAAGAAATAGTCCATGCGAAGGAATTTTCAAAAGATTTCAGAAAGAATGGTTCAATTTAGATCAAAGTATAGCGGTAATTCATTCCTTATTTTGAATTAATTTAAAACGGCCCATCATTAATTTTTTGTGGTCACAGGGTCTTTGTCTTTTTGACTATGAATTGCATCAGGCGTTTAAAGATGAAGCCGAAGCTGTTCTTGAGTGGGGTTCAAATTGTTTGAAGAAAAATTCCTTTCCGCGTGAAGACTATAGGGAATTATTGGAACTTATTGTATTTTACCTTGGAGGAGAAGTTCCAAGAACGTTCCGTTTGAGAAAACCAGGTAAATTACGTCTGAAATTGTGCGAAGAGATAAAGAGTAATTATTAAATTTTTCTTGGGCTATTTCATTTGTTTTCAGGCACAAATCATCATGCGCGTTTCATGGCTTCCTCGATTTATTTTATAAAAATTGAGCTCATGTCTGAAAGGTTCCCACTCACTGACGTTGAATCCAATCAAGTCAAGAGAATGGCTGTTTTTATTGCACTGTTTCACGGACAATATTTTTTGAAATCTCGTCTTCCTACAATTGCCCCTGCAACCGACTTAAAATATTATTCATCAATGCTGAGATATAAGGAACATGATGAAAAAGCAGCGGATGCGGCAATCAAGTCAATTAATAACCATTTATGGTATCTCACTCAAGAATTAGTTGTCATGGCTATATTTGACAAAAATCTTCCACCTTCCCTGCGACAAAAAATGGTAGAAAATCTTTTACTTATCCCAAGATTGACAAATTTTGTTCCCGAGAAACCCAAATTTCCTAAAATTGATATTTTAACTGTAAACGACCCCGATTTTCTGATTAGTTTATTAGGTCCACGATCATGGTTATTGTTTAATGTTATTATTGAAGGGGATCTAGAATTAGATTGGATGTTGAGTGATGTATGCAAATGGCCTTCTACGGCAGGATACCAAAAAATGTTTATGTTTATTAAATCAATGGAAGTAGTTAATGATAGTGCGGAGAGAGGAGTTAAACTCATCAGTGATTTTAAAGATGTTACTCGTGATATAGAACAACAGCATTATCTCTTACAGGTAGTTGAAGCCCATCGACAAAAGTTGAATTCGTTAAAAAAGACTGACTTAATTAATCTTTAGTTTTTCAATACACTGTTTCGTTTACTATATATTTAAATTTCGTTTTTTTAAGGGAGGGGACATAAGATCGATACTTATGGTATTGAAAATTTTACTGTAGATAAATAATAGTGTTATGAACCTTATACTAAAAGCCCGATTTGATATATTAAGCGCAACATATTTTAAAAAATTAAAAACTATGTTTTTGAGCCTTTTTTTTTCAAAAAAATTGACGGAGGGGGGGTTAAACATTTTTTTTTTTAATTTTATTTTTACAGATATCTTTTTTTTTCTTATTTTAACACCCCGATTGTAATTCCCAACAGGATCAAAAAATAAAACCTGAAAATGAAACACCCTAGGGGAGGTTATTGAAAGGATGTGGGGGGGGGGGGGGGGGGTAGGCATATTTCTTTTTGAGAGGCTTAGGAGAGTACCCTCAGCGAAAAAAGAAAAAAACGAAACAAAATTACCAAACAAATGAAAAATAAACAAGGTGAAAAGGAGGGATCGTTGAATACGGCTTTCAGATAGTGTATTTCCGATTCTAAAAATACTTCAAAAAATGTTTTAGAATCTAATACTTCGTCCAATTGCCGTCTACTTCCCTTATTAATGCAAGCCTATTTCCCATCGAATTAATTAAAACTTTGCCAGTAAGTTTGGCGTCGACCCAGTTGATTCCAAGTGTCATAAACTGAACCCCAAAGTTCGTTGGCATTGGCGGTGTGCTGGAAATCCATAGACCTTACCATTTCTGCCCAAACATTTTCTATGGGATTAATGTCCGCTCCTTTAGGGGGCCATGGTAAGAGTTCAAACTCTTTTCCCTCATCTTCAAACCAATCCTGGACCACATAGCTTTGATGGATTGGAGATAGATCCTGAACAAATGGAACTGGGTCATCTGAAGTCGGCCCAAATCGAGCCCAAGCATAAGGAACCAGAGAGTCCTCGAGAATCCTTATATATTGTTTACTCGTCAGTCTCCCGTCGATTCGATGAAGAAACCCGGCGCCTTCTGCCGACATCCAACCCCACGCACAGACGGACTTTCGACCACTTCTCTTAACTGCCATCGTGTGGCCAGGATCGAATCGCGTTCCATTCGTGCGATAAACGAACGGACGAATGCATTCTTGGGACCTATAAAAATAAAGGCACATCAATTAAAATTCTACATCATTTATTCACATCATTACAGCAAGAAAATCATGGTCAGAAATGAAATCACGAAAACCCGATCGGGAGTAACATCCGGAATAAAGAAAATTTGAATTAATTTTGATTAATTATTAAAATTCCGTTCGGGAAAAACTTAATAAAAATCACGATCGACAGCAAAACATGAAAATCCCGACCGGGAGTAAAAAATGAAAATGTTGATCGGGATAAGAAAAACGAAAATCCGCTTCGGGAAAAACATAATGAAATTCAGGATCGGGATACATGAAAATCAAGATCGGGAGTCAAACATGAAAATCACGATCGGGAGTAATACATGAAAGTCCCGTTTGGGAAAAACTTTATGAAATTCACGATCGGGAGTAAAACATGAAAATCACGATCGTGAGTAAAACATGAAAATATGGTTCGTGAAAAATTTATGAAATTCACGATCGGGAGTAAAACATGAAAATCACGATCATGAGTAAAACATAAAAATCCCGTTCGTGAAAACTTTATGAAATTCACGATCGGGAGTAAAACATGAAAATCCCGTTCGGGAAAAATTTTGAAATTCACGATCGGGAGTAAAACATGAAAATCACGATCGGGAGTTAAAAACGAAAATCACGATCGGGAGTAAAACACGGAAATCACGATCGTGATTAAAAACATGAGAATCCCGTTCGGTAGTAACTACGAAAATCACGATCGGGAGTAACTTAATGAAAATCGTGATCGCAGTATAACTTTATGCAAATAACGATCGGGAGAAAAAACACGAAAATCCTGATCGGGAGCAAAACACGATAATCCTGATCGGGAGTCAACCAGAAATTTACTATCGTGAAAGGGATTACATTCCATAAAATCATGATTTCCTTAAAATTTTTCGATTCACGATCGGATTAAAGAAAAAAATTCACGATCGTGACTTACCCAAAAGTTTTCTCGTCGCTGAAAATCACGGAGTTCCACCAATCCTGATTGCGGTCACCATAGGCATTTGCGAATGCTAGCCTTTGTTCTCTCTGCATATCCGTAAGGAACTCTTTTTTACAGGGGACTCTAGCGTGTATTCCCCTACCCTTCAATTTACGGGAAATAGTGGAGCGTGAAATGGGCAATTCACATACATCTAAATAAAAAATATAACTATGAATCTTAAGGTTAGGGGGGGGGCATACAAAATTATCACCTTTGATTTCTTGCAATGAGGTAAAGGGCTTCGCTCTGATAGTTTGAAATATTTTGGCGTCTTGATCAGGTGTGGTGATTCGGGGCCGTCCCGATCCTATCTGGCGATTCACATCAAAGGTGTTGAGATAACGATTGATCCATTTGGTTACCGTATTCCTATGGCACCCAATATCACGCGCAATTCGGACGGCAGGTGCATTTCGCTGATGAAGCGCTATGATTGCACCTTTTTGTTGGACACTTAGGTGATTATTAGCCGGACGTTGGAACATGGTTCCTTCTTGAATACCAAATATAAACTAATTCTCCCTCCCCAAGTTGGGTTTCGTTATATCAACAAAATTGTTCTAAATACTGACCTTGTAGTTCCTTTTTCTAACCATAGAAACTTAGATTTCTTCATTTGTAGAAAACTAAAAGTAATTGTAACCCTTCCCCATGTTGACCGTATTCATGGTCGCAGCATATTGGGAAAAGCTATATAGGAAAAGAAAAAAAAAATGTTTCCCAGCCCATTATTTAAATCCCTTGTTCCATTCTATAATCTGCGCGTGAATCTCCTCAGTTGGTTAGAAAGATCCATTTACGCAACATGTCTTCGTTTCTCAGCGCCTGAGAGGTGAAAAAAAGACTGCAGTTTGCATTTTACATGCCGAAAGCAATTTGAATAACGTTATATTTTCAGATATAACCACCTTTAGGTAATTATTAACTTATTTAACCTTTAATTTTTAAGTTTTTATTTGTTTGCGTTTCGTATTTTATCGTGCTATATTTGCATTTTTTAAAATGTGTATTCGTATTTTATAACTTAAAAAATGTAACTTACAATCGGTTTTTTGTTTAATATTTAGCTTACATACTGGCCTACATGTATTTCGTGGCACGCGTCCACGTATATCAGTGAACAAAACCACAGCCAGTATCCGCGCATGGGCTTGGTTTTCATCCGATGGAGCGGGATCTATTGCGCTGCTAGATCATCTATCGGATAATCAGTTTGAGGAGCTGGTGGAGGAAGAGCTCATCCCTCAAGCTGTTGCCCGTTTCGGCACTGGTCCCGTCCGCTTCATAAGTGACAACGAGTCCCGAGTCCCATTCGAAACCTTGAATGCGCTCGCCATCTCGTACGAAGAACTAAGGTGGCCTCCTAAATCCCGTCATCTATCGCCTTTTAAGACCATATGGTCTTTCATTGAAGAAGGTATCCGTCTACAGCGTGGACAGCCCAGAAATGCGCACGAGTTGTGGGATTACGTCAGCCTCATGTGGGAGAGTCGAAGTGAGCAGCCACTCTTTTGGGTAGGACTAACAGCCAGCCTTCAAGAAAAACTACGCTCCATCGTCACTGCAGGCGGCGAGTTTACCGAAGCCAAAAAAAAATAATTAAAAAACTCCAATAATTGCATCCCTTTTAAAAATTAATTTATTTCAATTTTGGTGACAATATAGACAGTTATTGGAAAAAAAGAATTTCAGGTTTTCTTATTTTTTTACAAAATTTCGCGAATCTTTTTTCCCATACCACATACTTCCCTTGATCTTCCTCTCCCATCCATCAAAATAATTTAAACTAATCGAAAATGTCAACAACTTCAAACAAAACAAAACAGGTATTTTAGGGTTTGTTATATTTTATTCATGTTCGATTCACTCTATCATAATTAGTAAAAGCATGAAGCAAATTATTAAAACAAGTTTAGAATGTTTCTATGTTATCTCTCCAATTTACGACGACACCTTCAGATAGTGACCCACAGCCGCCATGTATTCTTTGACGTTTCGTTTTTTAGGCGGAAGTGGTGGCGCATTTCCGCTGCTACCGCTGTTAATCGTCTCCAATTGCTCGACGTGACTGCTGAATTTGCGGTGCATTTGCACCGTCGTACTGGTAGCGCCACCCGACGCAGATGTGTGTACTCGTTTCTCTTCGCTGAAATAAAACGCTTCTCTGTAATAATAATGACGAAATAAAACATGAATCATCACGCAAATGAGAGTTTGTGTTGGTGTTTATGAACTCACATCCCTTCCTGTTTGAAGGCCATAAAACCAGGTAATGACAAACTCGGTGAAATGCCGCAATCTGCCTGATCAACGTTATCGTATTGAGATGGCAATCTGTTGGCTCTTTGGCGACGTTTGGCCGGCAAGGCTGGCGGCACGTCAAGAGCGTTCACGTGATCTTCGCTGGATGACATTTTCGACGACGATAAAGTAGTGGCTGTGGCAGCCGAGCACTAGAAAGCGGAAGAGGATGAATGATGATGAGAAGTGTTGTACGATGCGAATGAAGATGTTGACGATGAAGAGAAAACGCTCGGTGAACTTTTTGCCATTGTTACGTCTCTACGACGCTCCTGAGATGATTCCCATCTTTATTCCGATTGGCTCTGTTATTAGATTCATTATTTAATTCGTTTTATTTTTACGGGTTGAGATAAATCGTTACCTGCTGCTCAAACATTCCGTGCATGGCAAGTGAATTGATGTGCATCACAGAATCAATCAAAGCTCTCATTTAACCAGGGTTGACAGGCCACAAAATCAGGTAACGCAGGTGGGTTACCTCCAGACAACAGAGGTAGAGCCAGGCACCAATTCCAGTGTGTTTTTCACCACCACATCTTCATAGAACTTCAGGGCATATCTCACCTGAGAGAAAAGTCAATCAACAATAAATCTAAAAGTATGATATCTAAAAGTATGTTTGTGTTGATAACATTGGTAAAGTGTGCTGATTGAGTGTGATGCACGAAGGCAGGTCTTCGATTAGACAAAGCAATTCAATCTTGGGATCTTTATCATTTCCGTTGGTCACATTGGTAGTGATTGGCAGTGCCTTTGGTTTGACAGTCACCTGGTTGGTGGTTGGGAATACAAACTTGACACTTTTCAAGTAAAGTAAACATGTGTGTAACTTTACCTGTTTCATCAAGAAGAAGCTGTTGATCAAAACATTAAAATAATCACTATAGATATGCATGACACTTGAGTCACTTACTCTTCTTAATGTCCTAACGAGTAACAAAATAAGAAATAACAACACTGATTTTTTAGTTTTTTACACAAGGCACACTGAGTCACTGACAGTTTCCCACTTATCCATTCCACAGAATTCACTGTAATCGGCGGCTTGCTTCGCATAAAGTGGATCTTAGATCTATCTTGGCATACTGTGGGAGACCTCCGACGGCAAAAATAATATTTTTTGTTTTGCAGAACCCATTTTAAAAAGCCTGCACACGATTTTATGCAACATAATGTACGTCCAACAAGGTCAATTTTTCCGAATATCTCTCCAGACATCTGTTAATGACAGGGCTTTTACTAAATCTCGGAGGGGTTCTAGCAATGCTAGTCTAATTTTTGATGGTGATGTCTTGCTACTTTTCCGATCATCGATCTCGTCCACGGCATTAAAATCTCCCAATATAACTGCTGGTGCCTTATACTGGGCAACATAAGCCGGAATAGTTTGACGGAGGAAAGAATCCCTATAAGTTTTATTTTGGTCACCAGATGGGGCGTAAATACACGCGAAAGCAAAACCCTTTACTTCCATGGCTATCAGCCTCCCCTCCGGTTCAAACAAAATGTTGTTGACACTCAGGCCGTGTCGTACTAGGATGGCTGTCCCATGTTTCCTAGGCCCGAGATTTGTGTGCATCTGGTAATGGTTAGTTAAAATGGTGCTGGAGTGGAATACTACCTCTTGCAAACATATAATATCAAGTTTATGATGTGAAAAGAAATTAAGTATTATTTGAAGTTTGTCAGGTGACGATATTCTGTTGATATTATATGTCGCGATGTTAGTCATGATTAATTTCTAAATTTGGGTTTAGAGGATTGGGGCTTGTTTCCTTGGGTTCTTTTCCTTCTAAAGGCTTCCATTGCTTTGAGAGTTCTTTCTTCTATAGGAGTCAAAGGAGTGCCGAGGGGCCCGCCCAAGGACTCCTGAGTCTCGCTCACATGACTAGTCGCCTGGCTATCAAGTGGCCGTTGGCTTGGTTGTATACTCCCATCGGAAAAAGAAATGTCCTCCTTGTGGTTAAAGAAGAGAAGAGAATGTCTTAAAGTGTAGGATTCTAGAACATTTCCTGAATTGGAAAAGTGTTACTAGGGTAAATAAATCAAAAACCCCCTTTTTTCCTATCTCCTTCTGCAATCGAAACCCCCCTGGATTTTTTTAAATTTTGCAACGCACCATCCGAAACTGGTCTATGGGTTTCGTCGGGGATCGTCTTAAGTTAATTCTAGGAAGGCCTAAGCTGCCTCTCGCTAGTCTTACGTTACATTATGCCTAGCCTTACGTAACCACCCAATTTTATTCGTGACAATTTTATATATCTGTTTAATTAAATTCTAGATTTGATAAATTTAAAAGGGTTTTTCGCTTTAGTTTATTATCTATCAATGCAGAAAGCTTAAATAAAAAGCCGAAATACAAACCCACAATTAAATTTACAAAACATAATGCATGGTATGAAATAACGGTCGATAATAAAATTGACAACATTTTCATTTGAATGAAATATTGTTTTTAAAAGCACTATTTATGAGGATTCATCCGTTTAATTCATTGCAATCCACGCGTAAGCCCGTGTGTCAGGCTTGTCATGCCTCGTTAGGGTCTTTACCGTAGGGTTCCGTACCATAGGGCATGGTTGTAGATATAATGGTTCCCAGTCACAGTGTTATAAGGTCCAATAAGGCAGCTGATTTTTTTGTGATCTTTCGTCACTTTGACAACCCCGCCACCTGGTGTTGGAAGGATGAAAGCTAACACTGAAACAACACTGAAATTTTCTAAGTCCCTCGTATGGCTCGTAAACAAAACAAAGTTGTAGGGCTTGATAAACATGCGTAAAACAGATTGATTTATGATTTCTAATTGATTTACTTCAGATGAAAAAAAAAATAAATTTTATTTTATTATAATGTATATTGGCCAAAGAATGAACTCCGATAGGAATCGAACCACGGAACGCGAGATCTAGAGATAGACGCCACAACCAATATACCATGAGTAGTGCTGAGAAAATGGTAACAACATTGGAGCAGACTGTTCCCCGTGTGTTAAATCTCTTATAGACATGGAATTTTTATTGTTAGTTAGAGATTGTGTGTGCAGATGGCAGCCCTTCCTAAGTTACGAAGGGTTTCGATGCCCTGAGGGAAGATCATTGACGGAGAACTTTCAATTTTTTTCTTATGGGACCTTATAACACTGTGACTGGGAACCATTATATCTACAACCAGAGCTATAGACTCCTGGTCGCTTCTCGGCTGTATTGGCTTCCCTATCCCGGTTGGATGGGAAAAGAGGTCCGATTTTCAGCGATTTTAGGGCGGAGCCTGTTAGAAGTGGCGAAGTGGAAACGTTAAAAAGCGCCATCTATGATTGTTGGGATTGGTTGAATCCATAGCTCCGTAGAAAAGTAAGCTATGATTCGCCGATGAGTTTTTCATAGACCCTTCCTGATTGGTTGGTTTAAAATGTAGTAACTGACACACTCACTAGAGGCGCTTGTTAACGTTTCCACATCGGACCTCTTTTCCCATCCAACCGGGATAGGGAAGCCAATACAGCCGAGAAGCGACCAGGAGTCTATAGCTCTGCTACAACCATGCCATAGGGTGGTACGGAGAGTGTTTTATTTCGAACGTTAAATAAAACCTTCTCCGTACTCCCCCCGAGACTATGTTGTATATCTCCCAAACTGCAAAAGCTAGGAGATTGCAGTTTCCACCAATCGACTTAGCGAAAAATTTCGCACAAAACCCACCCATCAGTTAATTTTTAGGACTACAAGCGACGATTTTCGAAACATCAAAACCCCCAAAATTATCTCTTTGAGACTTTGAGCAGAGCCATGAAAGGGGAGGTCTCTCAACTCCATAGGAAAAAGTCCATAAGGCAACGGCACAGAGATTGCTACGACGACGGTGCTGCCTCCTGTGTGTGTGTTTTGAACTACAACTTTTCTACGTTTTTTTTCTAAGCCCCATGTCAAAATTAAAAATCTCCTAATTCCATCAAAAAACTTTAAAAAAAACTATTTCTTGATAGAATAATGTGATTTATCAGTTTGGCATTAAAAAATGGAAAAAAAAAAAGTAAAAAAAAAATTATGAAACAAAACAGCGGCTCTACAGTATCGAACCTTCGAACCACAGGTCTTCACATCAGCTATCCATCGCTCTATCAACTGAGCTACGATTCGATGTTTGCCTCCTTAAAATTGCAATATATAAATTGAAAATTGAATGATTTTGGCCATTTTTACGCGTTACAGTGGCTAGATGGCAGCACAGTCGTCGTAGCAGTTCCCAAAAATGCCAAAATTAGGAGGATGGGAAAGAGTTAAACGTGATCTCAACTCGGAAAAACCGTGCCGCAGCCCAAGGGAAATTTTCTTATGGAGTTGAGAGACCTCCCCTTTCATGGCTCTGCTTTGAGTGGCGGACGGCTTGATAAAAGAAATTTGGCAAAACGCACATCTGTGCTCCAGACTACAGAGGGTTCTTACACGGACTACTTAAGCTAGAGGACGGGACTCTCGTCCTATCCCGCCGTGTTATAGCTTGTCGGGTGGATTTTAATCATAATTTAAAAAAAAAGGGTCAATCGATAGAGCGTTGAAAACCGATTCTAAGTCTCCAAAGCACCTTTCTAGTAAAGACATGAAATTAAAAGATATTTACATTTTAGTTTTGAGGGGACAGGAGAGGTGTTCGTTGGTTGTCTCCACCTAGCGTTAAGAATTCTAAACTCTTGTTTGGATTAAGAAAGAAAACAAGCAGAATGCGAATCACAATAACAACGTCATGAAAGTGTTCAGTGATAAAACTCATTAACTCAAATCGTGCAGTGAAAGAAATTCGTTTTCAGTGAGGTATTGTGTTCAAAAGGTATTGTTTTACGGTTTTCTATCTAGTTTTCTGATGTATAACATTCGAATCGATATTTAACTATATCGATTCTTAATAATTCGTCTGCTTTTCAAAAGTAAACAACTACATAGGTTTTAGCACTGAAATGGCAATAGCCCTCTATGGCTATTGCCATTGCGAGCCGAAATGGCAATAGATTTGACGGCATACGCAGTGAAATCAGTCTCTGACAGCGACTTTCTTTAGTTAAATAACCTTAACAAACAAGACTTATTAGTTTTCTTTTTCTTCGCGAACGTTCAGTGGGATGGGAGAGGAAAAAAATGGTAGTTATATTTATATCGTTCGAAAACACTCCAAAATCTTGCAAAACTTACCGCTAGGCGGAGACAACCAACGAACACCTACCCCTTCCCCCTTTGACTTATAATGAAGATAACACCGAAATTCAATATTTTCCGCATAGGGACAATTTATTAGACTATAGCTAATTTTTAAAGCTTAACTTATTAAATAAATAAAAAAAAATGCTGGCCGACATAGGAATCGTCGAAGTGACCCGTCCTCTAGCTTAAGTAGTCCGTTCTTATTTCTTAAATTTGAATTCCGAGTATCGATTATTGTATTTTAGCTTTAATTATTATCGATATGCATCATTGCTAAAAACCAAATAGTTAATGAATTAAGTAATTTGTACACTTATTATATTGTTAAGTTGTACAAGTTTACTTGTTCATACCTACGACCTACCCAAAGATTCTTCAAACTCAATTATTTCTTCTTGTAGCACAACGCCTGACTGCCTTTACACGTGCTTTACATACAAGTATAGTTTGTTATTTCAATATTTTTTTAATTATAAAGTTACATTCCAAGTGATACTGATAATTATTTGTTTTAAATTTCCCAGATCATGTGGAGATCTATGGTTTTCTTCCTAATTGTCTTATGCTCTATTTGCAAACATTCTTCTCAGTCTCCCCAAAGTTCATTCTTTGGCTGGCCATCAAGTGAAGCTGAAGTTCTGAAAACCAATAGCCAAACTAGATTATCAAACACATCTGGACCTGAAAAGGATGTTTCACAAAGTTCCCAGTTATCTGTTGAAAGCCAACTTGGTTCAGAAATGGTTCCTTCAAAATCTCAAATTTTAAAAAATCTGCAAGAGAGTATGGAATAACCATTAAAATAATTTCACAATTACATCTCAAATCAATTCTATTATATTATTTAGATGTTAACTCAACAGCATTTAATACTTCAGAATTTCTTCAAAAAGACAGCTTGACACCTGGATTAACGAATTATCTTAGTGATGAATTAAGTTCGTTCCTTTCTACTGGTGTTGTTTTTCTGGGAGCTGCATTAGGACGTGGTGGGTGTGATTTAAAAGCTGCTTGTCTTGCAGGAACTTTTGTCCCACAGATACAAGGAAGAGACATAGCCGTTGTGTAAGTGTCATTTATATTCACTTTGTTATTTCTAAGTATTTCACTTATTCAAATTAATCAGTGCTGCAGAGCCACTTGTACCTGAAGTTTGGAAGAATTTTTATGAAGCTGCAAAATCAAGCATCATTCAAGGGCAAGATTGCAGTCAGTTTGATTGCGCATAATTTCAAATTTGTTATAATAATAATAAAGTAAACATAAGTCATTACTGTACATTAAAATATCCTGTATGTCTTTGTACAAGAAAAACAGATGCTGAATACAACCTTATTAACCCTTTACACATATTTACTATATCAAGTGTTGCTAAGACAAATAAAATTATTTCAGTTTTTTACACCTTAAGAAACTTCTATGAACAATAATCATTGAATAAGATTCCATTGTAATAAAAGACAAGCCACAAGTTATTAATAGAACAAAAATGAGGTTTCAATTTTAAAAAGTTGAACTAAAAGCAAAGGAAATCTTAACTGCTTGTGTGAAGATATTCTAGATATGTAGTAAACAGAACCTAACTAGAATAAAATAGTTTAGGTACAATCCTTACATAATTGACAAAAATGAGCATAGTGACCAAAAAACAATTCAGTTAAATTATTGGTGGGCAAGATTGCTGCAAATGAATAATTTAGCCACAGATTTTGTGTGTTCTTTCAACTGGAACTCTGGAGTCATAATTTTATTTTTTTCAGGATTGATCTACTATGTCCATCCCTGCATTATAAGATTACATATTTTCCCATCAATCAAAATTTTTTGTGATTTGAAAATCATTCAAAAACCTTCTACTTCATCAACTTCAGTTTCTTCAACACACAAGTCCTTTTCAGATATTCGTTCTTCTTCATTGTTTTGAACTTCTTCTTCGTCTTTCTGCATTAGCTGTCTAGCTAATTTCACAGCCATGAACTCATTATAATGTGATTTACGTTTGTGTTCAAAAGATTTCCTTTTAGCTATAATAAAATTAAACATAAAAAAACTGTTTAAATTTTATTTGGACCCGCACCACTAGGTACCTTTATCATTTGGAGTTTCTTCATCTTCTTCTTCTTCTTCAGTTTCAACAGCTTCAGTTTCAACATCAAGTTTTTCTTTATCAGCCATCAACCTAGAATTTTCACTGATAGATCTTAATTCTTACATAATATTATAAGTTGAATTATTGCCTTTCAGTAAGAAGTTTACTATCTATTTCATGATTATCTTCCTCATCCCCTGAATCTTCTCCGTGATAACTAAATGGTGTTTTTGGCTCTTCAATTTTCATGTGACCATAATCTTTATCAGGTGGATGATGTGTAGCTAAAATATTCATTTCATCCCATTTTGCCCCTCTGTTAGTAGTTGACCTAAAGATGTAGTAAAATAAGGTTTATTTCTAGTTCCAAAGAAATTAATAACCCTAGTATTAGTATGCATAAGTAGCATAAATGTAATTTACCCTTTGGTAGAGGAAGACCCTTCAAAACTAGTTGAATTTTTTAAAATTCCTTTCACTGGAACTTTCATTAAATTCTCAGCCATTCCCTTCCTCTGTCGACAATTATCTGTCAAATTGTCAATGTCACTTAACTTAAGTCAGAACCAGCAAAGACCAATGGTTCAGTTAACCATTACTTCAATTACTTTCAGTCAATTCGGCTGCTACAAGCCTGGCGTAAATGCAGACAGTAAGCCACAGACTAAAAGATAAAAGCTATTGCACATTTGCGCTCTCCGAAGCGCTCTAGTGTCAAAAAACATTATTGCACTCCGGAGTCCTCTAGTGTCAACAAGGGTTTTTGCACTCCGGACTCCGGAGTCCGGATCCAGTTATGCTCAGAGATGATTATGCGGGAAGCGGAGTTTCACCCGACAAAACTCAACTCCGACAAGACCTCGAAACAACTCCGACAGGGGTCGATTTTACTCCGACACGTCGCGAATTAACTTCGACACTCTTAGATTTTACATCGACAAAACAAGATTTCCCCCCGAATCGACAGCGATGCAGCAAACTGTTATATTTTTCAAGTAAAGACAATCAAAGTTAAAATACCTTTACGATGTGTTGCTAAGGCTGTTTAAATGTTTATATAGGGGGTGTATACATATGCGGGGGTGTTTCAATAACTGTTCCCGTGGTAATGCGAGCGGTAATGAAAAGTAAAGAGGCAAAAAATCATTAATTATTCTATAGTGGCATAACCAAACTGTATTTTAGGGGCCATGTTTGCTATTATCATTGTCGTTTAAAAGAGTCACAAGACTCATCCTAATTTCTTCAATTTTATGAGTTAGTAATTGCAAAAATTTTTTGTATAAATATTTTTTTCGTTCGCGCATTTAGTCATAATTGTTTGATCTGTAAAATTTAGAAGCCCTTGTGAAATCAAACGCGGATACTGAACTAGATTTACAAGCTGTGAAACACGCCTTCAGCTTATGGATTGACGATGTTAAAGGGTAACAGTTTGCTGCATCGCTGTCGATTCGGGGGGAAATCTTGTTTTGTCGATGTAAAATCTAAGAGTGTCGAAGTTATTTCGCGACGTGTCGGAGTAAAATCGACCCCTGTCGGAGTTGTTTCGAGGTCTTGTCGGAGTTGAGTTTTGTCGGGTGAATGTACCCTTGCCGATTATGCTATTTCTTTACTTTACAGTTCAATTTCTATTTGATTTTTCTATTTGAATTACGATTCATTTAATGACGCTTGACTTATTGCAAATATAATCACGCTATTTATATTTATCCCCCGAGCAGTGTTCTGTATTTGACGAAAATTCACGTATTTTTAAAATAAAATACTTTTATTTTAAAATACTGGGGTTGGAAAATACTTTTTATCGGGTTTTTTTTCAAAAATGCCAAATAAAATAAAATACCAAATAAAATACAGTATTTTAATATTTATTTGAAAAGTAAAAAATACCAAATAAAATAAAATAAAATACAAATACTTTTCTTTTCTGCGACCTTTTTGTTTTTATTCAGCCAAGCTAGTGAAGCTACGCATAATAGCCTAACTGGTAAATTTGTAAATATAGTAATTTTTAAAAGTAAAAAACATTTTTTATTCTATGTTGGGTGGTCAAGTTCTGTTTATTAAAAGATCAATCATTAATGGATTGAGTTCAATCACTTCAATAAGATTCAACAGTGCTATTGATCAACTTTGAATTATGTTTGAGAAAGAGTAACTTTTCCAACAAACCTTTAGTTCACATTCACTTTGCCGTTTAAATATCACAGTAGGGGAGACCGGACCCATCTTGGACAGTCGCGGTTTTTTCCTCTTAGGCCTATCTCCCGAACCCCTAGGCAAAAGTGTTTTTTTTTTGTACGAAGGTCATTCGTTATCTTTGCCCCCACCCCCTTGATTTTTTTCAACGGCGTTACTTCAAAATTGTAGAAGTTACATCGATTTCTATTTTTCGGTTTTTTTACCGAGCCGGGGTGGAATTAGACAGGGGCCAGTACCAAGTTAGACGGGGTCCGAAAAGGGGGAAATAAAAGTCTTAAAATTATTTTTAAAATCTTTTATGATAGTTCTTGTTGTAACAAGTAATTAAAAACTATTTTTTTGGTGATGTAAATGTAAAAAAAAATATTTTTCTTATATAGAAAGAAAATGTTGTTATTGAATAGGGAAGATATAGGAGAGGTGGAGGTTAACATTAAATCGATTTTAATAATCGATTTGAGAGAAAAAAAAACGATTATTTCCGTGTTTCCTCACTTCCCTGCACATAAAAAAATTTTTATTTGCGCGCCTTTACTTGGCTCCTCCCTCTCCACCCCCCTCCTCCCTCTCCGGTTTTTGGCTGTTTTGTTGGAGGAGTTGGCATAGATAAAGGGCCATCTGGATTTGCTGTCCATTTGATTTCTCTCAGAAATAGTTCCGAAACGTCGGATAGAGGAGTTTTATCTATGCCAAAAAAGAACCACGAGACCCATCACCCCCCTTATGGAACTTTCAACACAGCGAGAAGCAACCAGGATGACTCCGACAAATTTGTTTTTTTAAATTGTAGACAGAATCCATTGGATGACTCTGTCGTCGAGTATTTTAAGTATTTTATTTGAGTATTTTAATAAAAAAGCATAAAATACCAAATAAAATACAAGTAAAATTAAATAAAAATAAACGATAAAAATAAAATAAAAAATACCGTTTTTTTGTATTTTATTTTTATTTTGTTTTATTTTATTTGACAAATATACAGAACACTGCCCCCGAGCAGAACGTTTCTTCAAAAAATCTATTCATTGAAACAAAAACAATAAAATTGAGCTCTCAAGTTCCAGCGTTGTCAATTTTTCCCAAATGTTAAAATCTCGTTGTACACGGATGATATTTTCATTTGCATTACGCCTTATGGAGTTATCGACAACGACAAAACCGTATTGTAACGGATAAACTTGTTTTCAGTTTGGGATATTTTAAAATGGATTCTTTCGTTTTAACTTTTAAGGTTATCATTTAGGAATTATTGAAAACCATGTTAATTTTTAAAAAATCTGAAATAATTCAATTTAAAAAGCGATTGATTCAATTTTTAATTTTTTCTCTTTTCTTAAAAAGTGTAAAAATCTAATAAAACAACGCGATAAACATTTTGTCGAAGTTTTTGTCGGAAGTAATCGAAATACTTTAGTATAAAACGAATTAAATGAATAAATAATTATCACTTAGTTTTGGGGGGTTTTATTTCAAAACCGGAAGAAAAAACAAAAAAAAAACAACGCGATAAAACGTATTACCGAAAATATTAAAAATAAAATTTTGATAATCCAATGATAAACAATAAGGAGCAAAAAATCGAAAGAATTTTTGTCAGCGCGACAAAACAGTGTGTCAAAACGTACCATGCTTCTAGTATAGGCTTAAATTCTGAACAAACTTTTGCAAATTGTTTTTTAATTCCATGCCTGGTTGCGATTTCCGAAAAATCAAAAGCCTGGAATTTTGCCTCATTGAGTCGCGTATTCGGTGTTAAAACGAAAATTGGAATTTCACACCAATTTTTTTACATGGGCATTTCAGGTTTTTGGGACAAAAAATTTTACTGCAGTTGAGATAGGCAGGGAGAATTGAGGGAGGAGGTAAGCTTTTTATCATATAATGCAAATCTTAATTTACACGATAATTCAGTAACATTTTTGTGCAAGCATATAGAATTGATATCGTAGAATACGATTAATCTTTTTTTTTTATTTTTCCCGTGAATTTAAATGATTAAACGAGAATGTCCCAGACTACCTAACCCTAATTTATAATTCACCCTACAGAACAGGCTCCTCCCAAAAATTTTCGAAAACTTTAGCCGTCGCCTATGGGAGAACGGCTTATTTTAAAATTAACAAGCCGTCCTCCACTCAAACAGACCGTTTTGGGGTTTTTTGATTTTGCGGAAATTATCACTGGGAGTCTAAAAATAAACAAATAGATGGGTTTTGTGCGGTATTTTTCGCTGTTGATTGGTAAAAACCGCAATTGCCTAGCTTTTGTAGTTTGGGATGTATTTGAAAAAACTGAGAAGGGGTAGCCGAAATGTTGACTTTTTTCGGTTTTGTGCTGCAGTTTTCTCGTCAACTGCTGCGCCTAAAAAATATCTAATTGTTTTAAAATGATGGGTTAGCCCATCTCTTCAAACAATTTTAATATTTTTTCAATACTTGGCTCAGAAGCCGATATATTAACGATTAAAATTTGGCAAAAATTTTCCGAAATTTCTTCGTTTTTTTGGCCATGCCGGCCTTCATCTCATAAGCCACCTAGCGCTGGGAAACACAATTCCTCCTTTCTTTACCTTTAGGGTATTTTGGGTGGCCATCCCCGAAACTATCGCCAATCGACCTAGAAATGGGGGGCTTCGTTGGTGGCCCCTAAAGGCAAAGAAGGGGGATTAACCATTATGGAAAGTAGTTTTAAGGCCAGCGGAGCCAAAATTTCAAAAGACTTCTGTTTATGTGGTATTCATTTTAATGATTTTAGTTATCATTGACGAATTCAAACAGAAAATGATGTTAAGTAAAGATGCCAATTGCCATATTATCTCAAGAGCACACTGAGGACATTCTGAAAACTCAATGCCTGTTTTAGGAGAACTTGAGGATTGCAAAAACAGCGAAGATACTGAAACAACACTATCGTGGTAGTGAATGAATCTGAGATGGGAAGTATTACAGAATCGTCTGTTGTGAAAGAAACTATGGCTAACTTTGCTATGGAAAAATGGCCATTGGTGTCCGCCTTCGAGATTTTTGTTCTCGTTGGTGTAATCTGTGTATATGGCGCGTCTTAGGTTAATACTTCAGACATAAGTCACCTTACAGTAATTACCAAAAGAACTTCTGTATATAGAAAATGATCCAAGAATTGGATCCCAGCAGTTATAAACGGAAAAAGGCTTAAGAGAGACTGAACATATTAGTCCGAGAGCCCATGACAAAAAGATTCTTTTTTCTTCCTAGGAAGGTTTGGGTACATTTTTGGAATCGTGAGCCGATGGTAGTTACGGGAAGCCCGGTCTGGCTCGGCGCCGTGGGGGCGTTCAGAAGTAACAGACTCCCGAACTCGGCGGGAATTGACATTTTGTCCCCAAATTTTCTTATTCATCATTTTAACACACAAAATAGAGAATTAAAAGTTGTATCGATCCCGAAGGACCAGATCGAATATATGGAGCCGTTTGCTAACCAGACGCAGCTTTAGGTGAAAAACCCACTTGTTTTGTCAATGGCATCGTCGCATGTCAACCGCCAAAATCAAAAAATTAGTTTAGAAAGTGGATTTTTTAAATGAAAACACCAGATTATTTTAAAAAATACTACAGCAATTGAAAAGAATCTGTTTTACTTATTTTAATTGATAAAAAAAATTATCTCTTTCTTTTAGACACTTAGCACAGACATCTTCACCAGAAGAAGCTAGGATATTTTTTATGGTTTGCGGTGTCATGGTATATATTTACCGTCTTCAATATTCCATCCATATACAGTACCCACCACGAAATTAAGAACACCCCCCTCGTTTTCGTGTATTCTTATGGCGCTACGTGTCTCATTGCAACTCGCATAACTTTTGAACGGCTAGGGATAGAATTTTTTTTCTTTTTTTGGCGACCAGAAGAAAAGTCGATCTACAAATCATACACACTTGACATTTTTGTAGGACTTACCCCCAAGTCCCTACACTCTCGTTCACAAATTAAGAACACCCCCTTTTCCTACCATAAGCGCCGTGTTAAAACCGGCTTTTAAAAAAATCGATAAAAAATACTTCGCAACATGATAGCGAAACCTGGTTTACACACATATATGACAACCTGTATACAGAATAAATAGAACCCACTGTATATTCTATCGATGGAATATTGAATACGATAAATATTCGATTAATTGATTCAATGGGCCCATGACACCGCAAACCATAAAAAATATCCTAGCTTCTTCTGGTGAAGATGTCTGTGCTAAGTGTCTAGAAGAAAGAGATAATTTTTTTTTATCAATTAAAATAAGTAAAACAGATTCTTTTCAATTGCTGTAGTATTTTTTAAAATAATCTAGCGTTTTCATTAAAAAAATCCACTTTCTAAACTAATTTTTTTATTTTGGCGGTTGACATGCGACGATGCCATTGACAAAACAAGTGGGTTTTTCACCTAAAGCTGCGTCTGGTTAGACAAACGGCTCCATATATTCGATCTGGTCCTTCGGGGATCGATATAACTTTTAATTCTCTATTTTGTGTGTTAAAATGATGAATAAGAAAATTTGGGGACAAAATGTCAATTCCCGCCGAGTTCGGGAGTCTGTAACTTCTGAACGCCCCCACGGCGCCGAGCCAGACCGGGCTTTCCGTAACTACCATCGGCTCACGATTCCAAAAATGTACCCAAACCTTCCTAGGAAGAAAAAATAATCTTTTTGTCATGGGCTCTCGGACTACATAGGCGCCTATCAACCAGAACATTCTTTTTCATTACAACGAAGTCTGGTTACAAAATGTTGAAATTTAACTGTAACCCTCAAGGTCATTTTTCTGAATTCAAGACAAACTGATGGCATTTAATAAGAGGGCAACTTATTGTTACGTAGGAAAATGGCCATGACTAGCTAACCCTCATTTGGAAGATTTCAGAAATGTGGCCTTTAGTAAGAGGACAACTTATCGAAACGTAGGAAAATGGGCACAACTCAATCCACATTCTTCTACATCCTCCACTTTATTAATATCAATCTAAAAGAAATGAAATAACTGCAATTACTAAGTGAAAAGATAGTTAGCAGAAGTCACGTAAACATGAAACAACGGCATTTTCAATGCTACATTCTACTACTACTGCACTAGCTTCCTGGACAAATAAATGAGAATCATAAATATAGATATTTAGAATAAGAACAGAAAAATCTTATTCGGACAAGACACACACATCCGTCAAGGAAAACACTCGTCTTGTCAAAACGTAAACAAGAAACAAATGACGAACGACGCTCACAATACCAGAATTGTGTCGTTTTGCAAATTGAAAATAGGTATAAAAATACGTAACTAATCACGATAAAAACTACATCTGGTGTTGTAGTTTTTCACAGTGATTCAGCTACACATAAAAATAATTTGGGAAAATGGAAATTGCGAACGCTATCTGTTCCTTCAACTCACCAACTCTCGGACCAATGAAGTCCCCTTTCCCCAACCCTTGAACCAATGGGAAGCCTTTAAAAAGTCACATGGGTCCATTAAACACTTTTTGGCCCATAAGTGCCGTAAAAGCCTTCTAGATTTACTGAAGTACATCTCTCAGGGATAACTAATGACGTCAGTTTATGGAAATAACTAATGACGTCAGTTTATCACTTAACAACGACTTCTTGTTGCGTACCATAACTCTTGATAATTCATATGCCACCAAACCGGATGGCCACTTTACATTAAGAAATAAAAACCATAAATTCAAATCCAATTTCAAAAAGGATCAACGGAAATCCTTCCAGTTTATTTCAAGGCTGATCCAATTAAACAAAAAAAAGTTAAGAACTAATGGCGATTTCCTTAAAGATAAGAAAGTTACAAAGTAAACTAACCAAACAAGAATCATTCACCGAAGACGCGAAAGAAATTTTAAAGAATGAACTTATAGAAATAAAAAACGTTTGCCAAAAAATAGAGAATTCTCAAAATAGCTCGTTGACATCGCTTACATTAAAAAATTTTACTCCAATTCAAGATACGAAAATATACAGGAATTTTTTACTTTCCTTGTCCAAGAACGTTAAGAAGAAAATGGAGAAAATACGTATACTGTTCACCTGGCTACCAAGAAAATATATTTAAACAAACCAGGAAACCAATAAAGGAAAATTTACTTGATTCAAATTACGTTATAAGTTTTGACGAAATGGACAGGCACACAGAATGGCTCAGATATGACACTGCTGGCGCAAAAAAAAAATCTGGTATACACAACCCGTTTGTTTGAAGATCAAACACAGTACGCCATCAAGAGCTGGAAAAAGCGAGTAAGGTTATGGTGATACTTAAGCTTATAAAAAGTGGAGAAGAGAAAAAAATAGTTTGATATTTCTTTTACCAATGGAAATCTCAGGGGTGTTCAAATTGCTGATTTGGTGGTAGTGTGATGGTCAAGCAACGAACATAGCCATGGTCTACGAAATTACGAATTGGGTATATAATTTAAATGAAGATTTAAAAAAAGAATAGATATTCATCATCTATCATCTTTGACTGGCCAACCTTGATGTAAACTCCCTAGAACACTCATTTAAGGATGAATATATTTAGTAGGCGAAGTCTTTTTGTCTTACACCTCACATGTTGAAGCTGGTGTCACGGATGGATGGAAGCTCTTCCCTTGGTACTTAGAGTTCCTTTGTTCTTTCTTTTCAGGCAACGAGGAATCCAAAAGACACGCAGGTGTAAATGGATTCCTCGTGCCGTGCTGTCGCTTTCAAATTTAACCTCCAAAGGGGTTGAAAGAAGCTTTGCGCTCATCTAGACCTTATCTAGATGACCATCTTCCAACTAGATACTACCGGCGTCATCCCGTAACAGGGTGACGCTCTTTTCCTTAAAATACCCTGAGCAATGTAGACTCAGGGTTCAGTCTTGCTCATACATTATCGTCGGTTGTTTGTTGAGTAAAAAACAATTATTTTTAAGTCTCAGTAGTCTCACTTCATCACACCTTACTTCATCAAGTGGTAGTTTAAACTGCCCGCGTCAATTAAGGCTGCCCGTGGCTGTTTGGCAGTGACGGCAAACCGTTGCCCCCCCCCTCCCTCGCACCCCTATACATAAAGGAAAAGACCAAATTTCAGGCAGCAAATCACAGCGTGCGCTCATCCGGAAAGACAGACAGACAGATGAGAGACTCACAAAAAAACTCCACCACCTAAATTTTTTTATAATATGTGGATTAATAGTTATTGTTAGGTTAGGTTAGATTAGGTTAAGTTAGGTTAGGTTAGTAATAAACATAATGTAGGTTATATAATAAACAAACTAGCTAATAGCTATATCAAAAAGACACACTCTAATGGACAAGTCGACTCCTACAGACTAGTCGATAAGAATAGACTTTCCCCAGTAGAAAAAGCGACGGTGCGATTCGTCGCTAAGGATCGACGACACATCTGCGACCAGCCTGACCCAATTCTTTAGAATGGCCCTATGCAGGTAGAAGAGAGAGCAGCGTAGTCGGGTAGGCTACCTTCTTTGCCTCGCACATTCATCACATTTTTCGGAGTATTCTTATCTCTTTGACCCAAACCAGCATATTTTTGTAGTTTTCGTCCCAAAGAATTCTGTCTTCAGTGTGCGACCTAATATCCTGGAAAAGGGGTTAATTTCTTTGCTCCCGCACGATATCAGTGGCTTCTTTGAGCTGCGTATGGACTACCGCAATCGTGATGTGAGATAGGCAATCCACTTCCTCATTTACCTTGGCCTATACTAGACGGCATATTTCAATCGTGAATAACTCGGCCAATAAGCCGAAGATAATAAAACGGTTAAAATAGCCCGTAGTTCAGGAATTAAACTTTCATCCTGTAAAATTAGTTTTTTTTTTAAAGCTCTAGTTTTCCCCCAAAACTGATGTAAAAAACGCACGATTTTTGGCCAACCACTCATGGTTTTTTACATATTTCTTAAAAACTAAACTAGCTAGGAAATCGCCGTTTGTTTTATTGAAACTGGTGCAAATTGTTATTTAATCTGATGCCTAGTTTCTATTTCCGAAAAAAATGAGACCCCCAAAAAAACCCAGGTTTTGGCCTCATTGAGTCGCGTATTCGGTGTTAAATGATAAAGAAATTAACAGATTTTTTGTCCATATAGATATAAAACACATTTTTTAAATTTATCTCGTAAATCCTTATGGCAAAAATGTAACTCTCAAAAAGCTGTTTTTTTTTTATTATTATTATTTTTTTAAAAACTACAGTTATTGGAAAAAATACACCAAAGTTCAACCCCGATTAGATAATATGTTTTTACATGAATTTACTACAATTTTTTTTTTAATTAATTGATATCTTCTATTCCCCCACCTGTTAGAATTTGCCCAATAAATATAAAAGGGACAATCAAAGTGCAGCGTTACCATGTATTGATGATGACTGAGAGAGAGAGCAGACTTTACAAGACTTAATATTGACAGAGGGAGTACGGGCAGTTACAGGGAGAAGCCTCTGCTTGCCTCCTATTTCCAACACACCCACTCAAGCGTAGGCATCGACATTAAACGATTAACAAGCACAAGTAACAAATTTAACAAGTACAAGTAACTATGTTGATCTCGTTTCTCAGCTTCACAAATCTTGGTCCTGTCAAAGCCTTTGTTAGTATGTCGGCAAGCTGCGCATCTGTATTGATGTAAGTGACGTCAATGACTCGTTCCTCCTGCAAGGCTCGGATGAAGTGAAATTTCACATCAATATGCTTCGTGCGTTGATGAAATTCAGCATTCTTGACGAGTTTAATTGAGGACTGGTTGTCACAGAACAGGGTAGTAGGCGTGGATCCCTGGAGACAAAAATCTTGTAGAAGACGTCACATCCACACTACTTCTTTTGAGGCTGTGGCGGCTGCTACATACTCGGACTCGGTAGTTGACAAGGAAACACACTTCTGTCGTTGACTCTTCCAACTCACAGGACCTCCATTCAACAGCAAAACAATTCCAGTAGTCGAGCGTCTGTCATCCAGGTTCGAGGCAAAATCAGCATCGGTGTAGGCCACAAGTTCATTCTGAGAGTCAGAGCTCCCAAAAACAATTCCATGACTTGCGGTCCCATTTAAATATGAGAAGATACGCTTGACAGCCTCCCAATGAGCCTGAGTTGGAGAGCTTGAGAATTGTGATACTTGACTTACAGCAAAAGCGATGTCGGGTCTGGTACAGGTAACAGCATAAATCAAAGATCCGACTGCCTCGCGAAACGGCTCCATCAATGTTGGACAGGTGGACACGTCACTATCAAAACCTTTTGATAGACGCGAAAATGGATCCGCAGGAACGACACGAGTTTTGCAGTTAGAAAGGCCAAATTTCTCCAAAAGCCGCTTGATGTAGTTTTCCTGAGAGATGTGGATAGTTTTCTTCAAACGGTCTCGAGCTATTTCAATTCCAACAAAACAATTAGCAGGGCCAGATGTCATCTCGAATTGTTTGGCTAAAAAATCCACCACACTGACAAGTTTTGAGGAATGGCTACTGCAGATTAAACCATCATCGACCCATATTGCGATCACTGTTAGACACTTTTCTTCATTTAGAACGTAAATACACTGATCCGCACTGCTTCGAACAAAACCAAAACTAGTGAGGAATCCGTGAAACTTCAGGTTCCAAGCTCTAGAAGCTTGCTTTAGGCCATAAAGGCTCCGTTTCAACTTACAGACTTTTTCTTCATGGCCACGAGAAATAAAACCTTCGGGTTGGGCCATGTACAATTCTTCTTCCAAGTCTCCATTTAGAAAAGCAGTCTTCACGTCGAGTTGTAACATCTCGAGATCTAAAACGGCAGCAATTGAAAGAAGAGCACGTAAAGATTCATATTTCACAACAGGGGAAAAGGTCTCATGGAAATCAATTCCTGGGCGCTGTGTGAAACCCTTGGCGACAAGCCTAGCTTTAAAACGACGAATTTCTCCTTGTCCATCAAGTTTCAATTTGTACACCCATCTATTTTGGATAGCTTTCCTGCCAGGTGGTAAACTCGTCAGCGTCCAGGTCTTGTTTTTGACTAAAGAATCCATCTCCTCTTCCATCGCATTCTTCCAATGTTCTGCTTGAGGGGACTCGACAGCATTCTTGAAGTCTTTCGGCTCTTCCACAGCACCCACTGCAGCAAGCTTAGCATAAAACTTGTTTGTAGACTCATCGATCCACCTCACAGGTGGTCTGCGAACTCTTGGTCCAAGGGAAGGCTCTTGAGTGTGATTAACTGTAGAAACGCCGGTTGACTCTTGCATGTCAACGTTTTCATGGCTAGTACTGGAACTACTGGTTTCTTGAAACTCTGTGAGAAGATTTTCTTCATTTGGAATGTTGCTTGGTTCAATTGGCATGTTGAATTGTGATATTTGAGACTGCCTGGTTTCATCTTCAAAACAGGAGTTGGCAACCAGATCAAAAATGCTGCTTGGTTCATCAATATCAACTGCTCGATCATCCAGCTCTTGAAAAATGACATCCCTAGAGATTAAAACTTTGCGATTTACAGGATCCCAGGCCCTGAAAGCTTTTTGGGTTTCACAATAGCCCACATGCTGACATTTAATGGCTTTGGGATCAAATTTTCCTCTTCTTTCTTTTGGGACATGCACATAAACTGTAGACCCAAAAACCCTGAGGTGAGACAAATTTGGCTTCACTCCCTTCCATACCTCGTATGGAGTTTTACCTTCTACGGCTTTAGTTGCCACTCGGTTGAGCAGACAGCACAGTGGGATGCTTCCGCCCAGAGCTCCAAAGGAAGGGATGAGAAATAGAGCATACTCCTTGCCGATTCCAGCACCGTTCTGTTAAGTCTCTCTGACACACCGTTTTGCTCTGGTGTGTAAGCCGCGGTTTTTTCATGTCGTATGCCGTGCTCACTAAGCCATGTTTCAAACTCCTTCCCAATGTATTCGCCGCCATTGTCACTTCTCAGACAGACAACTGGGTTTCCAATTTCAACTTCAACCCTTTTTACAAACTGTCTGAAAAGGTCAAAGACTTCTGATTTCTGTTTGATAAAATAAATGACACTATAGCCACTATAATCATCTTTGAAAGTTACAAAATATTTGGCACCACCAGGGGATGAGACTGATACCGGTCCACAAACATCGGAGTGAATCAGATCGCCAATTTTCTTCCCTCTGGTTCTGCCAACGGTTGAAAAGGAGAGACGCTGGTGTTTTCCATACATACAACCTTCGCATACCAAATCTTTTCTTAAATCTTCGCTGAGGATAAGACCATCAGCCATGAAGTCGTCAGCCATCTTCTTTATTGTAGAAACAGCAACGTGCCCAAGGCGCCGATGCCAAAGATGTATCGAATGAGGTGTTGATTTCGCCAGGGCTGAGAAAGATTCCATTTGTGGTTTAGGTGTAATTCTTTTTCCATGACAGCTGATGATATCGAGGATGTATAAATTATTTTCTTGACTCAAACCAGCTAGACGAACTTCACCATTTTTGCTGATCTCAACTTTGCAACCTGAAAAGACAGCTTTAAAACCATGAGAAGTGGCTGACTTGATGCTAAAAAGATTGACACCAAGCTTGGGGATGTGCAAAACCTTCTGAAGAACACCATGATTGTAGTTTCCTTCTACGCCACACATAATGGGAACATCACCATAGCCAGCAACTTGTAACGGTTGAGAATCTTCACCAATGCCGGAAACGGGCCATGTTCCTGCTTTTACGGGAACATAGTTGATAAAGCACCATCTTTGGTCTGACATGTGTCTTGTTGCACCAGAGTCAGCAATCCAGTATACCTTTTTGACTTTTGAAAAGAAACTGTATGATCGAAATGCATAATCACCAGACCAACCTTGACTTGGTTCTTTTTGAGTATCAGATGGCTCGTGGTGGGCGAATTTAGCTTGCGTTTCGCCACCACTTGGCGGCTTGGATGATTGAGACATTTTCATATCAAAAGCTTTTTGCCAGCACTTCTCTTCAATATGATTATCTCCGTCACAATAGTCACATTTCCTCTTGAACCTTACTTGTTTACTAGGCATCTTACTTGAATCGCCTTTTGGCTTGAAACCGGAACTGCTTAGCAAAAAATGCTGCATCTGAGGAACTGCTTTCACCATATGCTTTGTTCATGCTTTCTTCCTTGATTAATCGGGCAGTGAGAAGCTGTAGAGTCTTCTTGTTATTTTCCAAATTCTCCCATGCTGACAACATAGGCCTAAAACTGGGAGGAAGAGTACAAGTAATTTTTGTAATGATTTGAGCTTCTGTGAGAGGTGAACCAAGGTCTTCAAGCTGTCTTGCAAAGGTTTCAATTGCAGTTATGTGTGACATCACGTCATTACCCTTCTGGTACGGATACTCAAAAAATCTCTGAAGTAACGAGTGCACATTTTCGAGTGCAGCTTGCTCGTGTTGACTGGTTAGCCTTTTCCACATCTCATTTGCTGTTTTACAATTAATAAGAGACCGTTGCCATACTTGCTCAATGGTTGCAACAATAGCAACTCTTGCAGCATTGTCTCGATTACACCAGGATTTTATCTCTTCTTCATTGGAGTGTGACACACCATGTGCGTCAACTGCGTTTACCAAGTTGGGTTTGGTTTCATCACCAATTACAATTTTCAATAAATTATGTTGCTCAAAAGCAAGAAATATTTGAAATTTCCAAAACGGAAAATTAGTGCCATCAAATTTAACAACATGACTTACATCTTTAGATGAAAAAGAAACCACACTAGACGTCATATTGATAGACAACTATTCTAAGTTGTGGTAACCAAATAGCAAACAAAACTTGTGCCAGACACAAAAAAAAGTGATCAAAAATTAGCAAACAAACTTTGTGCTGGGCCCATAACCTGTTAGAATTTGCCCAATAAATATAAAAGGGACAATCAAAGTGCAGCGTTACCATGTATTGATGATGACTGAGAGAGAGAGCAGACTTTACAAGACTTAATATTGACAGAGGGAGTACGGGCAGTTACAGGGAGAAGCCTCTGCTTGCCTCCTATTTCCAACACCACCCCCCACTGTCCATCTGCCCCGGTGTCTCGGCATCCCCCCGCAAGTAAACGCAAGTAGTGCCTTCGAATGATATGCCAAGTGGGGCGTCAAAGTGTCGCCCAGTAATACTACGCAGTAGTCTTCTCCCAAAGAAGAGTACCGGAAAAGATTGTGGTGTGACCGTTCAAAACGATGCTTTTTGGACAATCGCGGTTTTTCCCTCATATCTCCCGACCCTCTTAGGCAAAATGTTTTTTTTATACCAAGGTCATTCTTTATCCTTGCCCCCCCCCCCTCGATTTTTTTCAACGGTGTTACTTCAAAATTGTAGAAGGTACATCGATTTCTATTTTTCGGTGCTTTTTTACTGTGTCCGGGGTGGAATTAGACAGGTGTCTGTACCAAGTTAGACAGGGGGTAGTTAGTTACAAGATCACCCATGATTTTTGTCCAATTTAGCCCCCAAACCCCTCCTCGGCTAAAAATGAAATTACGACAAAACTACTCCACTAACAATGAAACTTTTGTTGGAAAATATAGGGAAATGACTAGCGTACACACAAGTGTGCGTAAATTTATTTTTACTTGTAACATAGGCACAACGGCAGTAAAAGAAATGAAAAAAATAGCGATTTTTTACCCTGTTTTTTTATTTCTTGCATATCTCGCGAAATAACAATCGGAGATGCATACAAAATTACTCAATTGAAGAGGACACTAATGAAATAGAGAAAGTGGAGAACGTGTACCCCCCTAGTTTTACGAACGCACATTGCGGGTGGACGCCATCTTTACCGAAAGTTTTCTGATCGCTGTGTACATTCTTATGGGACTAAAAAGTGATTTTAGTTTTTGATTTGTGGTAAATCATCCACAAGGAGTAAAATCATTCGGATAATTTTGTTGTAAAGGTAAGTGAACTGGCTTTCTTTTTGTGTGAAATTCCGAGTTCGAGTCCGGTGGCGGGCAAAAATTTTTCGAAAAAAAGGCTCTCAGGTACCGCGAAATAAAATAGGGGTGATCCCTTAAGGGACGAGGGGTGGGCTCAGGGGTGCGCAAAGGGGCGGCCAAGGACGCTACGGAAGCCCGGTAAACCAAAAACTTTAAAGTCGATTTACTCAGGGATGCGTTCATTTGCACAAACTTTCCCATATACTATTCGAATTGGCTTAACGAGCTCTATCGAATGGCGTTAAGTTTGATTAGATTGGAGATTCCGTGCTACTCTAGGCCACTGCCTTTAGTCAACATTACACTTTATACTATTTTAATTTTACTTTATACTACAACAATAAGATATTGAATTTCACACAAAAAGAAAGCCAGTTCACTACCTTTACAACAAAATTATCCAAATGATTTTACTCCTTGTGGATGATTTACCACAAATGAAAAACTAAAATCACTTTTTAGTCCCATAAGAATGTACACAGCGATCAGAAAACTTTCGGTAAAGATGGCGTCCACCCGCAATGTGCGTTCGTAAAACTACCCACTTAGGGTACGCGTTCTCCACTTTCTCTGTAGACCATTTTCACTGTGCGGAAAGTAGTATTAATGTACTTCGGCAATGGTGCAATCCGCCATTTGTAGTCCAACTTTTCATTTTGTTTTGAGTTAAAATAGGCTAAAACGCAGTGATGTGCACGTCAACGGGATTTGTTGACGTACCAAAAAAACGTAGAAGTCATACGTAATTTAAAACTGGAGCGTAATAAGTCAAAAAAATAACGTCAACGTAAGGTAAATTTTTTAATACTAAAAACGTATGACTTTACGTCACACATACATCAAAATGGGATTTGTAACCAAAAAATTATAAATGGGCGATTTTTACAATAATTACGATTTCAAAGAAAGGTTATGAAAGTCTTTTTTTCGTAAAATAAGAACGGTGGCAGCCTAACAAAAAGATGCTCCAAATCAGCACTAGTTAAATTGCAGTATTGTGGTTTGACTTGTTCCCGACTTTACGCTAGATTTTTTTAAACGTCAAAAGTATACGTAAAAAGTCAGTATTTTTTTTTCACTTACGTAGAAGTCACCATAAACTTCAAAAACAAGGAAAATTTACGTAACGTACGACGTAACGTCAAATTTTCGAATAAGTCACCGTATGACGTGCACATCACTGCTAAAACGTACGATATTCTACACGAATTCAATTTATCGTAGAACAATTAGTAAGAGAAATCGTTCCTCAAAGTTTTTTGCCTATTTTAACTTAAAAAAAAGGTAGAGTCTATTCGTCCGTCGGACGGAAATATAGCACCTGGGCTATTCTTCCGTCCGACGGACGAATAGTGCCGTTCCTTCCCAGGGCTATTCGTCCGTCGTGAAGGAAATTGCATATGCTTTAAATAGGGGAGGTTTTACATAACTATTTCCGCAAGTTAAGCCTAGTTCTATGGGAACTCTCAATAAAAAGTATGTAAGAATGAAGAATACATAGAATAAAAATAAAAGATAATTATTTTTTTTTCGTGTAGAACAAGATCAATTATAAATTTAATGTCTTTAAAAAATAAAAAGTAACTTTTTTATAAGCAGGGTACGAGAATTCAAGGCAATGAACGGTCTTTACGTATATAACGCAATTCAGTTTAAGCAACCTTCTTTTAGAATGCGAACAATTTTTTTGATGCGTAAAACCGTTTAAAAAACTGATATCATTTTACGCAACACTAAAAAAGCCTGAAGTCTGTATGTGTATAACCATGGGTTGCTTAAACCCAATAACGTTATACGTAACGCAAGAAAGGTAAATTTTTGAGATTGAAAAACAATATTTTCCGACAGAGGAACAGATTTTATCATCGTAAAATCAATTACTTATAGCTGAAAAAAACCGACGTTGGACAAACGTGAAACATCATACTGAAACAACAAACGGACAGTGAACGCCGCAATAATTTCCGTTCATTATTCATTTTTTTTTTCATTATTATTTTCCGTACCCTGCTTCTAAAAAAAGTTACTTTCAATTTTTTAAAGACATTAAATCTATAATTAATCTTGTTCTATACAAAAAAAAATTATCCTTTATTTTTATTTTCTATGTATTCTTTATTCTTACATACTTAAATTTGTCTTTGAATTATCTTTTAGTATCTCTTTATTCAGAGTTCCCATAGAATTAGGCTTAACTTGTGGAAATAGTTTTGTAAAATCTCCCATATTTAAAGCATATGCAATTTCCTTCACGACGGACGAATAGCCCTGGAAAGGAATGGCACTATTCGTCCGTCGGACGGAAGAATAGCCCCGGTGCTATATTTCCGTCCGACGGATGAATAGATTTTACCTAAAAAAATGAAAAGTTGGACTACAAATGGCGGATTGCAGCATTGCCGGAGTACATTAATACTGCTTTCCGCACAGTGAAAATGGTCTATGGCCGTCAGTTTAAGAAGAAATCTCACAGCAGCCAAGTATCTCCTGAGAATCCGTTCCCAATTCGGCTTTCCACTGATTAGAGAGATAGACAAGCCACGGTTCAAAGAGAATGGCGGAGAATGGAGTCAAGAGTTTTCTTTCATCGAGAGCCTACCGTCTCATCGAGACAGCAGGGTCATCGAGGAGCTTGTATGTGTCCCTACCCGCGGACTATAGCCGCAGGGCTTTTGGGTTGGGTGATTTTCGTCTTTGTTTGTCAACCAAACTGTAGAAAATCACCCAAAATTGTGTGAGGCAAAAAATGTTATCTTGCTAAACTATAAATATTGAATAGTGATTTTCCATATTCTATTCCGATTTCACTGTGGAAATTTGCCTCACTATTCAGTCCACTCATAACCAGACAGTGATATTACTGATATAGCTTAACAATACATTATAACCAAATAATATGTGAATAAAACCTATAAAAACTTTAAAATAACCCCATTTCTATAAAACTGTTGAAAAATTCATATTTCGCAGAACAAAACAAGTCACTCGTAGCAGACTAAATGTACCATGAGTTGCTGCGTTTCACGATTTCAACAAATGTTAAAAAAGATGTCGAACAGCCCTATATAGCTATACATGGAGCTCGAGCAAAATGCCTTTTATCTTTCTGGCACTAGTAGTAGTAGTCGCATAAGACCCTATGTTAAAGTAGGCCCTCTGGCTACACACCAAGTTGTCGATAGTTAACGATTTCAATCTTGTTCCAATTTTCGCTCCATGTTCGCTCTCTCATGTTTCCCATGTACGCGTACCATTAACTCTATACCGTGGCACCGGTTTGCATAAACCCTGCATAACCCGCATTTGGTCTGATCAAGTGGCAACGAAGTTCTTAAAAGAATTATATATTTTTGCTGTTCGTATTCTGTTCCTTTGTTAAAATTTTGAAGAACTTTAGATAAGATACAGGGATGTATAATTTATATTAATTGGGTGGTATCAAATATCAACAAGCAATATAATATTAGAATTCAAAGATTAAAAACGGTAAAGAACGATATTGGACATGCTGATCCATAGCGATGTGAGCACTTGCCTTGTTTTCCATCATGGTATGCTTTGACGTACTCATCTTCATAAGGCTCATCGATTATCTCACACGCAACGCACTTTTCCTGATCTACTTTCTGACTATGCTGTGATGTGTCGTGGTTTCCTAAAATCCATCTGCCAAAATCAGCTACTCTAGGAGGTCTATGTGTAAACAGGAAGAAATGTTTATATTTATAAGAAGTGACAAGAAGTAATATTTACAAATTGTCGTGCGTTCCTAAAAACCACTCACGTTAGAAGGAGACTTAAAGTGTTTCCTAATAGATCATTGTGACCAATCGGTGCTTCGGACAATTCACATATTGCTCGTTGAACGCAAGCCATTCCATCTATTCCAAAACTGTAAATTAAAAATAAAATCAGTTGTGTTATTGGACGCTAGGTTAATTGTGTGATTATTTACGTTTCTTACCTTGACAGCAGGGATTCCATATTCTTATAGATGTAGCGGCGTTCTTCATTTGCGCGCTCCTGCTCTTGCCGATGAATCTGTTCAATCTCATTGTCATCATCCTCGCGACTCTCCGTACGCCCATAAAAAGATGTCAGCTGGTCATAAGTTGGGATAAAGAATCGAAAAGGCACTCTCATGTTATAAAATGCTGCCTGTTGAGCGAGAGCGCGGACAGGCATTGAGAGATCGAATGTGATAGTAATGCTTGTGTTTGCTGGAAGAAGAATCACTGAGCGCTTTTGACGAGCATTCCCGTGTTCACTTCTCTGAAGACATTGGCTGGGTATTGCTAAAAATATTAAACTCAATGGTACAACTAAACAACGAAATCGCTTCATGTTGCCGTTCGATAGCAGTGTATCAACAAGTAGGCCTAGACTGAACTAAACTGTGGCGGTAGATTATCTTTATACTTTCGTGCATGAAAGACCCAACGGAATTCGTGAGAATGTATTCGTCAAACTTCCGGTTTGCATGTGAACGTTTTTTTTTTTTAATGATGACCAATGCAAGTCCCATAAAAGTTTCTAAGAATCGAATTCGTATGAAAGAATGTTTTCAATAGTAGTGTTCTTCTAGAACTTCAACCTGCTAAAATTTACCCGGATAAAATGCTTTCTAGAACGGAAATTAACGGTGAGCGAGTATTTTTTTTTTTTGCGTGTACATTCTACAGACTATGTATTATTTATTCACCCTGTTTGTATACCATTTATGCTTCCTATTTTTTCAGTGAATGTCGATATTTAATTGACACGAACCAATTGAAAGCATTAATTTAAAAAAAAACTTATTAATTTGAATATCGCTAAACTTTCGCTAACTTACGTCATAATTATTGAACCAAATAAATTTAAAGGTGCAGTGTATTTCAAAATCCCGGACGTAAAAAGCACAGAGCAACAATCATAGTTTTGTTTGGTTCATAGCTTACATCAGAAAGGGCAGCTCGAGGAAAAGGTATATGAAGAAAAAACAAACAAAGGCGAATTGACTACTGCACCGTGTGATAGAACGACGGAAGACAAATAATTCACGGAGCACGTATTTTATGATCCATCAAGTATATTTTTGTTTTTTGTTTTATCCTTCAATAATAGGTTTTGACTCCAGTATTCAATTTGTGATCCTCCGTCAATGATCAAACACGAGCCTTAGAGCTTTTACGTTCTTCAGGTGGTGAAGGTGAACCTGATAGATCACAAGTCTCCAATACAGATGGGCAAAAACGTCCATTAGATGGTCCACCAGACAGCGGGAAATGACACTGAATCCATCGTCGATAATCAATGACATCATCTGTCACTCGAATTATTCTACCCAAAATACTTCGAGAAAACGAAGTACGTTAGTAAAATGTCCAAATTAGGTCATCTGTAAAATTGTTACCTTTGGACGTTAGGATTGTTGATATCGTCTCTAAGAGGATGTACAGCCTGAGTGAGGGTGACATAAGCATACTCGAAAGCTGTTTTGACGTGCAATGCGCCATAAGAGCTTCGGCCAATGTCATTAGAAGGATTCAAAGGATCCTCAATACAAAGAAGTGATGGACGATATCCATCTGACATGTGGATCTGAATCTAGGAGAGAAAGTTGAAGAAACCGAAAGTTAAAGAAAACAACTTTTTCAGACCTCATCCTTAGGTACGTAAGAACCACCATCCCGTATCCTAAGGGCTGTTTTAAGGTAATTGAAATGCCGACCATATAATTCTAAAAATTCAATTAACAAGACCCCCAAATTTGCAGTGGGTTGAGTTGCTTCAGGCCGAGGATGCAACTAAGATTTTTAAGTTTTATTAAATTCTGAAATTATACAAAACTTATTAAGGAACTTACCTGAAGGAAACTAATTGTCATCAAAATCAGACTATATGAGCTGATTCCTCCAGTAAACACCTCATTGAGGTCACGTTGTAAAAGAAATTGCTTCAAGACGAATACGAGACGTTGGAGGGTTGGATACAATCCTGAAATAAATTCGATTTAATAACATTTGAAACATCACATGGCAAGTAATTAGAACTACTCTTAAAATGACGAATCAATTCTGCACTTCGTACTCCATTACTCATATTAAAGCTTATATCAACCTTGACTTCGGTGGCACGATCTGTTAATTTTACAATTGGCACCTGAAAGAACAAGAAATGCAAAAATTCATCATAAGGGAATAGGTTGATTTGAATTGAAATGTAAAATGATTAAAATTTATTAAAACAGTTTTTATATAATCATTTAAAAAACAGTAGAATAGGAATTAATTATTTAAAACTAACTTACAGAAGCTTTGTCTAGAACTTTCAACGTGTTTCGGTCAGCGATCCCTTTTTCTAGCAAAACCTTTTCTAATGTACGAAGCGGAAGAACGTCCCATTTCCCCAACACTACAAGGTCTATATCACTAATAAAATTTTTTTTTTTCATTCAGAAAAAATATTTGTTTAATGTAGAACTCATAAAATTTAGAAATCAAAATTAGTTTACCTTGTAGGAAGATACAGCCCTGTATGAAAACTACCAAAAATTTGAACGCTTGCATGTGGCCAAATTTTCATTATCACATCTATGATTCTGTGAACTACAGCAAGTCTGACTTGATGCTCTTGAGGAGTTGGTGTCATATATTGGAAGAAATCTTCAATCTCTTCGTGAAGCCTGAAACCACACAAACCATTGAAATAATTTAAAAAGCACGTGAAAATCTAGTTTTTACTTACCCTAACACTCCTCTTGCATAATGTTTCCCATGAAAAAGCCAAGGACACCCATTATATTTCCCAATTAGTCTACTTCTGTGTTTACTTAATCCAATAGCTGTACTCGCTTTGTTCGAACCATCTCTTTTTCTTTTTAAGCCTTTATTGTAATCATTGTCTTCTAACAAAATAAATGACTCACTAGATGGGAGTCCTTCATTTGAGTGATTCATTTGAGAGTTGAGATTTTCAAAGGAGTTTTGTTCTTTTTCCCACAATCTCTGCCAGAATTCATAAGCTTGACCGAATTGCTCCGGCTGAATTTTTAAAACAATTCGTCAACACAGTTAGATATTTACACACATTTTTAGAATTACCTGTATCCATCCAAAAGCTGGATCCATAAAAATGAGTTTAGGTAATAATCTAAAAATCTGGATGTTTGATTAGGAATGCAGGCACGATTTTTTTACAGAAAATTTAAGTTCAATGGCTACTATAAACTAGAGGAAGAATTATTTGGTATGAGAACTTAACTGAGCACGCAACTCCAGTAAAAAAAAGTAACAGTTTTCTCAGTAGACTGAAATGAAACAGTTGACAGTGGTCACTCTAGGGCAAAAGAAGTTAAGCAGAGCAGAATATGTTAAAAGCCAGAAAGAGCAGATAAAATGCGGAATGTGGATTCAGACAAAGATAAAGTGCGTAATAGCCGACGAAGGAGTATTTTATCAATCTATCGGTATCGAGATCGGACTAATCAGAGACTCGGAGTATCGGGTTATTTTTATATATAATTATTTGTTTATTTCCACGGTATACATAATACAGATCATACAATGTACTATTGATGTAAATTATATTAGAAATTAAATTATATTTCGAACGTAAACTTGTAAAAATACACAGTAAATATCTTGGTAAATATACAGTAAGACATGAATTGATTTTGTTTTGCTAGCAATAGGGGGGTTTTGAAGAGAATTTTCAACGACATGAACTGATGAACATGCAAATTACTAAAATTTATTAAGATAGAAGAATTAAAGAAAGAAAATTGGAGTAGCACGATAGAAGAGCATGCGGTGTTGCGTGAAGCCTGCTGAAACAATAATAAATTGGTAATTTTCTTTTATAGTAATGTGAGTAAAAAGTATTCAAGCTTGGGTGGATTAGGGAGACAGAGAAAGGACACGAAGACGATTTAGGTAATATAGTACAGTATAATACTCTACAAAAGTGAACATGTTGATATTGCCACTAAAGCCTACAAGTATCTTATACACAATCGTACGCACGCGCGTTCACCAAAGGACACGTGTTCGACAAAGGAAAATTTAGTATTCCTTCTTCTTAAAGACAAAAGTATTGTTGTGTATTTTTTCCTCCTTAAAATGCTAATTTTGGCAATAAATTAACTTCGAATTTATTAGGTCATCATGCATAACTGATATAGCAGCGTGAAGAGAAAGTTGTGTTAGACTGCTATAGACTCATAAGACCCCCAAGGATCCTTTGCGCCGTTAGAGGGGCTGGATGGTCATAAAAAATACTGTTCAGTTTTGTTTTGTTATTATCAGAAATCTGTAAAAATAAATTTGTTTAAAGCCTTATCTTATAGATAAATACTATTAATTAGTTGGTAACACGTAACAGTGAAGGTGAAACGTTTATTACTACCTACCACCAATCCAATTATGTTATCTCAATACTTATTTATGTGGTAGAGCGGCACTGTGTTTCGAATTTAGGTTTCATTTAGTCAATCGATGCACCAGCGTGGCCGCATAGGTTCGATTCGTATTATTTAATCTAATTTGTTGCAGCTAACCGATGTGAGTTTCCACACAGAAAAATGTATACCTAGAAATTTCTCTTTCTTTCTCCTTATCTTGAGTGGCCTCCTTCCAAGCGGCAATTTAGGAACTATGCACACGCCCCACATCCTCTAACACGACTCTCTATTATTGCTATAAATAATCTATGTATTTTTTTAAAAGCCCACTATTGACGAGAAGCCATGTTGGATTTACATTTTTTAAGCCATTGATAATCTTCTTTGATTTAAAAAAAAATGTAAAGAAGGGTTTAAGCTAGTTAAACATGTAAATTTTGAAATTGAAATTATTATATAAGGAATAACGACAAGCGTTCTTTGGATGTTAGTCATGTTACTAGTTGTGATTATTTGTGACTTGTACTACGGTCATTATTCATCATTTAGTTTATTATAATAAAAGACGTGTGAGGATTGCTTTCGATGGTACTTGTCATAAATCATTAATATTATTGATCATAGCATCATAGGTATTTGTCAAAATCGTTAGCCTTTTCCTCACGGTTTCATTCATTATCATTCTACATTTTCCCTGCAATTTGTTCGTGTCAGCTATTTTATTTCGTTACCTTGCATATGATTATTGATGAAACATACAGCAGTATCACCCCCGTTATTGAAAGCTTTTACAAGAATCTCAAAAATATTCATGTAAGATTGTGGATAAGTTTGATAATGTGTGTTCATATACGGTCACGAAGCTATAATTAATTAATTGGCTGACAAAAAATTAATTGAAGTTATAAAGAACATTTACGCTTTTAAAAAATCCTTTTTTTTTTATTGTTTTATTTTTTATCTTTATTGAAGCCCAGTTTGGTGATGGTTTATTGATCTTTTTATTGGTATAGATTCGTGTGTTGCATGTTTTCCAAGATTTTTCCTGCCTTTCTTCCTTAAAAGCCTCCTTGTAAAAGCTCTCCTTGTAAATGTATCCTATGATGGCAGAAAGATTTTTCGACATCAAAAGTTATATTGTTTCAGGTATTAATTCAATGCGATATCTGATTGCAGTTTCGATTATGCTCTTATCTGGCGTGGCTAAAAGACTGTCTAAATCTGTGAAGCATGAAGCCGTTAATAGCGCAGTGATTCCCAAAACCATATACGTATTATCGACAGAATTTGCTTAGGGAGGCTTGATACGAATCGCTTGACCATAGTTAAATTACTCAATTAATTGCCAAAAAGTGAGTATCGGTAGTGTTTGTACGTGTAAACCATTGGGTTATAATCATCCTTCATGGATATCATGGTTGTAATATGGAAACATTTCAGGAAAAAATAAACATTTAAATATTCAAATCAGCATCTTTCAAATGCGATATATTTTATGCAAATTAAAACGATTATATAATTTTTTTTTTTTAAATAACATGCGCTGCCGCTTACCGTATAGTTTTACATAACATGTACGTCTAAATATTTAGATGAAATAAAAATCGTACCGTCTTTCTTCTTGAAACAAGAAAAATAGCAGCTGAAAATATTTTTCCAATTAATAAATTATACATTTTAAAATTAATATGGTAGTTTTTATTATTTTGCAGTTAGATCTGATTGATATTAGTGTTTATAGCTGTTCAGCCTGTTCTGTGCATAAAGCAGATACGTGTGCGTCAGACACTAGCACGGCATCACGCTGATCACATGACCGGTAGACCCGATCTGTTGAAGTGCCTGGTACTGTCCTAAATTGGCTCAGTGTAGTCTAGGCTCTTCAGTCGACTACATGTTGAGTAGATGCTTCTTATCCGACGGGGCGATTGTATGTGTTTTCAAGAAGTTCTATTATAACAGTCTTTTTTATAACACACAGGGGCTTTCAAACTGTCAGTTTTATTTCTGCTGTTCCTGATTTAACTGCTTGTGCTTCATCTATAATTGGTTCGAAGTGTAGCGTACAAAAGAAAAAGTTAACATTAAAGCAAGTGCCTCAAATAGTTCGTCGTCAGTCAAATTCCGAGTGCAAGATCCTTAAATTTAAGAACAGAAATTTTGAATTGATCCTGACGAACGTTCGGATAGCCGCGTCATGATATATATGACTACTTAGAGACGGCAATTCTTCGCATTGCTAAACTACTAATACGCAATGAAAAATAACGCAGTTAAATATTCGGCAGAAAACGCCATGAAGAATGAGAAGAACAATGTGAATGGACACGGTTGGCTATGGACTTCTATTATTCTTCTTGGTCTTGGCCAAACAGTCTCTTTCATCTACCTTATACATTCTCAAAAAGATTTGATCGACAACTTTGATCCACGATTGAAGTGTTCCTGTCGACCAACTGATGAAGTGTCATTTACTTCACCTACCAATTTTTCGGTCGGCGAAGCAGACCTAGCAGCTCATGGTATTTTTCTTACAAACGATTCGGAACCTCGTGAAGCATTAACTAGGAAAAAACGTAGTTCCCTTAAACCTCACAAAAATTCAAATAAAGTAAGTTCATAGCCTTATTGTATTGATACAATACATGGTACCAATGATTAGATCTCTTTGGCCCAGAGCTCTTTGAGCCAAACAACAAAGACTTTTCCTTCTTGATTGAAGGCGTTAAATTAATTCGATTGTTCAAATTTTATAGAAAAATGGTCGCAAGCCTCGTTCGGACAAACACACAGCAACGACTTTACCGATGGGATCGTCGGCAGCTTTAACACCAGTTACAATGGCACCTGGGGTTTACAATCATCCGAATGTTGAATTTGTCAACCCTAAATTTCGCGATGAATATTTGTCACGAAGTGATTCGGGCATTAGCCCTAACAATCCCGACAATCCATGGGTTTGGTTAAATGCATATTCTCGCATACCGGTGAGTCAGTTTCTACTTATTCAGTTATTTGTCCAATGTATTAACGAAGATTTCAAATATGAAAGTCGCATGTAGAAATTTATTTCGACGCAAAATCAACTAGATGCTCTGAAGTTCTGGCTAAACCTTTGGGCCACAGTAAGCGAGGTTAAAATTTTAGGATTAAGACCTATATAGGTTACACATAAAATTAAAAATGTTTGCTTGATAGGGCGTGATAGGGTTTACGTTGGGTTGATAAGAGTTATTATTTTCTTTCGGAGGAGATACATATAACTTAAAATATAGGATTATGCTTTTCATTTTATAGTTAACCCATATTTTATAATTAACTCATATGTAAATGGATTAATATTGGTTAGGGCTATTAGGCCTAAAATGTAGCGCGTCTTGGGTGCAGAGGGGACGCGGAGCGCAGTTTGGACAGTTTTAAGTTTATTTGTTAAATGTGTAATTAACTTAAACAAATGGAAATTAAAAATTCAGATTATTTACAAAAAAATATTTTCAAGTTACTATGTCAAAATTATAGTAGCCTATTTGGAGTGTTGTATCCTTTCTTATGGGATATGCTTATGGAACTCGTGTGAATCTTAGTTCATCGTCTGTTTTCTTTCTTGACACAATGTCTATTACCTGATTTTGATGAATATTTGTTTATTATTTACGTTATGTAACTAACAAGGCAAGATAAGATCAGGATAAGATAATTAAGGGCAATAGTCGGCCTATAATGTTTAGAGAAATAGAGATATTTGAGAAGAAAACAAAGCACAAATATGATGCATTATTGTGATCAACTTTATAGAAGCAACTAGAGGGGAATCAGGAAAAGATCGATACGCAATTATACGCAGCAGTGTCTCTTTTTACGGCTAATAAACCCTAGTCTAGAGTCAAGTTAACAAGTTTAAAAGAATATTTATTGTTTAATGCATAATGCGTGAAGACATTTTTGGCGCAGTTCATTATAATGCCAACAGTTGACTTATGTACGTACATAAGTCAGTATTAAAGAGAAACTCTGTATCCCATGTTGTAGGCTATTTAATATTAAATTCATTGTTACGCAAGATACGGTTTTGTTAGGCCTATATGTGGTTTAAATGAAAATATGAAATAAAATATTCGACTCAAGATAAGTGTTCATGCCACCTCATGATATTTGATGTCAAGCTTTTCACAGAATAAATATTTGATGTTTAGATACGGTTGACGCTGACAAATATAGGCGTCAAAGGCGCATATGAACTTTTTTGTGTATCACTAGAAAGCAGTGTCACTTGGCCGCCACAGCCAACAAGAGTATATACACTATACAGAACCAAGTGTTTTCTTCAATGTTTACACGATCTCCCTTTTTTAAAATTCTATCAGTTTATTTTTTAACCTTCTTTACCCGACTTGACCAAATTTATGTATGAGGCTGTGCAAATAATAAAGACGCGTGTAAGAACACTGATGGATGGAATAACGTCTTGACTATATTAGCTTCTCCGGCTGTGAGTCCTACTTATTCGGCCTTAAGGAATTGAGCAGACAGTAGCTGACAGTACAAGTACCGTAGCACGGACATGCTGAGTTGATTCATACTTATATACAAAAAAAAAACAGGTACCGAATGAATTTTTGACAGCAGCTAGAGTTTACCCGCCAACAAAGATGATAAATGAGTCTAGGCTATTATATGGCGTTGAAAACCAATCTACTGTCTCTGGTTTGTTTTGTATTTATTTGATTTGATTTTTTTTGTTGTCTTTTTAGGGATGTTTTCAAGTGTTTTTTTTATTTTTTTTTTTATTTTCTGATTTATTCGTATACATGATGCAATAAATCTTCAAACAGATGTTGCGATCCGAAACTATGACATGAGAGATTGAAGAGTCCCCCGTACCAGGATACACGATTGTAATTGGCTAGTTTATATACAAAAGAATGAAAGTCAAACTATATGCTGACCTTGAGCCTCATCCGTATAGCTTTCTAGTTTCTAGAGGTGTGTTCAACAGTCCTCGTTTTTTTTTTTCCTGTTGCCTCTATTACACGTTGCGTGAATTTACTGACATAGTTTTTTTTAATCCCTTTGAGGCTCTTTCCGATCCTTCTTATGTGATGACAGCCAATTCGAAAATAATTTTAAATATTCTGTGGTAGATGCTGAAACAAATATTATGATCATAGAACCAATATTATTAGCTTTTGACTTTTGTAGCCCACTAATTAGGATTGAACAGCGAACTCGAAGAAATATATTCATAATTCAAGTTTTAGTTTTTAGAAATTGAAAAAAAAAAAATCTTGCCATTAGCTTACAACAATTGCTATAGATTTATTTGAAATATTCTTGTAAGTATCTACCGATTTCCACGCAAAGTATTAATCATGATCACGCACCATCAATACATCGATAACTTTATGAAATATAATCAGCCGGCAGGGCTCAGAACTGTAAGGAAATTCTGACATTTACGAAAGAAAATTTTTCGTCAAGGGCAGATAAAGAGGCTCTAGTCAGGCAAAAGAAAGTAACTTTGGACGTACACTTCAGCTCTAATTAATTCAAAATGATGAAAAGTATCAAATTCTCCACCTTTATCTCTGAAGGCATTTTATTGTTATAGAATCATTTCCAAGGAATTCTTTTTCGCCAGTCGATTGCCCCAAACATAAAAACATATAACAACCAAAAATGATGAAATAAAATAAATATATAGAAAGGTGAAAAAGCCTGACGGCATGACGATTTTATTGATATGATGGCATTGAGTGATGTACCGCTGGCGTGCTCCCAGCCGCTAAAAAAAAATCTCCTTGCGTGAGAATGGAAAGAGATGGGCTGCAAAATTAAAGCTCAGTCACGTTAGACATGCGGAACAATCGTCCATACTTTTGATAAAAATTCCGGTCGCTTAGGTCTCGGCTTAGGTAGTCAATGGAAAAAGTTTCTAACCGGCATCTCTAGTCTTGGCTCTTCGTATTGGCTTGGCCATTCTGTACCGGTTTGAGAATTCATTAGACAAACTCGGTACGGTATATTACTACACTGTTGAAGTAAATTTAGGTGTGGTGTGGCTGACGCGGCAGCATTATACTAACTAAAAGGCACGAGTATTTTTAATCCCCTCCCGCAGTTCTGAATCGACCATAGCTTTCAATCTTGTACACCATAGAAATGCTAATTTATGAGCCTGGATATTTGACGTCAAGCTAGTCGTTTACAAGCACCCCATTGAGAATGCACATTGTAGAAGAATGTAAAAGAAGTTTCAATGGTAGCTACGTACATTCAACATCAAGATGTTCACGCCTAGATATGTAAATTTACTTGGCCGTTCATCGATCGTACTTGTATAAGATTTTTATATTAGGATTTATCATCTTTTGTCTGTTTGGAAGCATAATGCCCAGTACCGACGAGAAATCAATAACAGTTTAAATAAAATACAAAATTTAGGAATGCTAAACAATCATATGCAAATTTTTCATTTTACAATATCTCGTGCCAAGTAGTATAAATTGACAAACTTGGGAAATGCCTGTTATCTAACTATTTAACATTTTCTACACTACTATTTTTACGATGTCCTAAAAATTCTTAGAAAAATCTTAAGAAAATTTTATCGTATGTTTAGTGAAAATATGAATTATTCAAACTAGAAAAAAAAATTGTTTTCCATTAAATTATGAATCCTACGTATTTTGATCAGCAACATTTGATTCCATTCAAACTTTTTGAAATATTTTTGAATATTTCGTGTAATATTTTTACATACCAAATTTGTGGTATTTGAATTTTTCTGTTGATATGAATTTAGATGGGGTAAATTATGAAGTGAGAATAAATAAGTGGACATCCGAACATGTTCGTAGCCTTTTCCTTTTTTAGTCTTCTTTAAAAGCTTAATTTGTTTGGTGTTTATTTATCGAACTTCTGGTCTTGAAACGGTAGGGGGGTGGGCAGGAATAGGTATAAATGGTCTTGATAAAAATTCGATTGGCATTGTCAATTCAATGGAAATCCAAATTCTCCCAAAGCATACAGATCCACGAGAATTTTTATCTAATTTTTTATTTCTGAAAAGGTTTTACTGAAAAAAATTGTCAAAAATATTCTTCTAATATTCTTTTAATTCCTTTCCATAGGTCAATGCAATTCAGGATTTTTGTTCAGCCACAAAAGACTACTGTCCACCAGGACTAGAAGGTCCTATCGGCCCTCAGGGAATTGTGGGAGAGAAAGGTGTTCGAGGTGAACGAGGAGAACGCGGACAGCAAGGAGAAGCTGGACTTCGTGGTCCGGTTGGGCCAATTGGTCCTCAAGGTCCTAAAGGACCAAAAGGCGACATGGGAAAAACTGGGCTTCCAGGACTCAACGGTCGAGATGGAGTGCCTGGCGAACCAGGATTGGACGGTGTTCCTGGCCGCAGTGGTACACCCGGAATCGATGGAATTTCAGGCATGGACGGTTTGCCGGGACAGGCTGGACAAAACGGCATAGACGGACATCCTGGTACACCCGGGCTGCAAGGAGAATCAGGGCCAATTGGCCCTCAAGGTACCATCACTATTTGCATATACGCCAACAAAAAATGACTTAATGAAACGAAAATTGCGGGGGATATGCAGGGCTTACGGGACCAAGAGGAAAACCCGGCCGATCAGGGATTCCAGGAGTACCTGGAATACCAGGTGTTAACACATGGGTAGTGAACTCAACGGATCCTAGAAGAATCGTACTCGTACCTCCTAGTATTCTTGGAGTGGAAATCATTGTGAGTCGTAATTGCAACATGAACACTAAATCCTCAATTAATCTGTCTGATTTTGCATATTAATGAAAAACAAGCAACAAAGAGTTATCACGCTAGTCTGTTTAAGCCACAAAGATGATTTAGATTTAGATGTTTTTAAATTTTAATTTTACAAACCATTTTTTATTTGTTTAGGACGGACAATTACAGGGAAATACAACCAGAACAGTTGTCATTCAAGAAGGGAAAAATCTACGTCTCAGGTGTGGAACTGCCGGCAATCCAAGACCGGAAGTTTCTTGGATGAGGGCAGATGGATCTCTTACTCCAATGGGATCTTGGCAAAGTAAATTCAAAATGGAATATTTTTCAATTAATTTATGTATTTTAAAAAATCCGTTTTTGTCCTTTTCCTAACTATCTATGAAATAACACAGCTAGTGACGTACTTGGACCAACTTTCAACATTACTCAAGTGCATCGCGATCATATGGGAGTCTATGTTTGTGGTAATGTTTTAAAAACACAATTCTATTTTTTATTAAATGAATTCGCCTATGTTTTATGCTATAATTTCTTCAACAGTTGCTGATAACGGAATTCCCCCACCTTCCTACCGTACAATCAATGTGGAGGTTCACTGTGAGTATATTTTATTTTATTTTTTTTTGTATTTTTTTTTGGCAAAAGCAGAGGCGGAGTATCACTGGATGGGAATATATTACATGGATGGGAATATCCATTAGGAATATCCAATATTAAATTATTGGAGGGAAAGAGAATACGTGGAGGCTTTTAATTTAAAAAGGTGGAGGGAAGTAGTATAGGTGGAGGCATTTAACTTAATGGCGAAGGAAATGAAATTTAAAAAAATAACAAAAATTTCAAATTGAAACTAAGATTTTAAAATGTAACACTTCGTCATCCCTTCTAGAAAAAGAAAAAAAAAATAAATGGAGGAAAAAACGTATAGGTGGAGGCATTTAACTTAAGGTGGAGGGAAATAGTAAAAGTGGAGGGAAAAAGTATAGGTGGTGGCATTTAATATAAAAATGGAGGGAAAAAGTATAGGTGGAGGCATTCAACTTAAAAGTGGAGGAAACGAAAAAAAACGAAGGGAAAAACGTATTGGTGGAGGCATTTAACTTAAGTGGAGGAAAAAACGTTTAGGTGGAGGCATTTAACTTAAGGTGGAGGGAAATAGTAAAAGTGGAGGGAAAAAGTATAGGTGGTGGCATTTAATATAAAAATGGAGGGAAAAAGTATAGGTGGAGGCATTCAACTTAAAAGTGGAGGAAACGAAAAAAAACGAAGGGAAAAACGTATTGGTGGAGGCATTTAACTTAAGTGGAGGAAAAAACGTTTAGGTGGAGGCATTTAACTTAAGGTGGAGGGAAATAGTAAAAGTGGAGGGAAAAAGTTTAGGTGGTGGCATTTAATATAAAAATGGAGGGAAAAAGCATGGGTGGAGGCATTCAACTTGAAGGTGGAGGGAAAAAGCATAGGTGGAGGCATTCAACTTAAAGCAACGTAATTAGTTTTCTAACCAAGTTTTCAAACTAACTTTAAGTTTTCAAACCCGTTACTCTAGTCCGCTCCATCCAAACGTAACACTGATACTTTAAAATAAATTTTTACATTGTATTATCATTGATTAATTGATAAAAGGTCATAACCACATCTAATCCTTATGGTTTTTCAATTTATTTGTTCTTCACAACACTTGCCTATGCAGTCCCTCCTTTGATTCGAACTGAAAGTTCGTCGATTGGGGTTGCTAATGGAAGCTCTGTGATTTTGGAGTGCGTGGTGGAGGCATTCCCCGAGTCGCTCTGCTATTGGGAACGGGCCGACGGTCGATCGATCGACAGCATGCATAAGGCATTCCTAAGAGACCAAGGAAAATACAAAGTAATCCTATCTTCTTTATTATTCCATAGAGCAGAGGCAGCTTAAATCCTCTTCATTTTTAATAATGTCAGTAAATCTCAGAAATCATTTCGTTTTGACTTTTGACTTTTAGTTTTAATTACAGTATAAATAAGTTACATTACATAAATTATTAATTAGTTCAGAGTCGAGGTTTTTCGAAAAATAAAGTTTCTTTGTAATATCATTTGAAATTATTAGCAAAATATCAACCATAAAAAGAAATCCGAAGAAATCATCAAATATTATTAATTGATTTACTTTTATTAAATCATTGAATTACTTGTTATACTGTATCTAATGAAATTTACGGCTTTGTTTTAGAGCTAACTGATGTGCTATTTATAGCCTATCCATGACATTATGATTCTTGTTAGACAATTATCCTGTTTGAAAAATAAATAAGCGGTTTTGTATTTGGCTATACTTCTCTTAATATCAAACTATGGTTTGTTTTCTAAAGGTTCATATGACCTTAAACCTGACTATAACAAATCCAAATGTCGATTATGGTCGGTACTATTGCGTCAGCAAGAATGAAGTGGGCATCACTCGCGGTGAAATCGACGTATACGGTACATATTTTTCGCTCTTTTTCGTAATTCCCATTTTATTGTAAGAGATAATTTGGCTACAGTCTTTACGCAAGTTTAGTCAGAAAATTAGCTTTTATTTGCCCAATCACTTTAAATCTAACTCTACTTGCTCTTGTAATGACGTAAAGGCCTATTGTTGTTTTCTTGTAATAATTCAAGGTTCTAGAACTGTTAATTTAATAGTTTATTTCTTTTAGCAATCGATCCTCGATTTACTCAGGCTGGTGGAGTTAATGATCCCAAACTGTGGGGTACGCCGCCATCCGATCTCGTGGATCTAGAGGTATAAAACATAAACGTGCACAGAATAATATACCATATCCATCCTATAATTACAATTTATGTCCAGGATATGTGCCCCCCTCCGCCAGATTGTCCAAAATGTTCATCAGTACCATCGGAGAAATGTCGGGAGAGCGGTTTAGGAATGTTTGATGTTCTAGGCCGACTAGATATTCGACCTTTAGGCAATGAAACATATCCAGGATACGTTAATCGAACACAAGGTATTTCCTCTCTTCCGTCATTAAGCTTTTACAACGGAGTCGTCTAAATGTCCAATTAAATACATTGTAATTAGATTGCGTTCTTGTGGCTATTGGGAAGCCCGTCTACCATCGCTTCACTAATACTTCTCATGGTAACTGGATGCGCGACTCGCTGCCACGCACTATGATTGATGGAGATAAGTATTGGGCTACTAAATTTAATGAAACATACGTTTTGTACGAGTATGCCAACAAGACAACCTTCAAAAAGGACATTTCTGCTCGAAATTATACGCTGCCTTTTGCACTCAAAGTAACTTTTTTTTAAATACAATATAATAGACTATAACTTGTATAAGTACTTCGAAAATTATACATCAATTTTTAAACATATTTTATTTTACATAAGGGTTACCTTCATGTTGTTTATAACGGTTCGCTGTATTATCATCAACAAGAAGAATCGCGTGTCATTCGCTATGAACTGGCATCCGAACGTAATACTATGGTCTACTTACCAAACGCAACCGTAACGGGAAATGTTCACCTCTATGCACATGTTCGTTTCTTATCATTACTGATTTGAGTGATTTCCAACTAAAAAGCACAACAAATAATGTTTTCAAATTCAATTTTTGTTCTCTCACCAGTCACAAAGCTACTTGGATTTCTCTGTGGACGAAACGGGCTTATGGGTGATTTACGGCGCAAGCTATGGTGAGCAACCCACGAACAATACCGCTGTTGCTAAGCTCAATTCTTATTCCTTAGAAATTGAATATATTTGGAATATTTCATTGAACAATCAGGTAAACAGTTTATAAGTTTTAATTCATTTTTTTTTTCACGTTAAAAAATGAACTTTTATTACCACAGCGAGCTGGAGAAATGTTTATTGCGTGTGGTGTACTTTACGCCGTGGACAGTGTCACTGAACGAACCACAAAAATAAGATTTGCTCTTGACCTGTACAGAAATAAACTACTTGAAGTGGATGGTTTGACATTTACTAACCCCTTCCGCAAAACGAGCATGGTCGGCTATAACCACAGAAATAAGGTACCGTATTTTATTTAGGAATGACATTTTTCTTTAAACATTTAATCTATGGAAGAATTTTCGAAAATTGGAACAGGAACTTTACACGTGGGACAACGGCAATCAGTTAACGTATCCGGTAAAGTTCACGGACATTGGGTATAATACTCCGGAAAACGATCTTGCGAACGATCGGATTGAGGTCAGCGGTCCAGAAGCTCTCATTCAAGATGAGTGGGACAGTATTATAGAAATTACATAGGCAACAATGAAACAAACTCTTTTATTCCTATGTTTGCTTATAAATGCTATAGAATAGAAAAAATAGATAAATAAGCAGGTTGGGTATAACATGATCTGGGTAAATTCTTATTTTAGAGAGAGAGGATCGCACAAGAATACAGTTTTATTCCTAATACAATAACACCTCCTTCCCCCCTTTCCTTTTAATTAAGTTTCTCAACCTTCCATCTTTTTCTACCGCATTTTAGTTATAATGGCTGAACGAATGCAATCGATCAATCACAGCCAACTGTTTCCTTGATTCTCTCCTGCTTTTCGGTTAGAAGTAGTTTTTTATTACGATATGCAGCAACAATTATCACATAGAATAGAAAAGTTTCCATTATCATAAATGTTGATGAAACCATTTAAAAAGCCAAAAACATCATTCGTTCGTCAATAGAAAAATACATGAAACAATCCAATATTTGTTCCACCTTATTGAGAAATTCCGCAATTAAACTGTTCTAGCCTTTACCATATTAGCACCTAAAATTTTACTTTTTCATCAGCAATATTCTTTGTTCTTCTCTATTGATATTTACGCTTGTAGACTTTCGAAAGCACGTTGTATTTTTTACTCATTTAAACAACAACCGATGAATCAAGACTAATAAAATAAGTAAACAAATCTACCAGCAACTGGGAGTCTTCATTTCTTGCACGAATCCCCCATACCTACTTCTCAACGTCTCTCAACAAGCACTAGGGGATTTAAACAAACACGAAATTTATGGAATGTATGTGAATAATAATGTTCAAACAGCAATTACGCCAGAATGTGAGATAATAGGAAGCGACTTTAGGTAGGGATCGATGTCGACTAGTTACCATATTTAGAGAAACATCCGCGCTTTGCGGTCAGGACGCATTTCTATGATAGCAAATTTTGCGAAGATCAGAATAAACAAACAGACTGCACCATACCTAACAACTGATCAGCAAAAAAACCCGAAATACTACTGTAAGCTATTAAGCTCAGATGATAGTGATACAATAATTCAAATGCTAAATTTTGTAGTAACAATATCAAGGATTAGAAAGATAAGAATCAAATAGAAATTGGTAGAAGTAAAGTGCCACAATGCGACCAAGAATCTGCCGATTACGGATGTTAGGACAACAATCGAGCATCAACAGGAAGGCTACAAACATAAACTTCAAAAAACGTGTGATCAAGTATGCTTTCACGAGACAACCGGTTTACTACGCGACTTTTCATGGCTTCTTCGCATTTAATTGCCGTTACTCAATTCTTTTAAATCATTTAGAAAGCCTTCTGGAGTCAAAATGTGAGTAGAACCTATCGATATTAATCAGAAAAGAAATCAATAATTAAAATGTCGTTAGAATTATAGAATAGGACAACCAAAAATGTCATGGTATGTGTTTGCCATAAATAAGAAAAATTCTTACCGACTATGACCTCCCAATTCTTAACAGCATTTGTTACTTCATAAGCTGACCTCATTTCAGAATAGGAAGCTCCACCCATTACGAAAATGATAATGCGAGGAACATTTCTTACATTCTGCTGAGATTTGTCTTTATGCCAATGTCCGTACCGAGCACTGATAACATAATAATGTTCATTAAAACAATAAAACTAAGAAATCCTCAATCAAGTCATATAGTTAGTTACCTCGGAGGAGCATTTCTGGAAACAGGGGCAGCAGGACGTCCAGCGAGAAATGGGAAATGCCTTTGATCCAATTTATCTTCAATAGCATCTTCAGCAATATCTTTAAGAATAGGAGTCCAGCGGGACATTTGATAGGTTTGCTCTGTGATGCGCTCCTTACGAGTAATTTGGTGAATTTTTTTCCGAGTACCCTATGATAGATAGTTAAGTAATCCGAATTGAAACAACTACGAAAATTTGAAATTTGGTTACATCGACGATAACATTGAGACCCAATAAAGCCATGTTGATAATGATGCTACGCTCATTAGGTGGGATTTGGGCATGTTGGATCAATTTAGTGAGATTCTCCTCAGAAATACCATTTTTGGAAAGAATGTAAAGCAAAATGATTCGAATTTTATCGAAATTGCTAACTTTAGTGTCCAAAAGAATTGGCACAATATTCCTCATATGGTCTTTAATCTTTTCTCCTTCAGCATCTGTGCCCATGGCCAGATCCTTAAAAAAGAGAGGTTATTTTATTTTAAAGAAAACACTCAAATTTTTTAATATGAAGAGAATCGATGACAAAAATAATTACCTGTTCTACTTTGCAAAGCTTATCAACATTTCCTTGGTAGCATTTCATGCAATCTTCAGCAAGATGAAGATGAGTCCCATATTTAGATAGCTCTTTTTGGTATTGCGGCATCTTTTTAATCATTTGGGACAAATCCTTCATAGACGATTTGTCGGCTGCTGGCATTCGCTTCGATTCCGTGAACTTCTTCATATTTTTCGTAACATTTCTAATAGAGAAGATAAATTTACGTAGCCCAAAATCAACAAAAAAAAAATCTAAAATTACGTCGAAACGACTGCTATATGTTGATGGCGCAATTCCACCCACAAGTCATCATTTTCGTCCAATAGTACTTCCTTCTCGGGTCCACCAACAGTACTTTCGTACCTAAGCAGTAACACAAACAATTAGTATAAACTTGAAAGTAGGCCTACTAAAACAGCTATTTAAACGAACTTGTAAACATCATTTTCAATGGGAAGTAAATCATAAGCCATGGCTTGCAAAGTCAATTCGTGCAGAATCGGAGAAACACAATCAAATCCTCGATCGAGAATAATTAACTGTGAGCGCGCTTTCTCTGGTCCTAAAGATTTATGTAAGATAAATACATTTCGATTGAGATAATAATGATATACCTTCGCCCATGGTTGGTTCATCTGCTTTATAAGCATCTAGTTTATGTTGAACTAGTTGTGCTAGTTCGGCATTGCGATCATAATCACTAATAATATAATATAAATATTTTAGAATACATTTATGGTTATTGTAGGAAAGAATATAGTCTACATAAACATTTCTCAGATCTTACACTCTATAACGAATAGTTGGGTATTCGCCTAAGGTGGCACAAAGGGTTGCAATCTGTTCAGCAGTGCGTTCCATCTCAGCTGTACGACCTTGCGATTTTTGCGGGTTAAAGTAATACTGAAATGCGTCACGATTATCCAAAGAAAAGACCTGAGAGGACAATTAAACTAATAAAATTTCCATCATATCTATTTTAGGTATTAGTATTCCAACTTGCCTGTGACTCATAAGGGAGGAATGCAATGTTGATTTCCTTTAGTGTTTTAATGAACTTGGACACTGGATGCTTGCAAACTTCATTAAACAGCTCTTCAGCACAAGCTTTAACAAAATAAAATTGCCAATTAGAAAACAATATGCATTAAACTTTAACAACAAATGATTACCTTCAGTGAAGAAAACATGAGCACACTTGTATTTGGCACGACTAGGGGATAGGAAATCATTCATCAATCCCCTCACAGAACTATCACATGGAGTAATAAGATAGATAGCTTCCATAGCAGGCAAAGGCTCCCGCTTTTTGTTGAGATCTTCAACCACTACAATAAAAGTTTATGAGTACACCTAATTACATGAGTAGAGCAATTAACTTACATGTAATTCCTTCACTTGCTATTTCGTGCATCTTGCAACATGCTGAAACCATTCTCATGGACAGTTGATCCACCAAAAGAATACGCCAGTCTGTCCCTCCTCCAGCTCCTGAAGCCTTTCTATTGGACCTGATGACATCTTGCATAATCTCTGAATTGATGAAAAGTAAAATTTTATCATGAGACACTTCCTTATAACAAATATAAACTCCAATAAACAGCAGATTCAATAACACTTAAATGAACCTCGATGCTTATTTAAAATCAACCTTTCTTGTACAACATATAGAATACAGAGGGCATTCCAATACTATCACAGTGAAAGCTGCGTGACGTCACCAGACTCCCGATCGATAAGTCAAAAAATGACAACTTAAAGTAAATGAAAGCAGTCTTTATTGAATACGATCGAATACCCCTTTACAAATGAATTGACGGTATAAGTTAACGCGATGCATTTAAATAATAAAATCTATTGAATTACGCTGCAGAAAACTTACTTTGTCCTACAGTTGACTTCAGCATTTTCGTTTTTGTTCCTCACTTCAGTAAGAAGCCCAACCCGTTGTTTCCTCACAATAAATAAACAACTAATATGGGAGTCTATTGTAATGCCACTGTAGTACTGCAGAAAGCAAAAGCAGCTGCTTGCCTGGTTCTATTTTCTAAATAACTCGACGACGGATGCACATAAGTTTGACACAGTTCGCAAAGGCGCAAAGTCGCAAACCAAGAATATCCTTCGTTTTTCGTTGTTCGTTCTTTGGTTCTTTCTTGATGCCTCAGCTGTTTCGGTGAACTCGTACTCCGAGGCCGTGGAACACGGTCGAAGAATTTGGGCGTGGTCAAGGTATAGGTATCTAGCGATACATAGCGGGTGTGAAAGCAAACAAAGTTTGAATTTGACACTGATTGGACGAAACTGAGAAAAATCATTTTTAATCATTTTTACTTCTCAAATTAATAAGTTATCAATTACAAAGCTATAAAAAGACACAACTACAGTTTAATGTTTTGAAAGGTTAAGATACATGCTCATCAGTCAAAAGTCACAACAGTCATAACTTCATCAGATCATAAAGATTCATTAAAGATTTAAAAAAAACTCAATGGCTTTAAAAGTTTTGTTACTTCTGTAGGATTTGATATTGATATTTGTACCATGTACATTTTGTACAAATGTGACCTTAAGGTAAATTGTCTATTTATAATGAAAAATTAAGCTCTTTTTAAGAAAGAATGTAATCTCAGGAATTTTGGGGCGTTGACTTAAGTGTGAAATTAGTTCTGGCGCGCCAGCTGAGACCAGGCTGTGAGAAGATAGGTTGTGAATGGTTGTAAATGGTTCCGTTTCTTGGTTTACCTCGCCTTACGTACGAGGAGAGGAGACCATGTTGTACGATTATGAACTAAGTATTACGTATGTACTGAGACCATGTTGATATTTTCCGTATTTCATCATTTTCATGTGCGCGTCTCAAAAAATTTTGAACTGTGAGCGAGCGTAGATTCAACAAAATTCAGCGGCAAAATAAACACATGTAAATTTTTTAATTTTCTTATATCATTCCTTAATGGGTGTTATTCCTTAACAAATATAGTACGATGGTTTATTGTATCCGGTTTGATACTGCCTACACTTTTTTCAAGCTGCTTCTCTTCAACTGTTCTTAGAAGACAAGAAGAGAATTCTCTTCAAGTTCCCGAATTGAAGAGATAAATTTAAGAAGTATTAATTAGAAGTTGCTTTATAATATTGACATATAGTGTCAATACACTATTTGCTGTGTGCTGTATCAATCAGAATAACTACATTTTTCATTTTTTCACTTATTTCATCCTAGCTTCAGCCCAATTATTGCGTATTATTTATTACTTTTTATGAAGATGTGGAAAAGTAAAGAAAAGAGAGCTAAGAGAGCTAGGCCCGTGATTTCTACAGCAACTTCATCCTTCCGGATTCTGGCACAAGCCACAAGCCGACAAGCGTAAGAATTTATTTTTTAACGGTTCAAGCACGCTCGTAAGCACGTTTGCTTAGAAGCAACTTTCTTTTCTAAGTTTAAGCAAGTAAAATTTCTAAACAGCACTTGAACTTATTCAGAATTTCAGACTATAGCCTGTTATATCGTGCTATAGCAGGTAGGAGCCAACATTTAAAAAAATGTCATCGCTTACTTCCTTGAACCACTATTAGATGGGGTCAACATTATTTTTTTTAGAGCGGGCATGATTGCATGAAGTACAGATGGCGGGCATGGAGCGGGAAAGAGGAAGAAGCAATAACATTAACATTCCGTTAAAAATCTCGAGGATAGGGTAATCATCATCACAATCAGAGAAAGATAAGACATTTGACGCGAGTATAACTTGTTTGCGATGCGCTGGCGATGTGTTGACACAGACCGGTGTTGAGATGCATCCCATTTTTACTCATTCGTCCCCATCACATTTGTTCGTCCTTTTTTTTTTGTTTTTTGTTTCAAATTTAAACGTAACATGCTGAGCATTCGTATTTTCTAACTTTTCTCATGTTCTGAAACTAGAATAAAAAAATCTAACATACACTTGAAACAAATAAATATAACATTTTTTATTCTATGAACGCTATCACCATTGAAGTTTGAACTTTGAACAACCTGTGAAAGCAAATGCTCCGAGGGGATTTTCTTTTTATTTCAAAGGCAACTGATAAATAATACTGATTTATTATTTATACCACAGTTAGAATGTGATTTATACATTTGGCCAAGTTAAATGAAGGTTGTGCAATTTTCCAAATTTGAATTTGGCTATTTGAGATTTCGACCTTTTGCAGACCTGACAACGGCGGAGTGCTCTAGTAAATGACTAGAATCTAGATCGAGTAGATGTCATTGTTGTGAAAATTATATAAAATTATCGTCTGCTTAACTGTCTGAAGAAACCGGTCATCAACTCATCAGTCATTACAATTTTATTTCGTGTATTTTTAAAAGGATAATTGTAAGTTGCATTGAAAATGTTTTTTTCATTTTGCAATAATATCAATGTCTTGCGACCGATACATGGTCACTTAAAGAAATTGAGCAAAATGAGTAATCTTGGTAGGTATCGACACCTAAGTTTCATTCCTCTTAACCGCTTAGCTTTTCTTAATGCTGAAAATGATAAGCGGAACTTTCTACTGTTGTCAACACCTTATACTCAAAACAACGCTGGATGTGCAAATAAATTTAGAAGATCATTCAGTGTACAAAACTCTCAATCTGAATCAAAATCAGATAATGGTAGGAAAGGTTCCAGCAAAACCAAGTTATTGATAATGGGATTCGGTTTTGGAGCTGTGATTGGCGTAGCATATTTCTACAGCAAAAATTTCAGAAATAAGATTGTTCCGATGGCAAATATAGATTCAGAGAACAAGCTTTTGTTCCCTGAGCCTCCTCCCGTAGAATTCATTGCAAAGAAGGTATATTTGATTTAAAAAAAACAAAAACAAAAAAAACAATAAAAAACATGCATTTAATTATTTTGAAATATTTTATTTAGATAGTGGCCCCCCAAAATACCAGCAACTTGCAATTGACATTGTTTCAATATGAGCCGTATAAGAACAGATTTTATGCAGTTTTTCATTTTTTCAACATAAATTTTAATGGATTTGTGGCTTTATAGGTGTCCTTTCTGCAAGAAAGTCCGTGCCTTTTTGGATTTTGCTGGTTTATCATATGATGTGGTTGAAGTAAATCCAGTTACAAAAAAACAATTGAACTGGTCTGCATACAAAAAAGTTCCAATTGTTGTAGTGAAAGTGAAGGAAGGATATCAGGTATGCTTCATCTTAAATCATTCTCTTTCTATTCAACAAATGTCTTGCACTGCAATAAAATAAGTTATTATTCTCCTTTAGCAACTCAATGACAGCAGCATGATTATATCATCTTTAGCCTCTCATTTGGTTGATCCTGAGAAAGATGTTAGCGAAATTGTCAAGTATTATCCTCAAGTCGACTTTCAAGATGCTGATGGCAAAAAAAGTTCAGAAATAATGAACCGGTATTTCTTGATGTTTGGCGACGACGAATCTACTGGACGTAACAAGGAAAGCATTATGTAAGTAACGCATTAATGCATTTAGTCAATTTATTTTGTGCTTCTAAAATAATTTTCGAACATTGATTTTAGTGAAGAGCGTAATTGGCGTAAATGGAGCGATGACGTTTTGATGCATACGTAATTATATGATTGAGACACTCCTTGTTTTTTAAATTAATTAATACAAATTGCTTTTGTGAAAAGGATTTCACCGAATATCTACCGTACATGGGAAGAATCATTAGAAGCCTTCAACATGTTTTCCAAGGTAATTTTTGGTACATGTTAATAGAATAGCTAACGTTGTGCATAATTTTATTTGTAGAACGGGGACTGGCAGCGCATTTTTTCTCCATGGGAAAGACAAATGGTGATTTATGTAGGTGCTGCTGCTATGTATTTCATTGGCAAGCGCTTGAAGAAGCGACACAATATATTGGATGACGCCCGCCAATCTTTGTACAATGAAGTAAATTATTTTTTGAAAACTGTCAATAAAAAAGGCACTCCCTTTCTTGGGGGTATTGAGCCAAATCTTGCTGATTTAGCTGTCTATGGATGTATCAGCAGTATTGATGGTAAAGGTTTTTTTTGTTATTTAAATTTAAATTTCTTAAATAATTCAATTTATAAATTTATTCAGGAACGCGAACTTTTGATGAGCTCATGCTAAATACAAAACTGTCACCCTGGTGAGATATTAGCCTATATATTTATTGTGCAAAGCATATAATATGCTTTATGATTATATGATATTAGTTTCTTTTCAAGATTATCAGTTGAATTCATCAAATTAATACAGATCCTAATTAAAAATTTTTAAATAGGTATGAAGCAATGTGCCGTGTAATAGACAGCCGTCGAGGGAAAATTTCCTTGTCGTAGTTGGCACCTCAGTACCACCACTACCAGCTATGCGTGTAGCCAACTAGCCATTTAACAAATATATTCCCCTGTACAAAGAAGGTATACTTTCAGCATTATCAAAGTGACAAACGCTGTCTTACGGAGAATATATCAGTGTGCGAAACAAAACAGTATTTCTTTTTCCCAATCAAATCGAGTAAGAAGTATATTTATTTTCGTCAGAGAGAAAAACTTTCGCTGATAAATATTTCATGGCTTGACATCACAGTAATCACACACCTTCAGTCGCACTGTATGAAATAATCTCGCTGCATATTTCATTAGTTCCTATACTTTTTTTTTTTTTTTTAATTTCTCATATATTCAAAAAGGGGGGACGGGGATAGGCCAAAGGGAAGGTGACACGTTCAGTTTTTGTATCGATTCTTCGACCATTTATTATGTAATGAACAGCAAAGTGTTTTGCGCACTGACATCATTTCTCAAGGCAAATAAACAGAAATTGTTGTCAGGACGTAACGGCACAAAACCCAGCATTTATTGGCCGGATTGTACCTTTTCCACTTGAGCAACTCATTTAAAATCCTTCAAAACTCAGCGCCTCAATTCAACAGATGAACATAAGGTTTTTTTTTCTTATTTTTTTCTTTTTTTGCATTATGAAAAATAGAAAACATTAAAGCAAAAGGTAGGGATAGTTGGCCAGTTCTGGCACCAAAATCTTAAAAAAAGGAAAACTTCGATGCCAAATTCCCTTATGTACAACAATCCAAATAATGAATGACACTACACACATACAACCAAATTACAGGACGCAGTTGCTGTTTTGGCCATAAAGGACTTTGAGCTCTCGGTATATCGCTGATCTGATGATGGCGGATTGTTTCTTGGCCATAGCATCACGCAGTGGCTCCCGACGAGGTATTTTAACACCAGGTCGATGCACTAAAAAGGCGTTGTCCAGTATCATAAAGTCATAGTCCAGCACACACAACGCGTAACCCTTAAAGATTCACAAAGAAAAGTAATGATCAATACGTGTCACCAGGCTTCGAAATGAAATGAAGAAATAATCAGCCTTGGGCAATTTATCACGGTAAATACCTGCGTCATTTTATCGCTTTTGCCTTCCCACGTAAGTCGTTCATCATAGAGTGGATCATCCTGTGTACCGATGTAGATAGGCTCCCAGCGCTGGTAAGGTTTGTGTCGCTTGGCAATGTGGAAGACGTGCAGGCCATCTGTGACGTTTGCCACCAACCATTCTTTCGATTTCGGAACGGAGTGGCAATACGAGCAGACTTTTTGGTGGAACGGAACCGCTAGTCCGGCCTTAAGTTTCCCAACCTATTTGAGTTGAATTCAGATGGTATAGTGTGGTTCAGGAACTAGGTTAATCAATATTCGGCACTCGCCTGACCAATTCGGAAAAAGCAACGTGATTCATAATATACACATTACACAGTCAAAAGGATTTTATTATTAAACACATTAAAGAAAATTAAATGTAATCAAAATTTTTGTTTGTTTTTTTAAAATTGTAATTCTAATCTTACAGTATATGAAGAAAATAAAAAGAGAGAATAAACAAAAGGCAATACCAGTTCGGTCTTTGATGATGGCACGGTCTGGTTACGATATACTTCGAAGATTGGCAAGACAAAGACTTTGGGTCGCCCTAGGTGGAGAACCGACTCGTTGCGACGCAACATGTCAAAGAAAAGTCGTACCATATCAAGACTGGGATACAATTCCGCATCCGATGCCAAGATGTAATGGGTTGGAGCATTCTGACGAGCGACGTTGCGTAGAAGGTTCACAGGGTATGTCAAATTCATTGTCTATTTTTCAAAAAACAAAAACAAAACAAAATCAACAATCCGTCTAATAGTTATGGTATTTGTCTAAAGATCGGGGAGGCGTGAAAATTCAAAATAATAATGACGCATTTCATGGTGGTGACACATTGATAAAAAATCCAGATTGACCACCCCCACCTTTTTTTAAAAATACGCAACAATCGGCAACAACCACAAAGTCTCTTCAAAGCGCCGAGAATTCCAAGAAGTTCCAGCAATTATATAGGCCTATGCACACACACAAAACTCGGCATTTTCTAGTCATCCCTACATAATGAGATTCTAACCTGTTTGAAAGTTTTCTGTGGTGGCGTCGACCATGGAGCTGGTTGGTCACAGTCGACCATTGGTAACCCATCGGTATCTGATTCCACATTGTTTGATCCCATGGTTGTTTCTTTGGCTTGGATTGATGATCCAGAATCGGACGAGCGCTGGACGCGAAGAACAGCCTGTCCATTCGACGATCGAGCCTAATGAAGGAAATTACGGAGAAACTTTTGATTATAAAACCTTTGAAGTGAACAAGCATCATCAAATGAACATGTAAACCAAAATCATCTCTACAAGCTGATCTCTCTCCAATACCACTAATCATCTCTTCAGTGATTGATGGATTGCAGTCATTTGTATGTATGTTATAGAAATCAGAACAAGTCCATGTGAGGAAAAGGAAACCATATGGTTTCGGACTAAATCTACATTCACGTTGAGGGGAGATCAAATGTAATCAAATGTACCCAGTCATGAAATCGATCGAATGGCTATGGCATGGCTACAATTGTTGGTCATCTAGAAACGCATATAACAGCAAGAATGAAGACAGAAAACATTCTATTAAGAGCATGCCAGCAGACTATTCCGGGAAAAGTTCTAAATAAACAGGCAAATGATGCTAGTTTCAATCGTGATATTGGAGTATATTGTGGTGGGCGTCCTTTGCTCACATTTCAAGCGTGATGAAACATTATCCGTTCAGATTTTCTCACAACTCTATACGCATTTGGAACTAGTTTTCCCCCTCTTGGGTAATAAAGTTGCATTCGACCAAAGTTCTCTCGGCACAGTTTCCGATGAATTTCTACGGTTTTATTTTGACCGCCCCACATCTTTGTACTTTATACCTAACTTTGGGTGGCTGTAGGTGGCGTGGCCACTGGCCAGGCTTCCGAGCAAGGGACCCAATGTTTATTGTTAATCGAATAAATTCACGCTCTTGGCTCTCACCGTATCGCAACTACATTCGTGTACGTGCGAATTAACTGGTCGTATACTTTGAAACTGAGAGACACGACTTTAGTCTTAATACACTCCCAACATATTTAACCTGTGCCGAGAAAACATTTGAAGCGCACAACAATTTCACGTATTATAAAGGAAAATAGTGTGTCGTCTACATTTTACACGAAAAAATTGCGCAACATGTAACTGGACGTAACTGCAAACTCTAGCAACAAATAACAATGAATCAAAGGTTACCATGACGACTCGTTTGTTGTCTTGTATCTCAGGCGTAGCAGTAGAAAGGCCATTCATAGCTGAAGTTTGTAGCGGTGATCGTGTGGTCGGTGGTCCTTGTTGCGAGTGGAGTTTGCGCAAAACAGTAGGGAAGTGGCGCTCATCCAAAACGAGATGGAAGGAAACTCTTTGTCGAATGTCAGGTCCCGTACATTGGCGCAAGTAGGCCATGCTGCGAATAGCCGCTTCGTAGTCGCTTCCTGGCGTGTAGACGGCGACGGACAGCGGACCATCCCATCGTCTAGTTAGCGGAACGATATTGTCAAGGAAGGTGATGTCACCATGAGTCGTATACGTAATTGATTCGTTGCAATGATAGGCTTTCTCGGCAGGCACGTAATGGTTTAGAATCCAATAGGATCCACGTTGCGAGTAGCTGAAATGTCTCTCACGATCTTGACAGTCTATGCCCAAATCGGACGGACGAGGAGGATCGGTTGTTTCCGTCAGTGTACTACTGACTTGTAGTTGTTGTTGGTCACCGCTGGTCGTTGAACTAGCCTCTGTTTCAACCTCCACTGTAGAGAACTGAGACGGAGATGAAGAGAGCAGTACGTTGGTAGAAGCGGGGGCCTCTCTTACCGCCGTCTCCGTCTCGGCATTGTTGTTGTTATTGTTGTTGTTGTTGTAGACGATTTGAACGCCTGATGGCAAGTTAACACTGTCTGAATAAATGGGACTTAGCCCTCCAGCACCACCGCCCCCCCCTGCGCCATTGCCGCCACCATTACCACTGTTTTGAGCGGCCTGTAAGGCAACATAAGTCAGGACACAAAAGTTGAGAAACAACGATGCTCTTATCAGCATCCGTCGGTGGAAAAACATAACGCTTGGCTTGAAGTATGACAGCATGACGGCCATTTTCTCTTAGCGGTAAACAGGCGGCAGTGACGGCAACGTGTATCAACTGTTTCGATGCGATTCACAATGCCTCAAGCTCCTATTCAGATAAAATGTCGACAGAATTATTTCACTTGCATTTATGGAAATCACACATTTTTGTCGAGTATCAACATTTTAAAAGTGGACTAAGACTTTGGTTAACAAAAAGAATTCGATACAAAATCAATACTTTATCGATAAAAAGTAAAGTTAGTGATTAAATAATAATAAAAAAACATTTTTCCCTATTTTCCTGTTCATGGTAGTAGCTCTTATCAAGTTCAAATAAAAACAAATCAAAGAAAAACTTATTCTGTACGTTCGTCATTTGCCGATTATCTTTCATAATAAATAAAAATAGTGCACATGCACCGTCTTTTAAGACCGGCTTACTCAAGTGAGGTGTATAACCCAGGGTGCAGCAGCAGCAGTTAGCTTGTAACTAGTGTAGTATTGATCAATCGAGTAGGAAAACGATCACTAATATAAAGTTGGGCTTGTAGTGAATGACTGGATTTAAAAGGACTGGTTACAGAGCCGTGGCACTCGGGATAGGCGACAACCGACAGGAACGACATCACCCGTCCGTGCCACGTCCTGAACTGAAGAGCTCGATACACGAACATTGGGGAGTTGTCGTGAAAGAACCCCATTACACAGTTCAAGAAGAATATGACAATAATCCATTGTGTTATGCGTCGTTACATTTCTTTGTATACACTACAAGCGCCACCCTATTTGCAGAGTGCTATTATCATGCATTTTTGGCACGAGAAAAAGTCGAATGTTGGTGACTGATGGTACACTAATCAATACTTTGACCCCAAATTAAAATACGAAAAATATAAAAAAAGAGAATAAGCGCACTCCACCCCAGTCTGATTTAGAAGGGGAACAACAAACAAATATAGAAAATACGCAGGCGTCAGCTCAGAGGTAAAACTGTCCCAGTCGATACCGACGGTATTTCAAAGAGTTACAGATATGAAACATGAATTGTCAGGCAGGATAATATTAGCCTTTGTTGCTGGACGAGAATTGTCGACGCTTGATTTACTTAGAAACACGAAGTCATTAAAACGAACACTTTCTACAACAGGTTTTCGCTCTTTCTTCAAAAAATAAAAGAACTGAAACAGGAACAGCAGCAATACTACTAAATATGTTGCAGTAGAAGAGTGAAGAGTAGGAAGTGAAAGCAACAACAATTCGAGTTGTTATCGCACGGAACATCAGCCACCTGGACAGTCTGTCGAGCTAAAGAAAGAAAAGAGAAAAAGACAAAGCAGCGATTCACCACCAGGTTTAAGGGGAGAGCATCCTGTTTCGTTCGGGCGAAATCTCCAACCTCAACCTACTTTTGAGACATTCCAAGAAGAAAAAGCAAAGCGAAAAGTAGGGAAATGCACGTCTATATACGCATATTCTCAGAGCAGCTACCATAGAAACAAAATATGACACACTGAAAAACTTTTTCAACGTATCACTTCCAAATGATAGTCCAAGTGAATTTAGTTTATAATTTACAATTGAGAAGTTCCCACCTTTGGCGTTCTTGCTGCATCGACAAAACGTAAAATGTAGTGCGTACATATCTGATTTCTCGCATCAAGTAACTTTCACTAGAATTGTATATGTACGTACTACAATACGTAGCGTATGAGTCCGAAAAAATGATGACAGAGCAACAAAACTAGAACCACACCAACACCCTTACACACTAAGACTGACCAGTGTAAATGAAGCGAAAGGATCTGTTTCTTATTTTACCCTCGAGGGCAAATTTGGAAAAAAAAAACTTTATTGGCAAATTTACTTTAGTTCATAGCAGATGACGCTGTGATTTGTAGCCCCTTGTTGGGACATGATTGTAGTGACCATGCCCACAAAATGAGGCCGCGAAAGAAGATGAAAGAAAAAGAAGATGAAGTAGAAAACAAGAGCCAAAGCTCCGCTTTCTCTTCTCGTAGCCACGCCATAACACAAAATTCCCCAACATGTCTGGGGCGTATACAACAAGAGACTATGGCCCCTACCCAAAGAAAAAGAGAGACTCGCACTTTCTATTCTTTTTCCGTTGACTTGTTTGTAAACGACAGCTCTAAAAAGACTAGCCTTCAATGGTCAACCAAAGAGTATTGCAACTACCTTATTATAACCGATTCTCATCATCTTATATGCTAGTGGTATGGAGCATTGAACAAAGAGAAGAACCGCTCAACGTGTGTAAATTACCGAATGGAATGTTAACAGTAGACAGACTCGGAGGATTGGACGTCTTCGGCCACCACCACCGCTGTTTCCGGTGTTGGCTTCAGCTACGCCAACTTGCCTTAAAGTGGCTGTTGCGGCAACAAACGAAACGTCTTCAAACTTTCAAGGTTGTGTCTCACTACGTCAGTAACACCCTTTTTGATTCACGATGGCATCCTTCTGAAGGTTGTTGGCTTTTGTATATACACATTTTGTTGGACCCCGTTTTAAGCTCCCCCTTCTTATTTCCCATTGGCCAACGCTATTTCGTCTTCCTCTCTCACTCGAGGCCATAACAACTGACGTGTACATCATCGTGCGAATCATCGATGGTCTTCTTCACACGTCACGAAAACAAAACAAGTACAGGTAGCCTTGACTTGGCTGTATTGATGTTTGAAAAACAAGTACCACTTTTTGGGTGATGGTGCTACAAGTTTGAGGTTTTTAAAAAATAAAAATAAAATAAAATAATCGAACCGTGATCGAATGGCTAGCTTTTCTACCAAAGTCGCTTACTGTATTTTTCTCATACATTTCATCCACGCCAATGTCTCGACGCCCCAACGGCAGAAAAACAAACCAAGGAATCCCATTTCATTGCAAACGAAATCTAAAATTCAAAACAATATGAAACTAACCCAAAATTAAATCAATCGAAATAATCTAGCTGTACTCGCCAAAATATAGAAACAAAAATTGAACGAGGTCTTTGTCTCGCAATTGCGAGGCCACATTTCTTTTAATTACAAGTTGGAAATAATAAATCAAGGAACGACGTTACCGTCAACCTTGTACTTGTACAATGAATTTCTCCTTTGTGAGACAGTAGTAATTTAGTCTGTTTTGCTTTTTTGTTGTAAACGCTGTGCTGTCCTAGCGCCTTCCTTTCTTTTTAAGTGGCCTTCTTCTTAATGACTCTTGTGAATCGGTCGAATTAAAGTCAGTCGAGCGTCGCTGTTTTAGCGACCACACGAATCCTCCTTCACCGTTCCGCTAAACCACCGACAACAAAAAGAAAACAGTGCCCCACCACCACCACCCATTAAAAGGCGGGATTTTTCTTTCCTTCTTTCTGATTTGGAGACCATGATTCTCATTAGTTCATCAATATTCAGTAGAAAATAAAAGAAACACAGAACTGGCTACATAAAGGCTCAAATAGGTCACTGGGAAATAGTACAAAATTTAGACTATAGCCCGTCTATTAGAGGAAGGCGACCATATAGTTTGTTTGTTTGGTGATGATGTACAGGCAGGCTACCTAGGCTGTGTTCAACAGTCAAGAATATGAAAGAATATTTAATCGGACACGTGACCTTTTTGGCTTTTGAAACGAGGTCATCGACGCTTCCCTCTCTCCACCATTGAGGTAAAGCAAAAATCTCTGATAGATAACACGAAATCAATGTACACAAGACTCGAGCCAATGCTGGTTCAAAGTCGTAGGCTTTTTCATGTATAGAGGTCTAGGGACAAGGAAGGGTCGACCAACTACCTGGATGTGAGTGAATTATGACTCTTTTCAGGTATTACAACAGCACCACCCGAGGCAAAAAAACATCAACTGAAAAGTTGATCAAAGAATTGGTTTCTACACTCTACACAGATGTGAATAAATAGAATTGCGTCAGTAAATTCTTTTCGTTATTTAATTCAAGAAAAAAGACGAATGATGAAACACGGAATTTTAAGTATATCCTACTACACATAATACACTCTAATGTACTATCGTTGGGAGTAACGATGATCGGTCAACCTCGCTTGTGAATGAGTCGGCAGACCGCTGCACGAAATGAAAACGGTCTTAGCCTTGAAAATATGATAAAAAAAGAACTTTTTTTGAGTGACGAAGGAGAGAACAGTCAACTGGAAAGAATGGACCGCAAAAGGAAACTTAAACGAAGAGACAATACAGTAAGAAATGAGTTTCCCTCTCAGGACGCACAGAAGAATGTTTTTTTTTTTTTTAAACAAGAGAAAATAAATTTGAAACAAAAACGAAAAATATAAAATAAATACTTCTTTCTCGTTTTCTTTTCTTGAAGAGAACCCTGAACAGCCCTCATTTCTAAAGGCAACAGGCAACGTATGAGAGTTATTGAAACTGTGAAGAGAAAGTGGTTGCTAAGGTATTACATAGGACTAGCGCTCTTCTACCATACACCGTTTTAGCCTTGTCCTGCAGCTAAGAAATCGTCATTTTAGTTGGAATAGTGACTTTTTCTTTACCTTTTTTAAACGACAGGAAGCCATTTCCATGATGGGAACTTCACAAGAGTAAAGGTGTTTTGATAGGATAAAAAGTAGTCGTGGTAGTATCAAGGTAATGCTAAATAATATCATATCCTATTGTCAAGAACAAGTTCTTCATGCCCTTTTTCTGACATTTTCATCCAAAATAGTAGTGAGTCAACCTTGCATCAACATTCGATTTTCCCAATTCATTTTCCCTTAGACAGCCAATTACGACAAAGGGTTTTTCCCCAACAGTAAAGACCATTAACCGAATGACGAATATACTTGGTATTTCAAATTTTTTTAAAAAGACCTTCAAAGATAAATATCATCCCCTCCCGCATAGTCACGAGGAATAACATCGAAAGGGTTAACGTAATAAGAAGGTTCTTATATAATAAATATTAAAAAAATAGTTGTGTGGGTTTTGTAGTCATAGTCAAGTTCAAGAATAACATCTTTTGCTATATTTTAATAAACAGTAGTAAATATGTATAGTCGTAATAAAATAAGAAGTTTCTACCACACAAAGTTCCAGATTAATCGAAGTGCATGATTCAACCGTGCCATTGCCTTTTGAAGACCTTGACATTTTTCAATTCCACCAAGAAAAAAAAAAGATATAAAACGACATGGAAGAAACCCTCGCGGCGGATGCATTTCGGCATCGAGCCTTCAGGGCAGGCAAATGCGCTTTGTCTAGAGAGCATCGCACAGGAATAAAAACTTGGTTCGTTCAGACCTCCTTTCAGACTTCCATGCTAGATTAAAGTAGATTATTATTCCCTTTCTCCTCTCACTACAATTTTCGTCATCTTCATCGTCTTCTGCCTTCAGAAAATTCAAAATTGTAATTCAATGCCCTCCAGGGACCAAATAAAAAGTTACTTAGGTGTATAAAGTGCTTCCTTACTAAAGAAAAGGCAAGGTGGAAAGAATATTTAAATGAATAAAATCGAATAAACATCCCATTTTCTATCTTCCCCCCCCCCCAGCTTAAGGCAAACACGTCAGGTGTTTGAACTGTCATATAATTTTATATAAATTAGTTCAATAAACCCAGGGCAGGGTATAATGTCAAACAATCCAAGACCAAGGTCGAATTATTTCGTTCACTTTTTCATTGGGAATAGCACAACACGTGAGATCTGGTCACACATACAAAAAATGAAGTCGTTTTTCCCAATCACTATCAACCAAACAACAATCGTTTTAAGGGGTTCTTTTTCCCTTTATTATTTTCACAGTCGTTCGAACGGTTTGTATGATTGGCTATTTCCGGCACGTATCGGTCGAGACACAATAGTGTAATCACGAAGCAGTGGAACCAGAAGAACTCGCTGAAAATATACAATACATATACAAAAGAAGACACTCCCACGCACATATACGTATATTAGTACATGTTTTGCCGTGTTTTGCGCTGGGTTCAAGTCTATAACTGACGGACAAAATAACATTCAAGGCGATAATTTCTAATCAAATACAGTGGAAATGTTGCAGAGATGTTTTTCAAATGATTTTTAAAAGAAACTTATAGAGAAAATCTTTGTCATTCAGCAAAATGGACGTATACGCAACACATAGGTCATCGCTTTGTTGTTTCGGTAAAACGAAATCGTGACCGAACACCAAAATCACTTTCAGACACACACATTGCCCAAGGCTACGGTATTTTGTTCGAATCCGACAAATGCCCCTGAAACATTCGGAAGTAGAAAGGCCTTTGCAATTGAGTACTAATACCGCACGACGCCTATATCATCGTCCTTCAAGGTAGGACAACTGTGGCCGTTCCACTTGGTAAAAGTTCCTTGTAACCATCATTGCACTATGTAATTGCATTGCGATGTCGCAATGACTCGGACATTTCTTAGCTATAAGGTCGTTTTCTTGCCAAAAATAAATAAATGACCGTCACGAAGTTGGCAAAATAAAAAGTTTCGTTTGCTCGAAGAAAAGATTGGCTGATAGTTGTGAAAAGTGTTACTTATTGCCAACCCTCGTATTTTTGGTTACAGGATAAATCTGCGAAATACTCTGCTATTATCCGAGCTATTATCAGCTACTACATATTCAGTTTATCAGTAGCAAGGCCAGAAAGTCCAATGGTGCAATAGTCTGATGACGACGTCTTACTACCTTTTCTGTCTGCTCCTTAGGCAAGAGAAACCGTATCTTGTTTTTTTTTTTAAATATTTGGCAAAGGGAAAATCAAGAACTCTTCTGTATGTAGAGAAAACAGAAAATAACTAAAATGCGCTCTAGAGGTGAAAGAAAAGTCTGCCGACTTCCTAGTTCATTTATTTGAAACACACAAAAAAACTAACAGACAAACAAACAAAAACAAACAAAAAACACCAGGCATTACCCTCTCAGGAATGGCGTGGTCAGTCTCATCCTAATCCATGAACTGAGAAATTCCTAAAATCTAGACCCGGATCTACTACAATAACTCGGATGAATTTATAGTTGTTGGCGCTTCATAAAAAGAACTAAAACAATTTGAAAATAGAAACTCTCGTATTTAAATTAATTGAGTTTCCTGGCCCGTCTAGTGGTAGGAAATAACAAGTCAGTATATTATCCTTGACTAAAATAACTTTGAAATTTAGTATATAAACATCTGAGGTGAAAACCTGCATTTCTTTTACATCGAGAGCGTTCATCTCTTTCACTTTATTTTTGTTTTTGTTGCGTTGGAGAAACTGAGGATCAGTTTATCGCAGAGTTAGGTATAACAGGCGATTGGCTGGCTATGTTAAGTCACATATCAAATGTTCAAATAAAACCACTATTTCATTTCTTTTTAAAACTGGATTTTCAGGTAACAAACTAGTGAAAACTAAAATCTTGATTGGCTTGGTTTTCAAGTACTTTCCCCTTTCAGAGAGTTTAAAACTCGAGTATGATTGAGACGTCCCCTGATTTAAAAACACTTGATGACTAGTAGCAGAGGGTTTTCAACTAACATCAATTACCTAACAATGGATACTGGCGCTAGTCATCCATGAAATAATAATAAGACTTGCGATTGGTTGTAAGAACAGGTTACTTCCGGATTATTATACAACTCTGACAACTCCCATCATGTTCAAGTTTTTCTAATTTAAGCTCTTTAATAGAAGATCTTACGTTAACAGAAATGTTCAAGTTTATCCGCAAGAATATTTTAGAAAAGATTTCAACAGTTTTAAGTAAACAATATAATATAACAGGTTTTGGCATATACATACGTGCATAATATCTGTATTTTTGATATTTTTCCTTTTCTACAGACTTTGATGTAAAGATTATCACTATATACCTATATGTTCCTAAAAATCTAGCTACTCACTATTTTATTTTCCTATAAAATGTTGTATTCTTCTTTCGCAACATTGCAACATGCAACTAAGATATGTAATAAATACCGTATTATTATTGCAAGATGCTACGAAAAAAAAAAATGTGTCAACATTTTTCCTGTGCGCAAAAAAAAAGAAATTCATGTCGCGATACCAAGTCTTCACTGCCTTGGAATGAAGCTGAAGTGTAGGTTTCCTGTTCATATTAAGTTGCTATAACATTGAGGCAAAGCACAAATTTAGATAGAGCAAGGAGCAAGCAGCTAGCCAGCCTTTTTATTTTTTAGGGTCGGGCTCTAGATTAAAAATAAGTCCTTTGCGAAGCTCCATGCATTCTATACAGACAGACCATACAGTATGTATATGCAAGTGTTTACACAATACACATTTTAATAACGTATATATTTTTGCTGCCCAAGTCAACGTACCTTGCAGAGAGGCACATCCAGACACAACATTAGAGGCAAATAACGCCACAGGATAAATTGATGTGTCGGTTCGATGACTGTGAAGTAATGTAAAACATTCGAAAAGAATGCGATGGCAAAATACGAAGACTCCCGCGTAACACCAAAAATACCGACTAACAATACTAGCCTTAGGCTCAATCGACCGAGGGTGCAGTTAAGTTTGAAACTAATATGAAAACGAAGGAAAAACAAACCGCAGAAAGAATGGGACGTCTGCTCACTAGCAGGCCAACTCGACGACTGAGCGCCTGCAAGCTGGTGTGCAACCTCTTGGGTTTTCTCAATTCCCTCAACTAAAGAGAGACCAGCGAAAACCCACAGCGAAAACCCCACAACATGTAGGCCACAAGTCTTCGAAGACGAAGTCAAGGTGAAACTATAAATGAGCTCACTGTCGCTGTAGCAGCTGCCTGCCTGCCTGTACTTGACAAACTGCCGACTTTCAAGTCAACTTCCAAAGACGACTATTTTGTTCGGTAACTTTTTGTCAAATAAATAGTATTCGATACTTGTTTTCTCTTTCGCTTGCATAAGTTTAAATTTACAATTAGGAATATTATGGTATATTACTACATTCGACAAAAATTGTTACCTAAGTTGACGTCCTACTTTACGTTACTTTCGCGATTTCTAGCTTACGGCAGATCCACGAAACGATATGCATCATACGTCCATTTACAGAAGGCGTAGTTAAGAACACTTAACCGTGCTTTATTTTCTCTCTTTATACAGAAAATGCACGATTTACTGAAAGGATATTGTATTACATGATTGTAGAACTCATTCAAACAGAAAAATAACAACAAACGCGCAAAGAAAGCAAAATAGAAACTTGTTCAATTTATCCAATGATGCTTTATGTTTGCTGCCGCGGCGTAGAATTTTAGATACTAATACCACCGAAGCGTGTTAAAATTTTGCATTCAAATACGCATGCACATTTGTTTTAATGGGGGAATGATAGCATTTCTCCGTACTATGATTAATCCTTACTAGGCATCTTACTTTTATCAAATGGTTCTTGTGAATCGACTTGAGTTTACTAACTATTGATACAGTAATACACATTTTAAAAAAATCAGTTGAAAATCGCACGTGAAAATTGTGTATGAATAATTTCGCCCTACGGGCTCTCTCTCGCAACATGCACGTATTTCACATATCTGACATACGCCATTACAAAATAATCAAATTGATTTTGAAGAAGCATTTGAAAAAAAAATACAACCAACAGTTATAATAACGGTAGTTTGATTGGGATAATTCAGACAATAGCGAACGTATCGAAGTTTCCACTGAAGCAATAGAAAGCATAACTTTTTCTTTGTTTGTTTTCTTTGTTATTTTTAAAATTTACACAAAACTTTTATTTTATTACGACGTATAACATAATTTTGTTATGGTAAAGAAAGAAACATTCTCTAAAAAACCCCACATATTCATTACTCATTAGTACGAATAGTGGAGGTTGTTTAACCACATAACGATCCTGACATGGATTTCGATTTCAGATTTTAAAAAATTAAGCAAATAGTACCGGAGATACATGTATACTTACCCTGGATGCGTAAACATCTGAGAATAATCTATCTAAATATTGAAAGTAATACTTTAAATCGTTTCGTATTTTTATTTTACCTAAAAAAGGGAAATGTTAATTTAAAAAATTCTGTTTTGGGGTATTGAATTTTGGTTGCTAAAGTTGTGAGTTTCAAGTTTATTTTCTTCATTCGTATACATAAGTTGACATTTTTCATACGCAATGGAAAATAACTCCGTGTGACCAAATCATGGATTACGGTTTGCAAATGAAATCAATTCAACCTTGAACGTGATGCAACAATAATTCCATAACATCAACATGATTCGATGTTGACTATATCGCAACAAATCTCGAGCTACCAGTAGGCTATAGAAAATGTTGGAATCAAATAATAAATAGGCGTTAGATTTACGTACGCGAAACTTACTTATTACTTTGGCATTTTCACATTATTAAAGCTTATGAAACTCCATTTATTTAATAATTGCTACTGTGTTAAACGGGTTGTAATCTCACAATTAAAGAATATAATGATAATTGTACTTACTTATTTTCTAACTAACAAAATAAGTATTACAAAATCCTTAAATTTCTGGTCTGGTCTCGTCAGCCAATTATGTGGAAAATTTCCAATTCCATGTTTGGGAAAAGGAAATTAAATTCAATTCATTTAGTTAACTTAGGAAAATGAATGCCGCTGAAGGTCATGTTAATTTTTTTCTTTTTCTTGTTAACTTATTTAATTTTATTTAATGCGTGCTTCTCATTCTTATTTTGTTTCCTAACATATACTAACTTGATGATCAAATAGACAGAAGTGAAAATCCTTTTTTTGTCCTTAAAACTATATTTTAGTTTGCGTAATGTTTGCGTGTTATAAGTGAGGATTTTGAGGTAACATGTTGACATGTAGGCGCATGTAGGCTATTTATTTGTATAAGATGATATTGATGCCTATTCACAAAGCATTCATCTACCAAAGAAAAAAAAATTAATGTTGTCACACTTGAATGAAAATTAAACCTTGAACAATTCCAACCTTACCGTAAACCGTATACGTGTCCTAAAAAAGAGAAAGCTGAAAGCGCAACTTGTGTTTAGGATAAATTTATAAAAGGATAATTTACTTAAACAATCTCATGTAGTCGTCACTTATTTCAATTGCTAACTAAATTTGAAATTTTTGCTTTTTATTCATTCGTAGAAAGAAGGTATCGTTATCGTTGTTCATTGTGAGATCAACATGAATCGAAATATAACTTAAGAATTTTTGGATCATAGCTATTAGGGCTACATGTAATTCTAATGAAACAATTGAGAAACTTTTGTAAAATTTGGTTGGAGGATAGGAGGGTAATATTTTCTAGTGTTTTCAACTCTACAAGACAAAAATAAAATTACTATATGTTTTTAAAAACTCCTTTGAAACATAAACCTGCTAGCATAGCGAAGCGATTTCTCAATCCCTGCTATGTGTGATTTAAACGAAATCTGAACTACCATGTCAAAAAATTTAAAGCTTTTAAATACATCTTAATTAAGTACTCTAGTCTATTTATGCGGTATTGGGGGGCATTGCACGAGCAATAATGCAATAAACTATGAATTTAGTTGACAAATCAGAAGTAGTATAACTGGTTTAAGAAGATTGTAATGAATGCTATACTAACTAGACTTATAATCTTTTGTATATTGACGATTGTTGTAACAAGTCAGAAACAAAGAAACCAGTCTTAATCTCATGAACAGAGCTCCACAGTTTTAAAAAATAATGAGAGTTCAATGAAAAAGGTCATTTCTTGTAGGTAAGGTTTAACGGTATCGTGGATAATAGACAAAAGAGAAGAAGATTTATAAAGAAGTATTCAAATCCTAACTGTCCACTACAGCAAACAATAGATTATTCCGGGTTATTCAATTCTTCAAATTGTTCAAAAGTAGTAGAAATTCGTTTTAATAGCAGTACAAGGTATGAATGACTGGTCAATCGTCACAAGAATAGAGATTCTAAAAGAACCTTTTTATTTGGGATTTAACAGTACAAATTCTTTATTAGAAACTGCTTATAGCAACAAATGCAGAAGGTCTGAAAACAAACAAAATGACCGAAGGGGTGTTTTGCGTTCTAATAATTATGCGATAGATGAATATATTAAAAAAGCTTAACAATAGCTTTATATGAAAGGCCTCTAGGTATTCTCTAATAAGAAATATTTACTTCTTCCAAATTCTTTTTCTTTGAGAAGTCTGAGTATTGCCAAGTATAACCACAACACGACCATTCAGAAAACATAATGGAATAATTTTTTCAAATATTAGGCTACATGTATGAAAAAGAATACTTGCTTATTCTGTATACGAAACTTTTCTTGGAAAACTCGAGTCAATGACCCTTCCGGGATTTTGTTGCGTGAATTCCTGCTGCGCTCTTCGCCTAGCCGGTTGTGACCTTCACGCGCACAATTTGGCTATTTTGGTTACATTTATTTTAGATCGTTTGGTAATGTTGGAAACCACATATACAGGGTTGCGTCCTTGAACTTCCTTCCTTGAACGAAACAAAATGTATTTAAAAAACAGAGCGGTATATCTCTGTTTTTAGAAAGTGACAAAGGCTTGTATTTTAATTTACTTAAAACTTCACAGATATTCTAAAACAGAATAAACGAAGGGGAGACAAAGTTTAACAGCTCATATTGTGTTTTTTATTGACCTCTGATTTTGAGATTCTTTTGTATACATGTTGTTTATAATTGATACGGTAATCTAGATACATCTAGTGAACGTTAAAATGCGACCGCAATCAACTTATTTTTAAAATTTAAATTTCTTCGCTAAATGATGGTTACAGCGTTAGCTAGTTAACTAGCTTAAGCTAATTATTTGTTCATGGCCTTCATCGGAATTTCATGAACTTTGAAGGTAAAGTAGCGGATAGTCTGGGATAGACGAGCAAAAATGTGGTAACATCATGAAAGTAGAAGGTCGTTCTAGCACAACGCACAACGGATATCAACCTTGCCGCCAGCGCTATGTGTAATTTTTCATTGGATAATGACATGTGCTTCTTTTTGGATTCTTTTGACTAGAACGCAGCCTGCTTGAATTATATTCGGCGTATAAATATTTTTTCCGGCATAGTATGACTGATTATCAAGAAAGATTTCTTTGAACTGCTGTTCTGTTCAAGCTGTGGTTAGAAACATACAATAAGTATGAAGGAATTAGGATCAGCTTGGAGAAACAGTAGGGGGAAAATTAGTTCCCCGGTTCCCCCTTTCCTATTAAGGGATATATGTACGCCTATTCATCTCCCTTTAATCGTTACGTTTAACCCCTTTTGATCGTTACATATAACGTAATTTGGTTTAAGCAACGGTTTTTACGCACCAGAAAAATTGGTTGCCTTCTACACAAAGGTTGGTGAAACCAAATTACATTATACGTAACGCTCAAAAACGCTGTAGTCTGAACGATAATTTAAGCACAATACATAGTATGGTTAAAAGAGGTCCAAAAAGGGGGTCAACCCCAAACAAATTGTCAGTAGAGATTTTTTTCATGAACTTAGTTTATATCAATATTTCCAATAACTATGTAAAACACTCGGGAAATTTATCGATGGGAACATATTAAATTATTGATTTAAAAATGAAAACTGTTGTAAAATGCTCATAACTGCATTTTATTTTTGAAATTTCCCGTAGGGATTCTGTACAACTTAGGTCTCATGATAAGGAACAAAGTTGCAAATTCTGACCAATAGATGGCTTTGGGATATTTTTTTGCTTTGAACTGCGCGCCTCGATTTTTGGCATTTTTTGAACAGCGCGCCCCGAGTTTTGGTATTATTCTTTGAACAGCGCGCCTCGAGATTGGGAATTTTTTTTGAACCGCGCGCCTCGAGAACGTCATCTGTGGGCCAAAATAATGCCGGTTAGACAATTCGTTTCAATTTGTCGATTGTATAGAGTTTTATGAGTACAGACATCTTTGAGAAGTGAACAACGTTGGGATTTCGAAATTCAGAGTAGGGGAGACCGGGGCTAATTGGGACAAAAAAAATGAAAACAACCTTTTTGTATTTTTAATCATTACAAAAATAAATTTTTATTAAACTTTTTGGACTTTTCTTAAAGGCTATCATTTCCTCTATTCAAAACTATTTTTAAAATTTGTTTTTGTGAACTACACAATAAACTAGAATCATTCTAATGAAATCACTTTTTTTTTGAAACACGAAAAAACAACGGGGTTGTTTGGGACACTTAACTAAAATCATTTTTTCTTTGTATAATTGTGGGATTCATTAAAAGTTAAGATAGCCATTCGATAGAGAATATAATTTAGCTTCGGGGGGTGTGTAAGAATTGTGGAAAATGAAATGTTTAAATCCCCAAATAATTTAGAAAACTTTTTTCATGAAAAACGCCCCTTTTTCCTGGTAGGGATAGGCTTTACTATGTCCCAACTTACCCCAGTCTCAATGTCCCAAATAGCCCCGCATAAACCACTCGACTATTTTTACATTTTACGCCTAAACTAAAAGAGCTACACAAAAAAAAATGTTAACACAAAAAAAAGTAGAATGAATTTCCTTTCGAATGGTGTGTTTCGTTTTTTAATGCCATTTTTAGAAACTACTTTTTTTTGGGTTTTCTTAATGTTGCGGATTTTACGCAAAACAAGAAAAAAAACATTTTTGTGTATAGCTCCTTAAGTTATTGTTTAATTTCAATAAATTTTTTTGTCAACGTGTGAAATACCATTTCACATGTTTGGCTAAAAAATTAATTTTTTAAAACAATGGGAACATGCAAAAAAGTGCGATGTCCCACATTACCCCTGTCCCAAATAGCCCCGGTCTCCCCTAACAGAAAAGGAGAGAGTGGATATATTGTAAACTGAGACGTCTAATAGAGAGCTGAGGAACACTTTGTATGCAGCTTTTTACGTGGACTACAGGTTCTAACGGGTCTAGTGATTTATTGAGTTGAATATTGATTTCACTGCCGTCTCTCAAAATGGTAATGTATTTATTTAATCTTTCGACGATATACGGATTTAATAGTTTAAATAAGTTAATTTTGTTGCCCATACGCGGAGGTAGCATAAGTTTTATTGTGTTCTCTCTTGTTGAGTTTTAATAAGTTCTATCGTGTTCTCCTTTGTGGAGGTTTGGATAACTTTATGGTGTTTTCTTTTATGGAATTATGCGTGTACTTTATTTTATAATTTCTTAAAGATGGTTTGAGGGGTCTTAAAAAATAAAAAAAATGTTTTTTCGCATTTCCCGTAAGGATTCTGTACACCTTTTGCTTTTTGCTTGGCATACGTGAGGAAAGTTGCAATTGCTTACCAATAGATGGCGTTAGGATATTATATTTGTTGGTCTAAACTGTTTGAACTGCGCGCCTCTGTAGAGCTTAAGCACACGTGAGGAAAGTGTAGATGGCGTTGCAGAAAGGAAGACAACGGAGAAAGCGGAACTGTGGAACTAACTATTGTACTATACTACTAATAAGCTGAGACGTTATAACTGCTTAATACGTGTTAGATTCCAATTATCGAAGGTTAACATAACTTAAATGGGGTTTTCTTTTATAGGAGTATGAGTTTACTCCAATTTGTTAAAGATGTTTAATTTCCTTTTAGATCACTTTGTTGATCAGCACCACACATTTTAATAGGCTGATAGCACCAATTTAACGACGCAATTTGGTAGGAAGTTTAATTATTTCGAATTAAAAAATTATTACGACATAAGTTGATGGGGCTTATATAATTCAAAGGTTTGAGGATTACCCCGCCACGAGGCGTATTTCAATATCTTTTTCAATATTGATTCAAGATCTATAATCAATATAAATAAATGAATATTTAAAGAAAATTGAGCTTTAGATAAAGGTGCGGCGTGGGGCGGCGGGGCGAAGCCCCGCAGCACCAAAGTCGCAGAGTTAGTATTATTAGCTACATATATATTAACTAAAACTTAGAGACATTATGAAATCGCCGAGCTAATATTAGCTTAGCTTCTATATATTACTTAAAATTTCAGGTATTAATTAATTAATGTTAATGATTTTTTGCATTCCTACGGGAACCTTGCAACCCGCCAGGGATGCCAGCATAAATTGTTTTTTAAAATTTGTAATTGTATGTGAACGTTTTTTCTTTGTAATCCAACTTAGTTCAGAGTCTGTTCGCCCCAAAAGTGGCGTCACCTAAGTTTCTTTTTATTCCTGATTTTTTGGTGTCAAAATAATCGAGATTAACGTATTTTTTTATTTTGTTTATGTTTGCAATTTAAAAAACTTTTTTTGAAAATTGGGCCTTAAGCGACATTGCCAATTTAATTAATTCGTTGTGCAATTCTTACAATATTAACTCGACAATAGAAAACAATACGACTCGACCAGTAAAAATGTTACACAAAGAATTTATGTCTGTCGAGACGAGTCACACTGGTCGAGTCATGCTTTAGCTTTAAGTTGACAATGTCGCATAAGGAAGAATAAAAAAAAAGTGCTGAATTTTCAAACATACAAAAACGCCCAAAAGCAATGATATTCTCTATTATTTTGGCACCGAAAGATCGGTTATAAAAAGAAGGTTGGATCATTTCACTTTTGGGGCGAATAGACTATGGATTACGGATGATTACAATAAAAAAAGGGTGTTTTCCTATCTCCCTGAGAAGCGATCGGCCTTTATTAGTAGCGAACCTGGTGGTATATCTAGGAACCGCTTCTTAAACACGGGCCATTTCCCCCAACAGATCGTGTATACCTTTTCTATTATATTGTGCTACCACTGCTACCCTGATCCTGATAATAGTGATACTAATCCGCTATCCCAAAACCCGGCCCGTGTTTACTAAACGGTCGCAAGATTCCCCGCCAGGTTCGCTAGGCTAGCAGGCCAATCGGCTCAAGGGGGTATTATAAAATCACAGACCAAGATTAGAAAGACCACGATCGGCCTATACCATAGCCTACTCTATTTAAGGAAGCCGAAAGGTTTGGAGAGCGTCAAAATTTGGCTTAAGCTTTGCTTATGCGGTGTTGTATATCATATTAAATGGTGCTTCTTGCAATAACACATAACTCACAGTCAGAGTTTGTACTTTGCACGAATCGACATATTTTCTCTGGTCTCGTTTGTTGTTAAGATCTTACGTGCAACTTGAATACTGATGTATGCAATTCTTAATTACGTTGAGCAGCCAAATGCAGCAGTCCAGAATAGTGATAGGCATAATTTTGTACAACATGCAACACTGCATAAGCAAAGTTAAGCCAAATTTTGACGCACTCTTGGGCTTTTTTTAAAGCCAATTTGGGTCCCCTTCCTCTTATTTGGCTCCGCCCTAAAGTGGACTCACGGGAGCCAATTTATCGTAAAGTGGCGATATTTGAAAACTCGATGGTTTATTTTCTATCGATATGACACGATATAAAATGAAAGGTACACTCTCGGGTATCCCCAAGACCGGCGGGTGTTTAGTAAAGGGTCCCAAGATTCCCCGACAGGTTCGCTAGTATAGGAGGCCCATCGCCTCTCGGGGGTATAGTAAAAATTGGGGTTTTTCGTTCATGAAATAGAAAATTACCAACCAATTCGTCCAGAAATTGATTTTATTTAAGCTTAATTTAATTCCCTATCCTTCAATACCTAATTCATCTAGTTTAGGCAATTATTTAATTGTTAAATTTATGATTGAAAATCGCAATTTTTCGAAAATTGCGCCTTTCTCAACATTGCCAATTTCTCAATATCCCGGTTTTCTTCTCGAAAACCAGTGACTTCGTGGTAGGAAGTGTTTTATAATTCCGGCTGAGGTTAAATATACAGCGCTTTTTTTTACAAGAAGTTTTTTATCACTGGTAGAGATTACAAACGTGATATTGAAAAATAGGCAATGTTGCAAAAGGCGCAATTTTCGAAAAAATTGCGATTTTCAATCATAAATTTAACAATGAAAAAATTGCCTAAACTAGATGAATTAGGTATTGAAGAATAGGGAATTAAATTAAGCTTAAATAAAATCAATTTCTGGACGAATTAGTTGGTAATTTTCTATTTTATGAACGAAAACCCCCAATTTTTACTATACCCCCGAGAGGCGATGGGCCTCCTATACTAGCGAACCTGGCGGGGAATCTTGGGACCCTTTACTGAACACCCGCCGTTTCTTCCAAGAAACTGGAATAGCGCGAGAGTGTACCTTTCCTATAATATCGTGAATATGATTTCATTCGCGAAGGAAGGGAATCAGATTGTAAGATAGAAGGCGTTTGTTTGTTTGTAAGTTTATTTTGCTTCTCATCTACTTATCCTTCGTTAGCCTATTAGGTAGCGCGTTCGTTAGGCTATTAGGAGTCTCATGAACTCGAGGTCTGAAATTCAAACCCCATTCATATTTAATATTTGATTACTTCTTGGAGAAAATACTTTGTAATTTTGCCACCAATAGATAGATCCCTTCTTTTTATTTAACTTTCACCCTGAGCCATGGCCTTAGAAGAGCTAGTTCCCACTGTCTGTGTTATAGGGCTGTTCGACATATTTTTTAACATTTGTTGAAATCGTGAAACGCAACAACTCATGGATTTTTTCGTCTGCTACGAGTGACTTGTGTAGTTCTGCAAAATATAAATTTTTAAACAGTTTGATAGAAATGGGGGTTATTTGAAAGTTTTTATAGGTTTTATTTACATATTAGTTGGTTATAATGTATTTTTAAGCTATGTCACTGTCTGGTTATGCCAGTGGACTCAATAGTGAGGGCAAAACAACGTTATTCTGTTATAGGCAATGTTGCAAAAGGCGCAATTTTCGAAAAATTGCGATTTTCAATCATAAATTTAACAATGAAAAAATTGCTTAAACTAGATGAATTAGGTATTGAAGAATAGGGAATTAAATGAAGCTTAAATAAAATCAATTTCTTGACGAATTGGTTGGTAATTTTCTATTTTATGAACGAAAAACCCCAATTTTTGCTATACCCCCGAGAGGCGATGGGCCCCTATACTAGCGAACCTGGCGGGGAATCTTGGGACCCTTTACTAAACACCCGTCGGTCTTGGGGATACCCGAGAGTGTACCTTTCTTATTATATCGTGGTTATACCATGTAAAACTATATCATATTGCATGTAAAAAAGGTTTTTTTTCGTAATGAGGCAATGTTTGATATGTATATCATACATGGAAACAAATAGTTTATTTTATGTTATTACATTCAGTTTGCTTGTAACACGTATACTTCATTTCGGTTCGCCTTTGAAAACTTTTCGTTATTTTCCCAAACTACTCCAGCAACAGCAAACGGAGGGAAGTAAGTTGTGGGTAGGCGCGATTTTAATTGTCCCAAAGAATCGTTAGGTGACTCTGCTTGGACTCAGCAACTTTATTTAGTCTCTGCAAGGCCTATTTTATTAAAGTTATTCTCCTTTACTTGCAATAATGTTAGAGTATAGACAGAGTATTAAACAGAATATATTGCCGTAACAAAACTCATTACCTCATTCAGTAAATACACACACACTAGAGAGCGAGATCAGAGCAGACAGTAATGAAGTAAAAGGAGAGGAGTGGTGACAAAACAAAAGGGGTGGAAAAGGGTTTCGGCAACACTCTAATAAGACATTTGTGTTTGACGATGCTCACTTGTTTCAACATATTTTTGAGAAAGGATTTTGGCCGTCATGGGAATCTTGTCGGCCTCCGTCTTCATCTTAATTAGGAAGGCGAAATGAATGAAAGTAAAAATGTTACTTTGTTTACAATACTCACCAGCAACAGCTTTAAAGTTGTTGTGCGTACACTCAACGTTGTTGTTGGTACGGACGTGCTGCATAAACATGCTCGGGCGTGACCAGATGGTGCTGTCGATGTACACTTTGAAAATATAATCGCAAAAGTGCAGAAGCAATTTAAGTTTGAGTTGCTCAACATTTAAGGGCGCTCACGGCAAGTCAGCGCAGAAGGAATATATAAAATATTAATGAGGAAAAAAATTCTCGAACATGAAAAACGTTTTCATTTTTGCGATCTAAGCCATAACTAAACCGGACGACCGACAAAACAGAAAATAAATTTCTCGTTCTAAATTTTTTTCTATTCATATATTTTGCATTAAATTATACAGAAATAAAAATAGCTAATTGAAATCTTTCTATTCATGTTAATCAATACATTCTGACCTTTAGTTTATTAGGAGTTATAATTTATAATAAATTTTACTTCTCGATAAGTTTCGATTATAGATCATACTTCATGCATATATTTTAGATGGCCCTCATAATTTTTCATTAAGATTTAATCATTTTTGGTACGATTTCGATTTACAAATAATTTTAAAACATTTTCCTTAATAATGAAACTATTGAAAAATTGTAGGTTTTCGTTGGTTTTCTAAGTCAAGCATGAAATTATTGCAGAGAAAAAAAAATTTATTTTACGCCTTATGCCACTCCGTTTTCCCCACGAATAAAAAGTTAATACACATGAAACGTTTTTTTCTGATTTATACCAAAAGTACACTGATTGAATAACTTCGAGGAATGTGTTTATTAGCCTAGATAGGCCTATTCGTTGATAAATGGCCAGGGTAAACTCTTTTCAAAATTCTTTGGCTTCTTCATAATTATCATTGTCGCTGTATTCACCAGTTTCTTCTTCTAGTGCTTCTAACAATTCTTTCTCTTTCTTGACGAACTCTAAAAAGTCTTCCGGGTCAATTTCCGAGTCCTCGCTGATATTAAGATTGAGAACGTCCCGCCACATGAGATGCCTTGCAGGCAGAACACACGAATTCTGTGTTATTTAGATCGAATCGGCCTTCCTTGGTAATAACAGCTACTTTTGTAGGACCACAGCTAAGCAGCATGGAATTTACAGTGGAAAACGACTTATTGAAGGAAACATTTGGCAAGTGAAGAGGAATAGGAATGTCTGAATATAAAGACGACATTTTTAGATATTTGATACAGTAAAAATACAGTGAATACTACCTCAGATTGTAATGGCTCCTTCAAGGATTTATTGGACTTAGAACAAAAAGTTGGTTGTCAAGTGATTATTATGTCCGACGATGAGTGAAAAGATTTCTGTGCTTTTCAAAGTCGCAATAAACGCATAAATTCTCCCGGCATTTATTGCAATATAGCAAACGAACAACAACAACACTCCTATGGGGAACTACAAGATTCGCAGAATGTGTTATTAGAAAAGTACATTTATTCTTAAATTCGTTCAAAAAGATGATGGCGTTGCTCTTTTAACTTCCTCTCTTTGGTCTCCATCTGAGTCTTTGAAATAGTCTCAGATTCTTGTAGTATTTGTTAATTAGCCTGACTGATTTTTGATAATATTCGCTTGATGAAGATTAGCTTCCATTTTTTGTAGAGCTAGATTTCAAGAAGTTCTGATCTGACTGAACACCTGAAATTTAAAACCAAATATTTGAAATTCAATGGTCTTTATAGTAGTTTCTTATACTCACAGTCTTGAGCAATAGGGCACGGTGACAAGGAAGGTCCAACTAAGGGCTGGATATCAACTAACATGTGGGAAGTTTGACAGCTTCAGTAATCAAGCTACCTTAAGTATATGTTAAAATTAGTAATAAAATAAATTTAAAAAAAAAATCAATCTGCATTTACTTGACTTAGTATTTTTAAACAGTTTTTATCAAATTCCATCAAAGTAAGTAAACTGTTTCAGTTTTTCACTCCAGTCTTCATAGCTTCAATACTAGATATTTCAGAAAGTCCTTCGTTATTACGAGATTCACTTGTCACTTTCTTTCTCGATTTTTTAGGAGGTAATTCCCCCACACAAAAATTTGTTTTTTGCCCTTTTTACTTTCCATTACGCGTCAGAAATAAAAAAAAAACAACTTTATAAAATAAAAATGTGTTTTGTAGACGACAAAACTGTAACTGGAAAACTAGGTGTGAAAACAAAAGAAAATGGCATCCCGTGATCCCATGTAAAATCAGCATTGAAAAGGGCTGGCCGAGGACAACCCTTTGGCTCATCAGCAGAGAAGCCAAAAGGTTGATCTAGGTGACGGAGTTCAATTTGGACTAGACCCAGGTGTGTGCTCTCGTTTGAAAGCACCTGCAGCAATTTTCGTGGCCACGAAGACCTTCAAGCCAGCCAGGAGAAAAAAACGAGGGTGCCCCGCAAGCTATCTGGTACACCCACAACTGCAAAACGCAACAAAGCAAAATGGACCAAGCACCACCCCTACACAAAACCGCTAACGAAACCCTGATCAGCGTACAACGCGCACATAGTTTCAAGAATATCCCGATACCTGAACGGGAAGCCCTACGACAAGCAATCCTTGTAGCAGCAGGTAACCCAAAAGATACGACAGTATTGAGAGAAGATTACCAGGGGTAAAAAAGTCGGTCCCAAACCCTACCGCTGGTCTAAGTGTGAAAGACTTGGATACACAACGTTCAAATGTAACTCCAATCAGCAAGTGTGCAAGAAGTGAATCAAAAACGTGTTCAACACATTGTATTAACTGCAGCAGCGGGTCGCTCGTATCCGAAGACATCGAGTCTGCAAGGTAATGAAAAATATCGTTAAAATGGCTTATCTCGTAGGCATTACCATTGAAAAAACGAGACGAGCCAGGCAACCGCACATTGTAGAACATTCCCAATTACCTCTGCATTGTAAAAATAAACGACTACTAGTTCTCAACTCTCAGTGTATTTCGTCTGTCTGTCTGGTCTGAAGGCCTCGAAAGAATGAGATACATATCGGGAGAAGGGTTGGCTTTTTATACTAAAAAGGATAGAGCTAGGAATGAAATGTATTTAAAACGTTGCTTCATTTTACATGAACAAGAGAAGCATTAGCAGGAAATAAAGAAGGGGAAACAGAAAGAACAAAGAAAGTTTATATAAAATACTGACGTTGGGTTCTAGAACATTCAAGGTTAAATAAAAAAGTAAAAAAAGGATGAAGAAATGTAGTACTAAGAATAAGGGCAATAAACTATAGGAATCGTCGCGCAAACATCGCACTTGGGCTATCCAGAAGACAAGCGCTGGGACCTCCATTATAGACTAATTCTAACAAGGAAGCCAAAATGGAACAATTGAAAGCTCTAAAAGAAGAAATCAGGTTAGTAAAAAAAGCAACTATTCCAAAAACAGACAAGAAGATCACAGACATGGCAAAGAGCCTGGTCTCTACTAAAGAACTGATCTCTAACTTCAACTCAAGATTCGATAACGTGGAAAAACAACAGGAAGAGATGGTCCAGCATCAAGCGGCAGGGTTGGAAAACTGGAGACGATACGTAAATGCCTGATTCATGCACCTCTGCTAAAGCCAGGCAAAACGGAAGAGAACCCAAGCTCATACAGACCGGTGGTCCTCACTTCATGGCTCTGATGGAAACGATTTTAGTAAACCGACTCAATTGGTTCCCAAAACCAAAATCAATATGGACCAAGCAGGTTTCAAATAGGGGCTGCAGCACGACGGACCATAAAGTGCCCTAGTACCTGCCTTCAGTGAATTTCTTGTTCCGGTGGTTTTCACCTCTTTCAAACCCTTTCTTTTGAGGGAAAAAAAGGTTCCACCCACGCTCGTTATAATAAGGAGATTAGGTTTTCAGTCACCGTTCTTTACTCAGATAAAAACCAGTTAATTTCACCGCCTTTTTTTTTGTTTCTTTTCCTTTCTTTCTTCGGCAAAATATAAAGAATTTTAAGAAGCTTAACTTTCTCTTAATCCGCGCGTGCTGTTAAAAAAGGCGGCGCTTTTTTAGGTTTTTTTATCAAGTCTTTTCCCCTTATTAGTTTCAAAGAAAGCTTACCGACCCACCACCCACTTTGCCAGCGGCGAGTGAAACCTCCCAACCTAATTCCTAAATATCCTACTTGAAATAGTCGTCTTTACTTCATCTTTCTCACATAACCAAATAGCTCTGATGTTAGCGAAGACAGTTACTGATGCAAAGCAGTAACGTTCTGGGTTCAAATTCCGGTTTAGTAAAAGTAGTAACTGAAAAATTATCGAGTAACACTGAAAGAAGAAATACTTTTAACGTTAAATTAAAAGTTTCCTCATAATTTGAAAGCAAGAGTATTAATAAGACCTTGAAAGGGACTTAGGAGCCCGGAAAAGAGTTTTAAGCCTGCGTTTCAAAGTGGTTCAAAATACTGGTTTAAAACGATGTTCTACACGCAAACAAGCGGTGTAGAACCAGTATGCAGAACCAGTTTTTCCTTATGCCTTGGTTTAAAAAACCATAGAAAAACCGGTATTGCCACGCAAGCCAAGTACTAGGGTGAAACTAAAACGGGAATCAACTTGAACTTCGGTGAAGAGTGTTATACAGTGGCAGTTTTCTTACATACATCAAAAATTTTTGACACAGTAGGGACCTAGTAGGTCCCTACTCTACAAAATGAAAAAGCTAGAAATCACAGGCCAAATACTTGCTATGACGAAAAACTTTTTTTCGGACCGCGCCATGAGTGTAAGAATCAGCAAAAAGCTCTCAACGGATAAAATAGTGGAAACGGAGAACCACAGGCCTCGCCGTTAAATTCTACATTGTTCAACATAATGATATCGGATTTCCCAACCCACTGGTCCAAAATAAGAACTTTGCTCTTCGCAAAAGACATCATGGATTTCACGGAAGTTAAAAGACCCATCGAGTCGGAAACAACACTATAACTAGCCATAGACGACTGTTTTCGCTGGGGAAGTAAGTGGAAATTTAATTTTCACCCGACAAATCAGGATTGATCGTCTTCACAAGATTCTACAAACCTGGAGAAGAGCCATTACTATTCATTAATAGCATGGCTTTTCATAAAAAAAGACCAAGTTTTTAGGAGAGACGTTCGACCAAAAGTTAGGCTGGATATCAACCAGCTCCCACCTGCTCCCTTTCAACCAATTTTGAATGACGTCCTAAAAAATTGCTTATATTGAAGAGATTTTAATTTCAAAGTGGTGGGTTTACGTTTGCTCACATGGGCCAATCGGTCAGAATTCATAGATTTCTGTGTATTCCCTCTTCTTCACTGATTATCAAAAACATTTATCATGTTGATGTTTTGAATAGCAGTGTGATTTGAGACGTCGCTCGTCTCAAAAGAATAGTAATTCTATTCCATTAATTTTATTGCTAAACTCAACGTAGGGTACCGTTACCGGCACTGGTTTTGCAAAAATATCCGTTTCCGATGCTTTGAAAAGCTCACTTAGACTCATAGTTACAAACTTCATCAACACCTATCAAAAGAAACAACTGCCTCAGGATTCTTTGATAAATTGTAAAAATTTTACCTAAAAATTCTTTTGTTTTTTCGAGTCCGAGTAAGTACTGTGATATTATTTATCAAAGAGAGTAAAGAGTTTGTCAAAAGAATATCGATTATTAAGTGACGAATATGAACAGAGATAAGGAGATGGCTCACTCTATACAAAGTCCAGCAGTCGACGTTTTTTCCCTTCCTCCTCCTTTTTTGACGAATTCGTCTGTAGTACCTCTATCGACGAGCTCCGGAAGCTTCGCCCGTGGCTGGTCCCCTTATGTTTTTCCCCTCTCTGAACCCCCCTATCCCCCTACACACACACACCCGCCACTTAAAACAAGGCTTTTGGAGCTCGCCGATAGAGGCACTACAGTTGAATTCGTCAAAAAAGGAGGAGGAAGGGAAAAAACGTCGACTGCTGGACTTTCTACAGAGTGAGCCATCTCCTTATCTCTGAATATGAACCACGGTTGAGAGCAGTTTCTTGATAAAAATTTGCAATGAGGTTTAACAAGTGATAGGCATATTTTCTGTGGGGTTGTAGTGAATGAATTTCCTTATCTACATTACCACTTTATTCATCCAATAAATGACCAATTTCAACAAAGTGCTACAGAAATGTATTGATAATAATAATAGGTTGAACAATAAAATCATTATTACTATTTCGTCATCTTAAAATTCTTCATCAAACTCGTCCTCCAACTGCATCTCTGCTTCACGGGAAAATACACGAAAAGCCTTTAGAAAGTTAGACCTACTGTCCTTGATTGTCACTACAACCTCTCTGTGTATCTGAAACTCTTTGTGTACAGCCGATAACGTCTTGTGACTAATGCGTCAGAAGTATTACTTCCAAAAATAGTCTAACCGTGAGGCAGGCACTTTTTTGAAGAAATAAATCATTTACAAGCCAAGATTTCCAAACACTAGCTGTTGTGTTAATAAATTTTCAGCAAACACCGTGATAGACGAGTGATCGCATTGAACTTTGATTACCAAACGTATCAACATCAAGAGCTACAAATCAGAATCACATCACGTCAAAGCCGCTAATGAAATTTATGTTTCGTACCTTTGGAATCTCGAAACTTTAGGTTTTCACCCACGAACAGAAAGCATTGAAGAAGCCATAGAGTAAGCGAAAGAAATCAATATCAAATTCCAAAACAGCGAATTGACAATGCTATTATTACATTCCGTAACACTACGTAAAAAAAGAGTTCATCAACTACTCCCATCAGTATCATGTATGGGACTTGTTTCAACGACTGTTCGAACGGGGGCCATTCTTCAGAATGACCAGAAAGGCATCATTCTTCATTTTCGTTCACATCAGATTGGAATGGTGGCGCGTCAAAAAGGTCTTCCGGATTGGTGGATTTGACAAATCCAGGGGGCGTACGTATATTGATTTAGGTAAGATAACGTTTTTTTTACAGGTAAGATAAAATTAGCGCTAAGTAAGAAAAGGTGTGGATTTGGAGTTGAATGTCAAATCAAATCCATATCAATATACGCCCCTGGATTTGTCAAATCCACCAAATTGGATTTGGATTTGACAAATTGAATTCATTTTCATTTTTTAACGTGATTTTGAAAAAGGATCGACTTGAGGTAAAAAAACAAAAATCACAACGGGTCTGTCTTACAAGGAAACTTACGACTTGGATCGGATTTCTCAGAAACTAACTGTTCACCAACATTGTTTCTGTCCATTATTTTGGGGTATGAAATAATAGAAGAAAGGTACTAATCTGCATCGGTCGTGAAAAAAAATTTGGCAGGGTTTCAATGGGAATTCTACACTGGATGATAAGAAGCTATTACCCATACACTAACCCTGAATTCGTTTCTTATCAATTGAAAAATTTTAATTAAATCTTACTTGGCTACCAAACGTTCGGGAACAAACGAGAGAACCTTATGGAAAAAGGCGATTTTCGCAGCTCTTAAAAAAAATTGATACATTTTTTAAGATTTAAATATGAGGGCCTCCTTCTATAAGCTGAATTTGTTAGAACTTGCAATTCAGGGGAAGGTTAGGTTCAAAATCTTTTCCTGGTAACCTAGAGCTTTTTCGCTAAGAAATGCGAATTAATCCTCTGGCTTGGGGCAAAGTTTTGAACCTTACCCTAAGAGACAGACCATTTATTAGAAACAAATTGTAAATTAAATACACAAAGTTACTACACCCCAGCTTTTTCAAGAAAAGCAAAATTTGGCCTTTATCCATTCTTGAAAAAATAAGACATTTCAAGATGATTCTTTCTTTCTGGGATAAAATAAAATTATAGAAGAAGCCACGGTTAAAACTATCGAGGAATATGTATGCAACATGTATGGGAGAAAGTGTGAAAACCGTAAATGCCTGCAGATTGGATACATTTCTGAAAATATGTAAACCTAGAAGAAGAAAAATTCTATTAGAAGTAAAATGGTTCTAATAACAATTGAAGAGATAGTTTAGGTTTGATTCATCGAAAGAAGATGATATGGATGAAGATGACTCAACTAACGACGAGTTCATTATCGAACGCTTATGATTAAAGTTTTCGTTTGTCATCATTATAGCAGTCATCATTTAGTTAGCTTATATATTGACTTTGAAAACAGCTCTTTTGTTTAAAAAACACGGAATACAAATGAAAAACAAGAATAAATGTTGGAAGCCAGTTAAATCGTAAGAAATGTTTTTTTGTTGTTTTATATTTCTTTTACAGCAATTTTAATTTGCACCAGTGATGCTGCGTTGCCATTTTTGGCAAATTAATAAAACTCAGACGTCAGAAGTATATTAAAACCCCGTAATGTTACGTCTTTTTTTTCGTAGCCTAATCCCATTTTATCTCCTCAAAACTTTAAGCGTTATTTAAGATCTTCAAATAATGATGTATTTTTTCGAAAATTTTCTGATTTTTAAATTTCCTATCTCTTCCCCCATCTAAATGCCCCAGCTCCCATCGCCAAGACTTTCAGAAAAAAAGCATAGATGATGCCTTTTAGTTCAGATAAAAAAAGTTTTTCTTATAAGGTAAACCTCTGCCATTGGGGCTCGCAGAGTAAATATTAAAGAATGAGTAAAATTTTAAAATTAAGAAAAGGCTCTTTTTACCGATGATTCCCTGACATATAAATTAAGTTTACCACAGGTTCACACATTTCAGACATAGACCTCTTCCTGAAATTCAATAAAAATATCTTGGATTCAATTTAAAAATTTTATTTTTCTGAAGAGAGAGAATTTTTATTGTGCTTTTACAGTTTTAACAAGCGATCTCCCACTCAAGTAGTCCGGTTTTGGGGGAGGTCAGTGTTGAAACTAAATCCGGAAAGGGCCGTAGAAATTCGGGAACAGATTATTCTTGTTCAATTTCACGGCGGATTTAATGGCGCAAAGACCGGATTTCTATCTCCCGCCGTTTGGGAGATATTCGTGATAGAAATCGGGAAATTTAGAATTCGACCCCAGAGTAAAAAACTATATATGTAGTGGTGAAATTTATTCAATTTTGGGTTTTAAGATATTTTCTCTCTCATGACATGCCTGATCAAAGATAAAAACCCCCGAAAGACATTACCGAAGGAATCTTGTTGTAAGAAAACATTCCTTAGGTCTTCCTCTATTGGAATCCAAAAGGATTTTTTTAAATGAATAATTGACCGAGATATGAACGATCTCATGAGGTACCCATTTGGAACGATTGCCAAATCATTTTATTCGGGGTTGCCGTTTGGTTAATTTATTTCTTTCGCTCCCCCCTTCCGTATTTTTGTCTTTTCGCTCTCTCCGTTCTTTGTCCTTTATATGTATTAAACGGGAGGGGGGAGGAAAAGACATAAATAAACCAAAAAACAACCCCGAATAAAATGATTTGGAAATCGTTCCAAACCTCACGAGATCGTTCATATCTCGGTCAATTATTGATTAAAAAAAAATCCTTTTGGATTCCAGTTTATCCTTTCGGGATTTAGTTTCAAAATCGGCCTCCCCCAAAAAGCCGGTTTTTGGACTACTTGAGTGGGGGGATCGCTTGTTAAATACCGCTACGAGCCACAGCCAGAGCTACAGATCTAAAAAAAAATGTTTATTAAAAACACTGTTAGAGTAGATAGAGCCACCATCATCTTTGGCCCACTTCCAGGAGAATCTTCTTAATAGAGGATGAGTATGAAGGGGGGGGGGGGAAATAAATGAAATAAAAAAAAACCAAAGGAATAAAAATGTTCAATGCAATATATCAATTTGTTGACGGATTGCAGTTCATCAAATTCGCCTATTCCATATCCTAGCAACGGTCTGATAATGTCCCCTAAATTCAAATCAACTCCGTATAATGAATTCAATTAAAAATTGCATAAAGAATGAAATAGTAGAAGAAGGAGGAAACGTACTTTGTGGTTATGGCAGCATAAGTGGCTATTGTTGAGAGGTAGTCGGCTTCATTGGTACGAGCTGCCGCGTTTTCCAAAGCGACGGCCTTATGACTCGGATAACTCGCCGGAATTTGTTGCGACTTCAATGCATAACACGGAAGGTGCGGAAAAGGTGTAAACCAAAAAGTAATAAAAGATGAACGCATGTAAAACGCAAGAAGTTGATAGAAAAACAATTTTACTTCATTCGCAGTTATTTTAAAAACAAAGAAGAAAATGAAAATCTATTTCTGGTCAAAATATAGTCTATCATATGGTCCGTGTACAAAAAGAAATGATAAAACGCTTAAATGTTTTCTCTTTTTACCCAATAGCACACACACAGAAGCCAAAAGTTTTTTATGCTAAACTTCTGTTAGCCCTTCCAAAAGAATAGCCGGAATCCAAAAGTATTTTTTTAAAATCAGTGACTGAGATATGAACGATTTCGTGACATATTGATTTGAAACGAAATTTCTGTGACGATTTCCGGATTACTTTTAAAAATCAAACTCCCCCAAAACCCGACCACTTGAGTGGGAGACTGCTTGTTAAAATTGTTTGGAATTTAAGAAAGCCGTCGTTTTTTTGTACAAAATATAACGTTCACCTGAGCAAACATACAGAATTTTTTGTTTGGAATAAAAGTATTAGTAACTTTAGTAATTTCCAAAAGTGAATTGTGGTTTTTCTTGGCTAAAAATGTATTTTTGCATAGCTGGTAAGCAACAATATAGGAAACAGAAGCTGTTGAAATGTATTGAAACATGCTAACAACAGATGGCTACACATGCAACATGGGATATGCTTCGGCCTTCATTTCATGTACAAAAGGCTGATGCCTGCATCTGTAAGGCGCTTTTATTGACGAGTAAAAGGGCGCTTACTTAGAAATAACATAAGACAATTTAAAGACAAAACTAGTTTATTATACTACCACAGGAGATCTAGTAGAGAGGAGTTACTCAGCAGACTAACTGACTACTCGGTCTCTCTAGTGGCTTTATATACGATACACGGATTCCATAACTAAACTAGAAAACATCGAAGGTATGGATCTAAAGATGTCCATGGATTCAAAGTATCCATGGATCTGAAGTTGTCCATGAATTTAGAACATAATAATATTGGGAAAAAGATGCAGAGTGAGAATAAAGAATGAAGAGAGTGTATGCACAAATATTGGTGCATTACAAACCTCCCCCCCATAAAAGACACGTCCACGGGTCTTAACATGAGGAAAAATAAAATGAATAGCAAAAGCAGGGGAAAACTACGTACACATAGACTAACGGGGGGCACGCAATAAATCTTCTAATTATGTCAACGCAGGGGGCGAAGACCGTCTAGACGTAGGTCAGAAAAAAACGATGGGTGTTAGAATTACCCTACACGGCAAACTATAAGTATGGAAAAAATTACACAAAATCAGTTGAAAAAGAAAAATCTAAGCTAAACAATTGAAAAGAGATATTTAGTCTTTATAAAACTGATGTATCAGGAAACGACGGTCGTTATCGTATTGGGCCATAATAAACTGCATGTCGGTGATGAGTTTTCTTGATAATTTCTCCAGTTCCGTTTCCAGTGTCTCTCGCTTTTCGGCAGGGCTTGTAGAAAACTTACGAGCTCCAAACAAGGACTCGTACGATGGCGGTTGATTAGCGATGATTTGTTCGGATGTTGATTGGCGCGAAGTAGACGGGATGTTGGTTGCGGCTTGGGCTGATGTTGACGGTCGTTGTACTTGACGATTTAGATAGGTATTAAATTCACTTTGGTCATGAACGTGAAGATTTTGTGAATTGCTATCTGCCACTGTGACTGGAATATCAATTCTTTCGAGAGGTATACGGCGGGTGATGCCGTATATCTCAAATCTTGACGGACGTTGTCCGGTAACAGCACTTGGTGTTTCACAGCTCACACCTGGCACCGGTTGACGGTCGTACGGTGTAATGTTTTGACGACGACGCTCATTGTTTTGTTCCATTTCACTGTCACTTTCACTTAGCAGGTGTCGACCTCTTCCGTAACCGGACATTTTCTTGGTGACTGAATTGTTAAGTTACGAAATGACGATTGTTGAAATCAGTTCACTAAGTTCACTCTTTTTTTTAGAGAGCGTCTCGCACAGTACTTGACCCCCTCCCCCCCATACGTAATTGAACACTTTAAGTGGAGTTCAATGGAATTGCCTGGGGTCAAACTCTGGAAAAAGACATTCAGTTTGATTTTCCAAGTTTGGAAAAATCTCTGTTATTTCAGTTTCAGGCCATTCTATGGTTAACAGTGGCTGGAAAACGTTGACGTATATTTCGCTGGTCATGCCATTTTCTTGATTCAATAATATTGATGCTGCCGTTTCTTCTTTGTTGCTCAATATTGTAGTGTTTGCACCATGTATTACTAGAAGTTTTGTTAGTTCCGTATTTTGATGCATGGAGCAATAATGCCGTATTTCCGTCAAGGTCTCTTGCATTTATTGAGTTCTGTATAAAAACAAAATTATTTTCCGCCATCATTTGATCTTCTTGGAGGAATCTAAAGGGTTCGCAGTCGGTTGTTGAGTCCTGAAAAAGTTTCATTGCTGCTTCTGTGCAGTTTTAATATGCCGCCGTTATGAGTGGCGTTCGCATATTATAATCGACAACATTTAAATCTGCGTTTTGTTCCCGTAACATCTGAACTGCTGTATCGTTATTCAACTTACATGCCACATGTATAGGGGTTTCTGCATTGTTATTTGGGGAATTTATATTTATATGCGTATTCAATATAGTTTTAATTATATATTGGTTTGCATGAAGACATGCATTGCGTAACGGCGTGTCTCCGTCGCTATCCACGGTGTCCACGTCGAAGTGTCTTGTTTCTTGTAGCATCAACACTGCCTTTTCATTATTAGCTTTTAAGGCTAATGTTAATGGAGTGTCCCCGTTTATGTCTCGGACACTTGGTGGCGTCCTATTTAATAGAGCTGCCAGCGCGTAAGGCGCGTTCTGTTCTGCTGCCCAATGCAATATTGTTCTGCCAAATTGATCTTGCACATCCAGATTTGTCAACGGCAGTAAAATTCGAATCATTTTTGTTTTGTTTTCTTTAATAGCTAGTGAAAACGGCGTTTCACCACTATTATTTCGGAGGTTTATGTCAATGGTTTCTGCGGTTAGCAACACTCTAGCTATGCAAGCGTTATCACTTGCGACGCATAAATGAAGAGTTGTTTCTCCAAGATTATCTCTTGCATTTACGTCGGCTTCTCGTCGTGATAGAATCTTTTTAACTGTGGATAACAGACTTGTTTCTACACAATAGTGTAAAGGTGTCCTTCCACGTACGTCGCTTACAGTGACGTCGACACCTACGGCGATTAATTTCTCTGCATACCTGAATGCTCCTAGTTGTGTTGTTGTGATTACCCATACAGAACATAAACCGATTTTAGACGTCTAATTCCTGTTTTTCAAGACTGGTCAATGCCACTTTAATTCATCTTGAAAGGAAGCATCTCCGTCTTTAAGATGAGTTTTAACGGTCTTAATGTCCGTATATTTGTGATCCAAAGGTAAAGAATATATCTATCTATATATTGACAAAAGACCGTCCCTAGACTCGAACACTAGACCTTCATGTTGACTCGCTAGCTTGCTAACCACTACGCTATCTAGTTGGTTATGTAATTTAGAAATTATATAGGCACATTATATCAAACGGACTTTAACTTTTTTCCTTATGTTACAGTAAATGATAAATCTAAAAAAAACCTTATAGAGACAAATTTTAAACTCTTTTAAGATTACATAAAGAGTTCTTATATCCGCTTTATATTAATGTATTAAGACCGATATAATCGTCAACAAAAATCGATTAATATCAAGCTATAAATGGTTTTATTTGTAATATCTTGTTGGCATCTTGAATAGATAACTTAAAGTCGTCTAAATTTGATCTCGTCTAGGAGGTCTTGGAATGATGAACTATAACGTTGTAAAAATATAACGAACTAGATAGCGTAGTGGTTAGCAAGCTAGCGAGTCAACATGAAGGTTTAGTGTTCGACTCTAGGGACGGTCTTTTGTCAATATATAGATATATTCTTTACCTTTGGATCAGAAATATACGGACATTAAGACCGTTAGAACTCATCTTAAAGACGGAGATGCTTCCTTTCAAGATGAATTAAAGTGGCATTGACCAGTCTTGGAATGACGGGTAAAAGACGTGTTCAAGACAAAATATTCTGTCTGGGTAAAGGTGTTTCACCGAGATGATTTCTTTTTGAAGGGTTTCCTTGATACGATTTGTCTAGTTCTTTTGTTCGGCGTCTTTTCTCGGGGTGGGTTTCAACTGGCTCTATAGAAAAACGTTGAGCAGAGTTTGGAGTTGAAGTTGAAGTTGAAGTGTCCATCGTATATTGAATACTAAACTTGTGAATAATTTGTGTTTCATTTTTACTTCCTTATATAGTGATTTTCGATTTGTGGGGGACTTATTCTTTGCGGGGGATGATTTCCATCACATAAAGGATTTATGTGTTAATATTGAATATTGAGGCTAAAATATTGTCCATCGATGACCCATCAGTGTGGGTGGTGGCCGGTCGGGTTAAACTTTAGGGGGTAAAAAAAAACGGTTTCTCCATGGATCACTTTTTTTTTTACACAAGGCTTTCTTCTCTTTGTCCTTGCGCTTGTCTTTTTTCTAAAGTGTCCTTCAGTATGAGTCTTCTGTTTTCCTCAAGTTGACCTGCGTAGCGCTCGAAGCGTCTTCTTGTTTGCAACGTTCGTGCGCGAAGGAACGTTATTATTGTCAATATGATCAGTATTAAAGTGAACATTATTGCAATTGTTGCAATCAATCCTTTTCGGATGTTGTGCCATATTGTAAATGTTCCAAATCGCTTTGATTCTCTGCGTATGTTGTTCTCGAATCTGAATTTGATATATGAATTCTTGTTATGAGTTCATTTATCGCGTTTTTTCTTTCAACTTCTTGTCTTTGATAATATTCATGATGATTGAGCTGGTAATTTGCTTCAATGTCATTGATTTCATTAAATTTAATTGCTAAACGAAGTGCCGACCGATGGTGAGTAGGGTGAACGAAAATCCAGTCGTTCACTTCCTTTTTCCACATAAATGTTTTTTCCGTTAAAATTTACTAGTCCATCTTCCCAAAAACATTCCCTGAACGGATGAAGAGAATATCCATCTCGTCCAATGGTTTGGTTGTGGAAGAAAGGTTCGTATCCACAAGATGTTTCTTTTGCGCTGACTGTTATGTTTATCACGTTACATTTTTGTATAATAAAGGAGTCTCCCATAGGTTTTAGTCGGTTACACATGTCGAGATTGTTTGCTTGAGCTGCCAATATTCCACTTGATTCGGCAAGCAGCGCTGTTGTATATCGCGCAGTTTTCAAGCTATTACAATATATCCGTTTTAGCTCGTTTTCAATTATATTTTCGTTGTTCACTGATTAATCTTCTATAAATTGGTGGTGTTGTAAAAGCAGAGGCTCTTTTGCTTCCAAATCCTCTGTAGTTGGGTTGTTTGGTGTTCCGAGGATCCATTTTTGGTTGTTTTCTCCGGTACAGGTATTTAATGTTACGCTTTGATTACCGTTCATTTGTAGGCACTGCACTATCATTTTATTTCCAACTGAGAGCTCTAATGTGTTTGGATTCCATTCCAACGCGTGGATCCCTTGAAACACCCATCTACATCATTCTTCTATTCGATGGTGAAAGTGGGACATGAAGATACACATTTTATTCTTATTGGGGCGGGAAAAATTTTGAAAATTTGATCGATTATCTGATACTGAAAATTGTCCATCTGGTACACTGCTACAGTTTACTGGGCTTCTAATATTTTCGTTTATACATAATTTGGTCTCTAAGTTAAAGATGTGAGTTTTATTTTTAGGTTGGATTCGCACGTATGCTCTATTTATATTTTTTAATTTATGTATAGCATAATTACAGATAGTTTGAATTTCATCTGTATAGATGTAATCCAATTGTCCGGGTGTATCTACTAATTCATAGGTACTTTCGCTAATTTTTATAATCGATCCTGAACTTTTTCTTAATTGTTTGATTTTACATTCTTTTTCAAGGTTTCTATTTTTTTTTGACCAAATTATAACTGAGTCGTCGTAGAAAACAAACGTTTCGTTTTCATTGACTTTTAATGGGCCAAAAGGTGAAGTTACCGGGCATGCATTGCAATCTTTTCTCAAAATAATTTTCTGTAAAATGCAGTTTTCTGCTTGAAACGTTTCTTTTTGCATCCATACGCCTTCACCTGTCGGTTCTGACGTGAAGACGTATTGATTTTCATCTTCGATCATCTTATTTTCACCACATAATTTTGTTTGTTGCATACGGATACATTCGTTTTCGGAGATTTACAGTATTTCTGAGTAAAATACAGTATCATATCCACCGAAAAAAGAATCCGTCAATGGTTTTCTTTTTCATCCACGCTTTGCATACATATCCTGCCCAGGACATGTGTGGTTCTTCTTTTATAAAAAATGTATAGTCAGCGATGATGGGATCTGTCTCAATTTTTGGTCGACAGTAAGCCGGTGTTTCGGTATCCATGATTCCAATATATTTCGGAGATTTACAATCACATACTGTGATGTTCAGTGCGGATGAAGGGTTGATGATCATGACATTGGTCAAGAGGGTTGCGATGAGTATGAAGGAGGCTGCCATCTAAAACGTAAACTTTATATTATTCCGTAGCGTTGTGGCATGCGGATTCGTTTTCTTAAATTGTATCTTGGTTCTTTGATTAGGCTAGGCTTTTTATTTACTTCATCGAGAATTTCTAAAGTACGAGCTCCGTCGTTCTTCTGCAAGGGATTAAATTTTTTTAGTCTGTCTGAATGAACAACTAACAATTTCTTTCCGTTTTGAGATATTATTTTATAGTTAACGTTTCCTTTTCTTTCTGTTATGGAAAATGGTCCTTCCCAGCGCATGTTGAATTTTTCCGGGAATATTTGCCATTTCCTTTAACATTACGATGTCTCCTATTTCAAATTCTACTCTTTTCGCATTCCTGTCATAATATTTTTTCTGAATTTCTTTTGCTTCTTCCAGTTTCTCTTTTGTCTTCTCTACTGCGTCGTACCACATTTGTGAAAAAAACATGTTCACATCTGTCATATCCCTATTTCGGACGGGCTGGATCATATCCTGAGGTTCCGTTGCATCTCTTCCGTACATGAGATAAAATGGGCTGTACCCTGTACTAGAGTGCACTGCTGTGTTGTAAGCAAATGTTGCTGACGGAAGGAAATCAGACCACTTGCTTGGTTCTTCTGATACGTAACTTGCTATTATATCTGCTAGAGTTCTATTCACTCTTTCGACCATTCCGTCACATTGTGGTCTATCAGCTGTTGTTCTGACTCTCATGATGCCGTATTGTTTATACAGTATACTCATGAGGTCAGACTGAAAATTTGTTCCTTGGTCAGTCAATACCTTTTCTGGAACTCCATGAATTAAAACTACATTATTTACAAAAGTTCTTGCTACTGTTTCAGCTGTTTGATCTGGCATCGGTGCCGTAATTATATATCTTGTTAAGTATTCTCCCATCACTAGAATGTATTGATTTCCTTCTTTCCCTGATTGAGTCAATGGTCCCATGGTGTCCATGGCCATGACTTGCCAGACGGTTTCTGGAGGAGGAATAGGGTTTAAAGGTGATTTGTTATTTCCGATCGCTTTTCTTTTTGTGCAGATTTCGCATCCACGTACATATTCTTTAATATCTTTTCCCATTTTAGGCCATTTAAATCTACGTTGAATCCTTGCCGCTGTTTTCTTTATTCCTAAATGTCCTGCGTACGGACTGTCGTGAAATCTTTTTAAAATATTTTCTTTTAAGAATTCCGGTACTAGGATTCTTCCTGCTGTCGTCCCTTAAAGACCATTATCTAATTCAATGATTTCTTCTTCGTCATCAATCTTATCGTCTTCTGAAAGATATCCTTCGTCACCGTCTCGGGGGCTTTCTTTTATTTTATTATTTTCTTTTAAAGTTTTCATTTCTATTTCGATATCGTTTATTAATTCTTCTTTAATCCTTTGTTCTTCCTCATATTTAGTGCGCGCACCTTTACAATATTTATCTTTCTCTTGTTCTTCTGCGAATTTTACGATTGTCAACGCGTTTATAACTGGTGTGACTTCAGGTTGCGTTGTTGTCGCTCCATCGGTTTCGGGAATTCTGGAAGGCAATCAGCAATTTGATTTACCTTTCCAACTCTGTAATCGATTGCGATATCTTAATCTTGCAGGCATAAAGCCCATCTAGCTAATTTTGCTGAAGTTTCTTTCTTTCTTAATAACTCTCTTAGCGGCTTATGGTCACTTAAAACTTGAAATCTCCTTCCGTATAAGTACGGGTAAAACTGCTTTACTGCATGTACAATTGCGTAAGCTTCTTTCTCTATAGTGCTCCAATTTTTCTCGACATCATTCAAATGTCGTGACGCGTACGCAATGACTACTTCTTTTTCTTCTCCATTTTCTTTATGCATTTGGCTTAATACTGATCTTACACCATATCCTGACGCATCTGTATGAATAAGGAACTCTCGCGAAAAGTCCGGATAGCGTAAGATTGGTGGATTGATTAAGCACTTCTTTAAAAATTGGAAAGCATCTTCTTCTTCTTGTGTCCATTTGCACGGAATATTTTTCCGTGTTAACATTGTCAAAGCATGTGCTTTGGCAGCAAAATTCTTAATAAATTTTTCTATAATAACCTGCTAGACCGAGAAAACTCTTTAAATGGCTAATGTTTGTGGGAGTTGGGAAACTTTCGATCGCTTTTGTCTTTTTGGGATCAGGTGTGATTCCTGTTTGAGAGATCCCATGTCCTAAATAGTTAACTGAAGTTTGCAAGAACGTACATTTTGATTTTTTAATCTTCAATCCTGCTTTTCTAAGAAGGTCTAAAACCTTTTCTATGTGCACAATGTGCTGCTCTAATGTTTTTGAATATATGATTACATCGTCTAAGTAAACTAACGCAAATTTCTTGATTACCGATTTTAACACATCGTTCATAAAACGTTGAAACGTTGCGGGGGCATTTGTTAACCCGAAAGGCATGCGGTTGAAATGATAATGTCCACTTTCTGTCGAAAACGCTGTCTTCGGCTTGTCTTTTTCGTCGATCTCTATTTGCCAGTACCCGCCGATCAGGTCGAGTGTTGAAAAAAATTTGGATCCGAATAGATAGTCGATCGTTTCGTCGATTCTTGGAAGTGGGTATTTGTCCTTTGTTGTTATTGTATTTAACTGTCGGAAATCTAAACAGAAACGGTATCCTCCGTCTTTCTTTATAGCTAGGTGAATAGGTGTGTTATGTGGGCTAGTGCTTGGACTTATGACTCCGCAGGAAAGCATATCCTCAACTTCTTTTTCTATAAATTTCTGTAATACTTTTGCTTGTCGCCTGGGTCTTTGATAAACAATCTGACCTGTCGTAGGGATTGTATGCTGGATCCCCTTGGCTTTTCCAAGCTCATTTCTGCCATCATATCTTTGTTTTTGTCCAATAGCTTTGTTATTTTCTCTCTATGTATTTCCAGGGCTGGGTCTTCTATGTTTATAGTAGGACCATTGGATTTGAGAGTCACCTCGGCTCCTTTTATTGTTACTTTATATTTCCTAACATTTTTTATTTCATCGTTTATGGTTATTCTTTGTTTATTTACGACGTAAGATAGTTGCCTTGTTTTACTATTTAGTATTACTGAATTTCTGGTTAAGAAGTCTATGCCTAAAATGCAAGTTTCAGTGAGTTTCGGTATCTGCTCCTGGTTATCTTGTTGCTGGTCAACTCTGTCTTCGTCAGAATCATTCCTCATTAATTCCCCGAAAAGCGTTTGTCACATTTCGGCCATTCGACTCGGACTTTTGGCGGACAAAAGTTCGAAACATGAATACAGCAGGTGCGACAAAGTTACGTAAATAATCATCGGGTAGTTGAGGGGATGGTGCTTGTGTTGTCAACCGGGATTCTTTTCGGCTTCGTTCGTTCATCTACGGCGGCTGCCATCGGTGCTGTACTTTCTTCCTTTCCGCTGTGATGTCCTCTACTAGATAGCTCGAGGGTGGCCGCTTTCTTATGATGTGAAGGGGCCCCATGTACTTGCGTAGTAGCTTTCTGATGCGTCCTACCTCGCGGATGTTTCGTGCTGTCTTGGGTGCATCCGTTCTCGATCTGTACCGCCGCGTGTCCGCTTGGACCTTTACTTTGTTCTGTTTCATAAGTGGCTTTTGACGATTAGACGTCCATAGGTTGTTGATTCGTTTGGGTAGAGGTACACTGACGGATTCGGTGGTTGTTTCAGCTGCTGGTTGTTCCTCTATGGTTATTTGGACGGATCCTGTTGCTTGAACTACCGGCTGTTCGACAATTTCTGCTTCTACTATCCGTTGCCCGCAAGTTTCTGCCTATATTCTCGGTATTTCGACGACTTCAGCTTCTATCGTTCGTTGCTCGACAGTTTCCGTTTCTCTTTGTGGTACTTCGATGGCTTGCAGTACCGGGATGGATGGTGTTTCTTCTTTAGTCGATTCGCCCGTACACATTTCTTTATGCGCCGTCTCTTTTTCCGTTACTTTTTCTTTCTCCTCTTCTCCTTTGGCTAGCAACTTTGCCAACTGCTGTACTGCTCCTGCTCCTCTGATACACTTCATTTTCTGCTCCTTTCCGTCGAAATATGTAATGGCGCCTACGTCTGCTGCCCATCTCGTCCCGAGAATAATCGGCGAGGCTGCTGATTTTAGTACGATGAATTTAACCGCTCTCTCCACTCCTTCCCAGGTTAAGTCAAGCGTAACCTCTCCGACGGGATGTATAAAGTCCCCAGTAGCGATCATGAAAACTGTTTCTGTCGGACTAACGGGATGAATTGGAATAAGTGACTGTACGATGGTGTTGATTGTAGCCCCTCCGTCGACGATCGCTTCTCTTCGGTCTTCAGTTCCACGAATGCTGACGGAGATTGTGGCAGAGGGAATCGTCTCATTGTCGGGGTCTTTACGAATGCTTAATACCGCCGGTCTTGCCCCGATTGACCGGCTGCTCAGTTTTCCTGGTGTGGACTTACGGATCTACTGCGTGGCTGAGCGGATGGGTTGATTCGATTTCCGTCTTGACCTCTTCCTAGTCTCGGGCATTCGCTGTTGACGTGTCCTGGCTCTCTGCAATACGAGCACACACGCTCGTTTGGACAGTCGCGAGCTATATGGCCCTGTTGGTAGCATTTATAGCACTCATCTCGCATTTGCCGCCCACGTTGTTGCTGGTCGTCCCACGTAACGTTGCGTCGACGTCTTTTTTATCCCAAATAAAAATATGTGCGTCTAAATTAGACCGCCAAAAGCCGACTTTTATGTTATCCAGCCTATTCAGACGATCACACAAAGACGTTTTTTTTCCCAAATTAAAACCAAGCGGGTTGTCTGGGTATTGAGACACAATGAATGAACAATTCGAGTATCAAGTTATTTAGAATCAAATCATTGAAATCATACAATGTCAAATAAAAAAAAATCCTTCAAAATATACTTTCCACCACTTTTTTCAACATATTGGAGATTAAGGTAAAGTTGCAAATCTCCTACTAGGAACTGAGGTCCTGAGTTTCTAGCAAACATTTGAAAACGGCAGCCAACGAAGGAGGAACATTGGACCATTGTTGTTTTTAAAATGTAGTTTAATCACGCTTGGATAATTTAACTGTTTGGATGGGCGGATTAGATATGAACTCGATAGTACGACTGGCTAGTTGCAATAAAGTGGTTGCATGCACTCTTGCAAAATCCAACAAGATTTTATAGCTTGCTAATAATACGATTTATATACGCAAAACAGCTGAAGATTTAAAGGGAACCGCAAATCGTCTACCTAGAATCCTACATGTTGCAGATAATAATATATTATCTTTAGTTAAAACATAAATCCCATTGTAAAAAAGTATATTTCTTATTTATGAATTTCTAGTATGTCATGTTGGTATAGTGGTTAGCGAGTGAGGCTACCATTCTGAAAGTCAGAGATTCGAACCCCACAGGCGACAAAAAACAAGTTCTCGAATGAATAATACGAGAAAGTGAAACAGAAGCTACGTAGTATATTTAAAAACCATTACCAAAGATTTATTTAAAATATCTATCAAAGATGTTTAATAGATATATTTAAGATATCTAAGAAAGATATATATTAGATATTCAAGAAAGATATCTTTAAGAGATGACAATAGGTTACTAGATAGTTATCAATAAGATATGTTTCTGGTAGATAACTCTTTGTCTTATAGATATCTAAAAGATATCTCGTTCTACTAGGGAGTCTTTGTTCGTTCGTCCATCCTGCGTTTGTTGCTATTCTTTCGGCTATTTTGAACCATTCTTCTATTGCTAGTTTACCCTCTATCTCGCCTGTAAAAAATGGTATTTCTTTCTTAGCTGTTTGTGCATTGATAACACCGAGTCCATTCTCCAAAATTTGGGCTTGTCTTTCCACCGCTGTTCGCCAGGCATTCACTGCTGCTTGTGTTAATGCCATCTCTTCGTCGAAAAATTGAGCTGGTATGTATTTTTGTACTTGGTTGTCTAGTACCTGGGTTGGGTCGAATAACTGTCCAAGTCCTGTAGATCGTCGCTGGTTTTGTTGTACTTCTGCCTCTTCTTCTTGTACCGGGTTTTCTTGTTCTTCGTTATCCTCTTCTTCGAGGTTGAGTTCTTGCTCTTGTTCTTGTCCGATTAAGTCCTCGTCTTGTATGCCTTCGTTGTTTCGCGGTTGTAGGCGAAAGTATTGAAGTTGGTCTTCAAGTGTGTCGTCTTGTGGGAATCGATTTGTTATGTTTCTGTGTCTGATGTCAAATATGCTTATGAATGGAGGGAACCTAGTATGTAAATAATTTATCCTAGCTTCTTCGTAGCTTTCAGTGTCTTCTTCCAAGGTATTTGTTTTTTCAACTGGAGTTGTTAGTTGTATAACAACTTTGCATCTGCTACACTGTCCTACTGTGGCGTATGCTGAATGTGAGACAGTTGCGTTAAAATTTGCACACTGGCTTGCGAGTTCTTCTACGTTACGCGGTGGTGCTGCTTGAGCCTGGGCTTGATCTAGAGCTTGAGCTTGATCTTGAGCTTGACCTTGATCGTTTTCTTCGGTGTAGTCAAATAATTCACTAACGCGATTTGTTTTTATTGGTACAGGGTTAAGTAGGGCAAAATTATCGTTTTCTAGGGTTGACTGTGTTACTCTTTCTTGTTTCCTTTGCTTGTATATAACAAAATTGGGGTCTAGTAGGTCTTTATATTTTAATTCAAGGCCTGCAATATCTGCCTCTAGTTGTTCGATTTCTCTAGAATCTCCCTCTTTTGGGCGATGTTTTCTACCTTTTATATAATCGATTCTGAGTTCAGCCGATGCTAGCTCCGATTTGACTTTTCTCTTTAATTTCTCTAGCTCCGCGGGTGTTAATATCTCTTTTGTCGGAGAAGTTTCGGCTTCTCCTGTCTGCGATTTTAACTTACGGAAAAATTGAGGGATTTTATTCATTACTTACATCGGAAACGAGATGATCGTAGTCTTTTTGTCTTACGAGGTTCGTAAGTTTGGCACGTTCACCAATTGTAAGGCGCTTTTATTGACGAGTAAAAGGGCGCTTACTTAGAAATAACATAAGACAATTTAAAGACAAAACTAGTTTATTACACAACCACAGGAGATCTAGTAGAGAGGACTTACTCAGCAGACTGACTGACTACTCGGTCTCTCTAGTGGCTTTATATACGATACACGGATTCCATAACTAAACTAGAAAACATCGAAGGTATGGATCTAAAGATGTCCATGGATTCAAAGTATCCATGGATCTGAAGTTGTCCATAGATTTAGAACATAATAATATTGGGGAAAAGATGCAGAGTGAGAATAAAGAATGAAGAGAGTGTATGCTCAAATATTGGTGCATTACAAATCGTATATAGAGTGTCGTCTGCTGACACCATGCTAATTCAGTCGTCTCTCTTAACTGCTTGCAAAGAAATCTCATGTTCTTGATCTGCTATTTGCTTCGTAAAGTAACCTTTTGGTTTTTCTTTTAACTGCTTTATCGCAGCACTTTTCTTAGAATCTAGTTTATTCACTCAAAGCGTTTGTCTTTGTTTCAAAGCTGAAGGTTTTACACCCAGGAAATTATTCTTTTGTGTTATCCTATGCATGTCATGTCTTACAACGTGAGTTTTTATGTACAAGAAGTTAATCCTGTAATAATAACAGAAGTTTTTTTAGTAACAGAAACCTAGTTGGACATACACGATTTATTGTTCTTTGTCAAATTCGCACTGAAACAGCAAAAACATTTAAAAAACCAAAAAAAAAAAACGCCCAAAAACCAACCCTTTTAAAATAAACATACACTTTTCGGCATGAAAGAGACAAAAACGTTAACACATCATTCCATTGGTAAATGGTACTCAGTTAGGTCAAGCATTAGGGGGTTCGTTTCAGGCTGCATAGACTTCCACGTTTTGTCTAGCAATTTGAACGAACTCGTCAACAACATTGATAATCCATCCGGAAAGGAATATGGTCGCTTCCTGAATACAAACCTTAACGAATTTCCAATTTTTTGAACTCCTCGTTAAACTCGAAAAGCAGATTCCGGATGATGTCAAGACCCGCAAAAATAATGTGCGGAAACTGGAACCGATTCAAACTGAAACCAAACCCAATGAAGCCAGCAGTTCATTTTTGACGTTCGATCCATCAAATTCCCTTTGACGATTTATACTTCATTTTGCGTGAAATCGAAGAAACAGAATGTTTCCGCGAAGTCCGCTTACAGGCGCTGTTTCTATTTTCTATCGTTTCTCTACTCTTTCTCTCTCCCATTATCTCTTTTAATTGTTTCTCTTTTTTCCCACCGCTCACGCTTAGCGCTTGCATTAAGTTCTCATTATTACGTCTGCTCGCTTGTCAATCATTTTCCCCTGTCACGTCTCCTGAAACTCGGTCTCACATTTGTGAGTTTAAATTGTGCTTAATATTTCTGTCTGAGAGTGAGTCCACACTCGTCAGACATTGCATGGTCCTACCTCAGCCCACATTTCGTTCTTTCTCGCATTTGGGAACCACCTTTCATTCACACTCATCAAAATCGTGTCACACTTTCATATTCTCTTTCATCTCGCATTCATCCCATTCATCCATACATCAACTTCACTCGCTCTCAAATAAAATTTGTTGAGATTGCATCTTGAGACTTCTGGTTCCATCAGTTGGAACACAGAATTTAAAGACAAGATCATTTTTTGAAATATTTTTACAAGGGGTTATGGTCGTGTTATTGACCAAGGGGTAACAAAATGAAACGTTACGCCTAAGCAAACATGCAGCATTTTTTTTAAAGGTGTAAGTACTCCGAGAATTTCCCAAAAGTTTTTTCGGCTTAAATGTATTGGCGCATCCTGGTAAACGATAACGTAGGACAAAGAAGCAGCAAAAACACAAAAAGGAAAAATAAAAACCCATAACCAAACTGGGATCAACACACTTTTCAGCAGGACAGATAAGAAAGTTACAACATTGGTAAATGGTACTCGGGTATATCAAACCTTAAAAGTTTCGTAGACCGCATAGACTTGACGTTTTTGCAAAAATTTGAACAATCCCGTCCCATCGACATGGGTAATCCATGATGTCTAGATTCAGTAACTCATATTTCATGTATAATTTACTCGGACTAAAAAATTATTAAGGGCTGAAAATTCAAATACAAAACGTTGTTTTTTTTTGGCGATTCTTGCCATGGCCGAGTTGGACGCATGCGTTGTCAGATTTATGAAAGTCACTATCAGAAATCTGGCAAAGCATGCATGAAAGCCATTATCAGAAATCTGGCAACGCATACGTCCAACCAATCGGCCATGCCAAATTAACGACAGACATCTTACCTAGAGCACTGTGGAATTTTTGTGAAGAAATATTCCGAATTAAAAATACTAGATTTATTTTTTTGAAGACACTTAAATTTCTTATGGCCTTCGCCATAAGAACGGAAAAAAACTACAAAAAGCATGCGTTACCTTTTCCTAAATCGAAATAACATAAATTTTAACCGCAAAGATTACTGGGAATGATATGAATAAATCAAACCTATACTTTAAAGACACGCCTTTCATAAAAATCATGCATAGCTGTTGATCATCAACAGAGCATCAAATGGTAGGAAATATTTTTTCCGTAGCACCAGCAATATATCAGCTTCCCATTCTTACTCATTGAGGTCAGATGATGGGGTCCAAGCCGTAGAATTGGTAGGCATGTCTGTTACTGATTACACTGCATTAGCTTCTCTGAATAGCGTCTTATTGTAGTTGTTGACTTATATCTTCTCTGTTACTTGTTGAATTCGAATCACTGTGGTATGCTTCTTGATTTCAACAAAAAGTGTTCCTTCATCACCATTGTCAAGCATCACTTCTGTTCTATTGCTACCACTCAATGATCCTAAAAAATAATGACTTAGACAACTCAACTTTATTGACGCTTGAAAATGAATAATTATCATTATGAACATTCTGTTGTTTGATATAGCAACCATTGCGTTTATTCCAATGCCTCTTGAAGGAACACATTTTCTGTATTGGGATCCACAGTTTTGACCTGTTCATTTCCAACCTATATTAAGCTTTACAAGAGGGTTTTAGGGTCAGAGCTCTTCTAGTTTTAAGTTGTAACGGTAAATATTTCTTTTTCGAAGGGAAATGTCAAACTGAATTTCTGAACTCAAAGTTTCACAAAACAAGTCACAAGCAGACAATGCATTTCCAACATCTCAACCGAATACCAATACTTCCATACAACCAAAAAATGACCATGCTTATGGTGCCTTGATCTAAAAAAAAACATCTCAGCAATACGATACAAGACCATGATAAATCACTACATAACCTCTGGAATATTTTAAAAAACGACACAGAATCTGCTTTTTTCTACATTGAATCCAATGCGAAAAACAGGCTTTGGGGTAGTAAACTAGTAATACATTTGATGCAAAAGGGATTATCCTTGGAAGCAACTATCTCAACCTGAAATCTACATCTAAACATCGGAAAATCAAGTCCGACGATCGAGAATTTTAAAGGAAGAAAAGGGATTACTTTCTTCGACCGATCCAAGAAAAGCAAGAAGCCTTGGGGACACTGAAAAAAATGTTGAACAGTTCTATCTAGATGATGACTACAGCAGAATAATGCCTAGTAGAAAAGACGTAAAATCAGTAAAGCAGGTTGTATATAAAAGAGTTCCGGTTCAGAAAAGACTGCTTCTTCTAAACATCGGTGATAATCATGAGTTTATGAAGAAACAATGTATTTCCTGTCCGCTAAGTCATGTGTTGAGAAAAGATTTTCTAAAATGTTTAAATAACCGAAATTCCATTACATTTAACCAGTAGGAGAGCACAGACAGAAAAACCTTGGAAGTGCATGATTTACCAGTGAATATAGTTGATTTCTTAGTTAGTAAAAGAGATAAACCAACTAATGAAACACTTTTTTGATGCGAAAAAACCAACAAGATGACTTGAAACAGACGCTTTAAAAAATAAATGTCTGTTACAACATGGTCGCACGCCACTCGTCAATCACTAGCAACGAATCGCACCTGCACTTTTTTTACTGGGGAAAGTCGATTTTTATCCACTAGCCAGGTGATACTCTCCATTTGGGCAGTTCCCTACCCAATGGAACTGCCCCCCTACCCAATCGACTCTTATCGACTAGTCGATGCTTATAGACTACTCTTTATTTCTTAATTATAGACTAGTTTATATTATGTTAATCATTAATAATCATATTTAGGTTAGGTTAGGTTAGGTTAGGTTAGTAATAAACATATAATATAGGTAATATAATAAAAAAACTAACTAATAGCTAAATCAAAAAGGCTAGTCGATAAGAATCGACTTTCCTCAGTAAAAAAAGTGCAGGTGCGATTCGTCGCAAGTGATCGACGAGTGGCGTGCGACCAGACTGGTCTGTTACAAGGAAATTTTTCACAAAAGTATGCGATGAACGTCCAAGAAGCTACTCAGAGCATGATTTTCAAAGCGTCAAGCCAAGAAACTCCCCACCCTTACTTAGCTTATGTCAATATTGATGTCAAAATTGTTCCTTATTCAAAGTGCTTATTCAGTGATTGCTTAAATCACGATTCTACCAGTGTCACTCTTTTCTGCTGGATCCCGTAATTTTTTATTTCAAAAGTAGTATCCCAGTAGTTCACGTCATTAAATACGTTACTGATGATGCGGCTTCTCAATATAAGAATTATAAAAACTTTACCAACTTGTTGCATCATGGGGATGATTTTAAAATGCGCGCCGACGAGTGGTATTTCTTTGCGAAATCACACGTAAAAGGTCCGTACGACTACATTGGTGGGACCACCAAACGTCTAGCATACCGCTATAGCTTGCAAGGTGGAAACATACAAACTCACCTGGCTCTTTACCAATGGGCATCATAAAATATTGAAAACATTAAGATGTTTTCTATTAATTCAAAATCAATCGTTGCAAATAAAAGAGATTGGAAGCAAGATATTGTGAAGCTAAAACACTGCCTGGAACACAGTCATTCCAAAAATTTGTCCTAAAAAGTATAACGATAATGTGTTAGATTACTTCATCCTTGCTGTAGTAATGTATGTAGCATGTTTATACGTCAAGGATGGTCTTTGGTACTTGTCTGAAGTAATTGCTAAAATTCACTAACTCTTGGAGTGTCAAATACTATTCTTTAGTCCTCGAGGAACTAATTAAAACATTCAAGGATTAAAATCGTCAAAAATAGGAAGGATCAGGCATTTGTTTTCCTCAAACGATACATCAAAAATTTTGAAAGCACTCGAAAAAACATCAATCCGAATAACGCTAAGCTTTTTTACATTTCATTTTATTACAGTCTATACCGTCAAAAATTATGTTGTGCATATGAAAAGTGACTACATTAAATTGGACAAAAAAACGATTAATGAAACGTAAATATTATAGATATAAGGATAGTTCAAATTGCAGTTTTATTTTTACTCGTGCAATTTCCGGGAAAAAATGAATTTAGTTTGAATCCAGAATGTTTTAGTTAACCAGCCATTGTGCGATCCGAGGGGGAACCGCAATCCGTTTAGGTTCCACCCCTTTAACGAAGGTCGGAGAGGGGATACGAAAAGACAGAGTTGTGCACTCGTTCAATCGCGTGCTTGAATTCCGCTCGTGTTTGCCCTTTTTAAATGTAAAAGGGTGAGGGAAAAGTGGTAAATTTTTTAGCGCGAAAAAAAAGAACAAAGAACGCGAGCGAAATTCGAGCGCAATTCGAGCGCGCAATTGAGCGAAAGCCCAACTCTGCGAAAGGGGTACAAAAACCGGTAAACGGTTTGTCTTTGATGAATTACTGTGAAACAACTTTTTAACACATAATTTTTACAAACATACTTTTTTGAACACCGATTAAACATTAACAGAATCGAATGAAACTATTGGCATTAAAATCCGTTAAAGGCCGTTTGAGCTATGTATTTTTTAACATGCTCAATAACTAAATATTAAAAATGACATAGTCATTGAATTTTTTTCATAAAAACAAAACAAAAGGCACCATTCGTTTAATTCTCTCTTGTTCTCTCTAATTTAATTCTCTATCAAATCTTACTTTTTGAAAACAAAAAAATTAGGCGACAGGGGGTTAAAAATTAAAATTATATTTTTTACGGCGCCTCACGGCAAAATGAAAAAATTTAATTTCAAAATCATTTTTACTTCTTAACAATTAAATTAAATAAAAAATAATTGGCAGGAAATGTTTTCTCCTACCTTTAAACTTATGGTCCAAAGTTTGATCAAGTCTGAATTTTCGAAGCGGCAAGGATTTGTTGAATTGGCACGAAATGATCCATAAACGAATTTTTTTATCCCTGAGGGTATATATATACGAAGGTCCTTAAAGAATATATATAGGGGGTAGGGTATAGGGGTAAGGTATTAGGGTAGACTTCAGAGGGTTTATTAGCACAGAAAAGTGCAATTTGTTTTTCCTTATACGTTTATTTCCTTCTTGACCAATCTTTACAAAATTTTGTACGAAATTCTCTCATAATTTAGCGGATGGAACCGTCGTATTTTCAGTTTGTTTTTATGACAGATACTTTATTTCATTTGCGTACTGGTTATCTAGTTGGTTGCCGAATCCTTGCAAAAATATTCTAAATGAGTTAATAAAATGTTATATTAAAAAACGAACGAAATGCTGTACTTTCGTTATCCATATTGTTCATAAGAAAACTATATATCTAGTGATGAAACCTTTTCAATTTAGGATTTAATCTCACTCACGTCAATTTCTAATATAAGTAATGATGTGATATTTTGATGTATTGATGATGTATTGATTCATTGATTGATATTGTATTGATGTAATACTATTGTCAGGCATTAAGATAAAAATGAGACGAATGACGAATGACGCATCATGCAGATTCGTTATATAATTCGTTATATAATATAGTTAATTATGGGGATTTATTAATTAAAAACAATGTAATAAAACAAGGGTTCCAATTAAATAAATCGAAACAAGACCCTAGATAAGAATCTTACAATCTTACAACTAGATAACGAGTCGTTATCTGGTTGGTTGCCGAATAGTGAAAGTCTTGTCGCTTTTATTTGCACACCTTCTTGTCTGTCAACAAAATTAGTTGCTAGAATGAATGATATCAATTAGTCTTCAGACCAATATATAGTTTTTCTAAAACAAATACATTATATCATCTATTTGACAAATGATCTTTATAAACTAGTTTATTTCGAGATTTTTAATGCAAAAATATTCTAAATAAGTTAATAATATGCTATCTCAAAAAACGAACGAAATGTTAACTTTTGTTAGCCATATTTTTAAATCTGGAAACTATATATGTAGTGGCGAAACTATCAAAGAAACAAAACAAAAAAAAATATTAAAATGAAATTAATAAGAGAATGGCCCTAGTACAAAACTCTGGAATTCACCAGTGTAACAAATTAAAAAATCTACTTCAATAAAGTAGATATAAATTCCCATGTGAAACCCTTCCTATCACGCAAAAAAAAATGGATGTAACACCGGTGTGTAAGCAGTAAATTAAATAATTTCCTATAAGTATTTTGAACGGAAATTCAAATTATTGATAGTAATAAAGTTCTTGAAAAAAAATTCATCAAGCTATTTTTTCGACAACCCATCATAGTTTACCATAATTTCCCTTACATTTGGCATGTCTTCCAGTCGGCTTGTCATGGAATATAAATTATATGGATAAATTAATTTGGTATCTTATTGATTAACCAAAAATCCCCGAAGAACATTACCGAAGGAATCTTGTAGGTATCGACTAGAGCAGCGCACCGCGACACTCCAAACGAGGATGCGGATGCTTCGAAGATGGTATCTATTTATGAGGATATGTTTTTTAATACAAATTCATTTGTATATATATCTAGTATATATCCAGTATATAATCATCATGGCGGAGTCATGATTTGAATTTTGCGCCCGTTTTTCACTTGTTTATTTTCATTTTTGTCTCGCCGCAAGTCAAGACACGGCGAAATTTGTGTGCCCCCTTTACATGTTCATAGGTGGTGCTTTGCTCACCCCTTCCCCTGCGCCCTTTCCTATTGTCTTTATGTCCCTATACTTCTTATTTTTAGGCCTTAAGAATTTTGCCTCGTTTTCGCCAGTCTGGCTACAATTAAAGTCAAAAACCCTTGTAGTTGGTCAGTCTCGTCGTTCGTCATTTTCGTCAATTATAATTTACTCTGAACCCTTGTATTTTATTTATAATACAATTCAGTGTGGTGATTGCCACAGAGTTGTCGAACAAAATCGTGTCAAAGTTTTCTCGGCAACATATATCAAATGAAAACATTGCATAGCATTTTTAATGATGCAATGCCTATAACTATAGTATTATAGTTATAGGTCTATAAATTTGCCTAAATTAGAAAAAAAATGAAAAAAAAATAATTACGAAACCAAATCTGTATGAAAAAACTTTATTTAGAAGTATATCAAAAAAAAAATTAATGATCTGAAAATGCATCTTCTTCTTCAAGCATTCTTTCTACTTGATTTTCCTTCTTTTGCAATTCTTTCAGCCACTTCTCGCTTTCTGTGGTAGATTGATTGAGTTTCTGGGTAAATTTGGATTCAATATCAGCATCTAGTTTTCACTTTTTAATTAGTTTCGCTCGGTAAATTACATATGGCACCTAAATATTGAATGTTTTTTATATATTCCTTACATTTAATTATATTTAAGTTTAAGACTTTTTCCTGATCTCTTGCAATTCTTTACCGTCCATGGGGACTTTTTACCCATCTCCGACCTTCGCTTTGGTTGCCTTTTTGCGGTGAAGCAGGAGAAATTTTTTACTGTACCAGATTCCCAGGAGATACAGTAATCCATGGGGTGCTGATTGAGCGTTTGTTTTCATATTCCTAAGATCTTCTTTGAAGATAGGAAAGTGCTTCTAAAAATTCAAAATAAAGTTACATTTATAATTGAATTGTATGTAATATAAACTTTTTTACCTATAATTGTATATGAAATAGCCTCACCTTAGATAACTAGAATCTCTTTTTGTTTCGTTTCATTGCTTCAATTTCTTTTTTTAGTTCTTTTTTTGTGATCTCTTCACCTCTTTTGACGTTGCTCTCCTCCTATATAATAATATTTTACAAACGAAAATTGATGTTATGTTTATATTTACTTTCTTCAAGCGAGTATTTTCAGTTTTTAATGAAGAAGATTCTCTTGTTAATACCAATATAGAAAATGAAAAATAAAAGTAAAAGTGTATAAATATTTATATTAAATTATTCATATATATTCCATATATGTATTCCGGTGTTCGATTCTTTAAGAGACTCTATGATTTCCCTCAGTTCAGCATCCCCGCTCCCGGACCCTTCTGGATTCTCGTTCGCAGTGTCGGTTGATTTTTGCGAAGTCTCTTCAGTCGATACCTATAAAGAAAACCATTTATATTTGTATTTAAATACGGTCTTGGTTGGATTCCCGTCTTAATGGAAGCAAGGAGCTTACCCTGATTTGAACTATAGTGTGTGTGTTAAAAATATTCTATAGTAACCGAAATTTGTGTAATTTATCTCTTGTCTTACCATGATAAGTTGGCCTACCGTTTTTTGCATTGCCAACTTTAAGAGTCCAGATGTTGTTAACTATGATCAAGTTTCGTGTTTCAGTTACAGACCACTTCATATGAGAAGGGCTTGAATGACCGAATGTGAGAAGCGTAAAGTCACGTTTTCCATGACTGCAAGAAGATTCGTGTTCGCGATGTAGCCGTTAGACCCAACCCCGAACTTCGTGTCCACGTCTCGTCGTCCTTGTGTTACCCTCTCGTTTTTTTAGCATTTGCAATTGTCTCGGACTCGGGACCAACGAGTACTAACTTGTTTGACTCGTGTAACGCATTTGCTCACCTTCCTTGGAATACCGTTTCTCCTTCCCTACACGCAAAAATCCTTATTGAAATGTGTATTAACATAAATTTGAAACGCATATACTTGTAGTTGTAATTAAACATTTTTTTTTTCTTTTGCCTCAAATAGTTTTACCAATCTTTTTATCTTCAAATCCATGTTGCCAAGTCGAAAATGAGCTTAAAAGTGTGCGAAAAATTCAAATTAAAATATCAGTAAACCAAAGGGGAATGTGAAATTACCAAACGACATTCTAAATTTGTAAAGCGAATTCATTTTACCATTTTTTATGGAACTTGCAAGCGTGTGAATATTTTCAGATAACTACATTATATTAATATTCAGATATACTAACATTTGCATAAAAAACTGAAAAATTCGGAAATTTTGCTTCAACTAGCTTATTTCTAAATTAAATATTTCCTTCAAGGCCACCGGAATAACGTTGTGTTTTACGGACGTTACTGCACAACGTTGGTATTGTTTCAAAATTTCAAAGTGATTTGTATTTCGTATACATGTAACGTGCTTTCCCCGTCAGGCCCAACTGTCGTACGATTAGGCTACTTGGTGTGAGTGACTGATACTTCCCCTTGCTGCTGTTGCGTCTCTGTGTGTGTCCGGTACTTTCCGAAGTAATATTACACGCACTGTATATTCTGTCCTTTAAAATGTTACCTTAGTCCCTTTCTTTAGTTGGGACCCAAAACATAACGTGTTACACAACATGATGCATGCCAATGCGAGGCAACTGGTCGCGTAAATGTCAACCGCTAATAACCCCAGATGACTGAACGCACTCAGTCATTCCGGTTTTCATCAAGTAACAACATCGCCTTTTCTGCATGTGTAAAATTTTTTTGCGTGACTTTGTCATATGTTAACGATCCAATTCTCTTGTCCTTCTTTTTCGCTCTTCATTTTTGCAACTCAAGTTGCTGTCGCAAAGTGTGTGACCAACAAATTTCTGAATGCTTTTCTCTAGTCTTGCGATTGTCCACCTCCCACTGAGTACGATTTACTTCCTCCAAATTCTGATAAACTTTCAATGTAATGGATGACAATGTAAAATGGAATCGCTTGCACGCAAAACCATGGCACCAGTTTCTTGCGGTCCAGAAAGACAGGCAAATTACACGACCTTTAATTAATGGAAACATCTATAAACTATTTTCCAAATTTCCCCTAACCTCCAATCTTTTGTTGCGAGAATCCCAACAGTAGTTCCCCCTTTAACTGGGATGGGGTGAACAATAAACGCAGAAAATTCATGTATCGAACATGATTTAATATTTTCTTACAGTCGACTATTACCGAGTGTTGCTTTATCTTTAAATGGTTTAGCTGGGATAAAAAACCACAAAGTCGAGCTTAATGCATTGTACGTGGGGAACAATTTTAAATGCCTTTTTTCTGTGAGCTTTCCATGTCTGTGGTTGAACTTAATCCCCCCTCCCCGGCCCAATAGATATAAAAAAATTGTGTTAGACAACACACGTGTGTCATGTACAAAAAAGTATGATTCGTTGTTATTAAGTGAAACATTATAAAAAATTATGGAATTTTAAAAAATATTGTGTCCCGTCTAGTGATACGGAACACTTGATCTAAAGCTAGTAACTCTGTTTTGGACAACAATTTTAACTTCTTCTCTTGTAAGTGGTTTTGAGGGATGACCAAATCGCTGTATTTTTGTTATCCCTGCTCGAAGCTATTCCTGCGAACCAAATGTGAACCTTTTCTCTGTCAGCATTGAAACTGCGTTTCAACATTCAGTTAAGTAACGCTACCAAACAAGGCATCCATGAGGTGGGAGGATGTGTGTAAGGCAGTTTTGCTTATCTAGAGAGTAATCCTCGGAAAATGAAGTAAAAATCTAGTTCTCGTGTAAAACGTGTAAAACCATTTATAAATTGATATTAATCGATTTTTGTTGACGATTATATCGGTCTTAGTACATCAATATAAAGCGGATATAAGAACTCTTTATGTAATCTTAGTACGACGTATTCTATTCCGTTCGAATAGGCCTGATAAAAGACGGCTTTTGGCGGTCTAATTTATGAGTTTCAAACTGGGTTTTTTAATGATCCAAAAAAATTTTTTCCGGTCGCAAGGAGTATTTAATTGGTGAAAAAAAGAGTTTAAAACTTTTCTCTATCAAGATTTTCTAAAGACTTCTGTTCATACCATAACCATTCCGCTGAAAAACGACGTCCGAAATATTTGTAAATAACCCGTTGCAATAAAGTGTACTGTCCACGGGCTAACTCTCCGACACCGACGGCACACTGTTCCCAATAGGGAAAAGCAGTACATTCGCTATCACTACCCCCCCCCCCCCGAGTCGTGTTATTCACCCCAATATTGTATCGAACGTGAGCAACGCTGCCTAATAAGATGCCATGCGGGCAAATCGTCGTAACTAGTAGCAAAACGTGACTTGGACCGTTTCGAAATGACCATCCCTCAGGAAAGTCGTCGCCAACGTGAGACACTTGACGGACAGAGCCCTTATACCTCCTCTGTTTTCCTTAATTATTCACACTTGGCGCCGTGCTCGTCCATTGCTGTCGGCGCGTGTTAATCATCCACCGACCAAAAACACTCACCACTCTGTTCTAAGTGATTGTTGTCCTCTAGATATCAGTCAGTTTCGGCAGTGAGCGCAAAGACGACACTAGTCAGGTAATTTGAACTGTCACCGACAGAATTTTAAATGGGTTCAATAGCTCCGACTGGCGATGACGAATGGCTGCCTGTCACATGGTCGCAGCTTTCAATCAGAAACATTTCAATATATGGAAAAAATGGCAGGTAGGCGTGCTGTTTTTATGCGACGTGTATGTGGCGCGTGCATGCGTCTTTGGCAAAATTTGTTTCAACACCTGAAAACTACCATACAAATGACAGCGCGGCCAACAACAGTAGAGGCAACCAAGCGGTGGACTTTAACTGACTTTGTTGCCCGCACACAACCCCATGGGAGGCAATTTGCTCCTTGATTGAAAACATTTTTGTTTAAATTACTTCAGATTGTCAAATAAAAATTGTTTCAACCGTCGTATTTACTCGTATTGCAATATAATTTTATCTAATAAGAAAAATACATAAAGTAAGTGGCCCGAAAACGATTAGTCGTCATCATCGAAAGAGAGAGAGAGAGAGAAAATGACATCATGAAATGACGTCACGAGGTTGCCAAGCAGTCTTTTCTTCTGGCCGGGTGAATAGTCTTGTAATAGTTGAAGACTGTCGTAGTGGGCAATGCGTTGTGCAGCGTAGTAGGTCTGCGTAAATAGTGTCAACTATGGTTAGTTTTCGCTTAGCTGTACATTTTCCAACTTGCATTCGACGTATTATTTGAAAAACGTGATGTCAAGTTAAGTGAGCAAACACATGTGTTTTTCATTCTTAATAAGTGCGTTTTAAAAAAGTGTGTTTCAAAATTAAATGTATCGTATTTATTTGAGGATACGATCTAGACAGTGATTGTTGCACATTTTTTACTGTTTTTACAATTGGCTAATCGAGTAAATGTTCATCAGTAAAAAAATTCAGTATTCACTATGGGCGGTTAGAATTCTATAAGAGTCGATATGTTATCGCCAACTCACTGTTGGAAATGAACGGTTTCCATATTCAAGAAAGGGAACCCTAGTGACTTTTCCAGCTTTCGACCAATTTCCCTTCTGTCTACTCTCTACAAAATATAATCTGGTTTCATCAGCCAGATAATCACTTCCACTACAGTAGAGTTAGGCTGGCTCTCCCCGGAGCAACCCCATGCCGAACCGCAAGAAGTGCATGCTCTCCGACTTTATTGTCATCGACGATTTTGTCTCGATTTCACCATCAGCTGGGGTTCGGCAGTTTTATGCACTCAGTACCACTGTCTTCAACCTGGCCGCCGAACCTCTTCTTCGATCAGCGCTGTCGGAGAGCAATAATCCTGGAATCGACTTCTTCGGACAAATTTTCAAGGCTACAGCTTACATCGATGATATTTTGGTGTCAAGAACTTCAAGAGACACTTCATCACCAATCACGCGTAGCTGCGAAATTGGGACTTAAGTTTAACGCCCGAAAGTGTGCCAGCCTCAATTTCAACAATGAAAAGCCATTCCAGGTGGACCTTTTTGTTGGTGAGAGCCCGATCAGATGCCTGGGCCCAGACGACCAGGACACCTCGTCCTACAAATCAGCTCGTCAGTAAGCTTAGCAAGATCACCGATTCACTGCTAGCACCATGACAGAAGCTTGAGGTATTTCGGAGTCACCTTCTTCCATCGCTCACTCACCATCTAGCGTTCTGAAATATGTCTTGACTTCCCTCAACACCGAGGGCCAAACGTTTCTTGGTCACATCCCCATGGTGCACAACTCTGCCACCGTACCGTTCTTCTATGCAGATAGAAAAGTTAAAGGCCTCGACACTTTCAGTCTTTCTGACGATGCTGATATCCGGACCCTCGCAAGAGCTGTTCAACTTTATGGAACAGCTCAAATACACCATTTTGCGAGGATTCTCTGACGACGTCCCAGCGACGTTTTCTATTGGGGAATATCTTTCCAGGTCAACCGAAGACGGACTCTAACGACTTCGTTATGGACCGCTAAAACCCCTCGTAACGACTTCGCAACCCCCTAAAAGCACAGATCGATGTAACCGGTGACGAAACCTTCCGAATTATTGCCGATGACGTCTCTGCGCTCCCAGCAAAGGCAATTTATGGTCTTCGAAAGGTTGTGCGTCAACGTCCTACCCGGAAATTTACATCTGCTCCCCATCAAGGAAGAGTAGCATCAGCCTTGGATATCGACTAATCAACCAAAGACATCGTACTTGGTTTGCGTGGCAACACCGGTTTTTCAATATTTTTAAAAACAAAAACCTAGGGAAAAACTGATGTCGCCTACTGGTTCTACGCCGCTTAATTGCGTGTAGAGCAATGTTTTAAACCAGTATTTTGAACCACTCTTAAAACGCACGCGATACGCTTAAAACTCTTCCGGACTCCTAATACCCTTTCAAGGTCTTGTAAAGACTTTCGCTTCAAAGGAATGAGGAAATTAATTTTTACATAGTGTAATGAATTTATTTTCATGACAGATAATCTAGCAGCCGAAATGTGCTGCGAAATGTTTCCTTTTTACAACTTGAGACAATTGAATAGTTTGCATGCTTCAGTTATAAGTAACGATTCCTTCGGGGCCCTGGCGGTTAAATTCGGATTTAATGTTTACATAAAAAACTTTCCTGTATTGACCAAGACATCGATTGCAAAGTACGCCGAAATGCCCGAAAAGCATACTCGAATTGGCCATCTTTTACCTTCCTCGGTATTTATTTGCTATTTTTCTCTTTATTATGAATATTGTTTTGTTTGTTTTAGTTTTATGAACTTGAGATGTAAGGTATTCCCCCGAACTCCATGCGAAGGTAAACTTTCCTCCGACCAAAGTCTTGGCAGATGTCTTTGAGTCTATTACTGGTGCTGTGTACGTGGATAGCGGTTACAGCAGAAATTTAATTGGAAAAATGGTTTCCCCTATTCTGCGCTATACAATTAATAAAGCCCATTTTAAAATTGCTACATTATTAGTGAGACACGTCTTTATAACCAACTTTTATATTCAATAACTTGCAGACAATTCTCGAAAGAACGCCCTGGATAACGTTAGCCAAATCAAAGAAATTATTTTAGTTGATCCACGTTTTGGACCCTCTGATGGGCTTTTCGTTACGAAGATTAAGTATAAGGAAAACACCGAGTTCAAAGCATTAAGATCCACGATACGATCTGCCAAGTATGCAGCTGCCATGTACGCTATTGAATCTATTTCTGGGATTCCAAAATATTTAATATAAATAGTATTCTGCGTAACTGAATATTGCAAATTCTTCATTTAAAAATTTTTTTTATTGAATATCTTTCAATAAATCTGATGGAACATTCTAAAACAGATAGTAATACATCAAGGTTCTCTAACCTTTGATGCTAGATGTCTCATTCAGATAGTTAGCGGAGTCTCTAGGAAGCAGAGAGGAAAAATAACTAGTGTTGAAGGGAAAGGGAAGGTTACGGGCAAAATAAAGGGGGGTTGGGTTAGAAAATTTAGGGGAAAAAAATGTAAAATAGGGGGTTGGGCCTGTTGGAACGTTTAACGCTCCTCGGGGATCACGTCCAGCTCGTGTTCAGGGGAATGGAACACGAGCTGGATTTTTCATAAACAAACCCCAGATGCGATTTCAACCGCAAAGAAGCAAGTAGCTAACCAACCGTGCTCTTCAACTTGCAACACTACACTAAGCCACCAAAGTACTAAACTATGCGTGTAAGTTTTTCTTTAAATGTTTTCTTTTTTTTAATTTCTTATTTTAAGTTTAAAATTTTTTTTTACAGGTCGTTATCTTTAAGATTCCTTAACCTGGCTGGGAAAAAATCGGTGCCTTTGCCCTAACGTAGGCCTTTGAAAAGGCAGCCGGCATGCCTGTGGTCGATGTGACTGTGACCGCGGGTGGGCAAACAGCAAAAAGTGAAATTCTTCTCGGAGACGGCGGCTGAGATGGCGATTTTCCGAGTAGTGGATCGCCTTATCCCATATTTCCCTGGGTTAGACGAAGGTTTCACCATAAAGGGGCATCTACAAACTCGTCGGGTAAGTTAATTTAATTTAACTTTGATTTTTTTAATGTATTTTTTTTAAACTCTTCTAGGAAACTTCAGCAGATGCGGAGTTTCACCGTCTCCAGCTGGAAGCACGACGCAAATGCCACAACAGGCTAGCGCGTGAACACAGGGCTCGTCTTCGCGCCGCCGCGCGAGTCCATCAATAATTATTGCGCGCGTGCACCCCATCGTTGCCAGCACACCTTTATTTCACGCTGCTTGCTGTTTTTGGCTACCCCCTCTCCCCCCTCTGTTTGGCTGCCCCCTCTGTTGGCTGTCCGCCACCCCATTTTCCCCCTATGTTGCCATTTTCTCCCTATGTTGCCATTTTTCACGTTGCCATCCCATTTTTTTTTGATCCATTTTTCTTTATTAACAATTAACTGTCAACAACCGTCGAGAGCATGGTCGAGAGAATAAAAAATGTGCCTGATGGTTGGTTTTTTATCCATATTCTGACATTTTTGAGGAGCCATTCCACAGATGGAACTGACCCTTGGCTTCAAATTATTAACATTTTAAGAGGTGTGTACTGTAAGATTGCAAATGAGTTAAAAGTACTCATAAATGTGATTGTCTATTCTTTATTCACTTTCCAGAATACAAACTGCAAGAAAATGTTGTTGATTTTGATGCAGCTGCGTTTGGAAATGAAGATGAACTGGCAAAACTCATTGTCATTTGCATGCATCTCACCATGGTACAAAAGCCATGTGAAAACATCAAAGAGAAGACAATGTGGAATCTCTCCACCGAAGATCAAAAAGTCATTGAAGCTATACTTCTTGCTATTGTCAATGATGACCAACTAACAAGAAGCAGATTGATTGATGTGTTGCAGGATAACTTACAAGGTGACCAACTTAGTCAGTCTCATTTATTCAACTTGCAAATATTTTCATAATTGAAAGTTGATTTAAACTGATTCCTCAATAGACCACGAACGGATGCTGAGTTGCCAGGTCTGGAAAAGGTCGAAAAATCTCGATTGTGGTAAGGCAGCCTAAAATTAACAAAGACTTGTTATGGAGACCCTTTTTTAAATAAATAATTGAAGGTGAAATAACAATCTTTTCCATTTTTTTATTTTTTATTCCGATAAGTCTTCATTCTGGCTAGGAGCTTGTTTTTTTTAAACCTCAATAACTATTAACTATGGCATATATTTTAATTTAATTTTTTTCCGTTGTTGTTTACATAAATTCGTCGGCTCGTCTCAGTTTCAAAATAGTAGTGATGACTTTTTCGTATGTTAACGATCCAATAGGGTTGTGGCATGAAATTCAGAATCGGCTGAAAAATACATGGTTCGACGTAGTTTTTCACGCCGATTCTGACGGTATTTTTTTTTAAATTTTAAAATCAATTTATCGGTACGTAATCAGGGTTTAAAGTTTGAATAGGCCCCTCCCATTCTAAAACGGACCCCCCGCCATATTTAGTGGGAGGTCCTTAAAATGTGATCAATTTAGCAGACGACTCGCCTACTTTTCAACTAAAATATGTGATCACTTTCGTCGATCATAAACATATGGATAATCGATAATAAACACAAGACGAAAGTGATCACATTTTAAAACAAACGGTCTTTTTGTTTTAACCACACCGAGTTGATGGAATCGGACATTTTTTCCCCGTCTTTGTAAGAAACTCTTAAACTTCAAAGGAAACAAACGTATCATTAATTTTCTTTGTCATATACACCACTGGCCACAGCCTACGTGCGTTTTTTTCCATGGACTACAGAGGACGGGACACTATTTCCCTATGCGTAAAATGTTAAATTTGGGGGATATTTTTATTATAAGTTGACGTGGGAAGGGGTAGGTGGTCGTCGGTTGTCCCGCCTAGCGGTAAGTTTTGCAAGCTTAAGGAATGTTTTCAAACGATATAATCTACCGCGTTTTGTTATCTCTCCCATCCCTCTGAACGTTCACGAAGAAAAAGCTTTCAACGGTAGCAGACAACTACCACATTTTTTCAACATTATTTTCAAATTTTTTTACATTTTTTCACATTTATTCTTTCTTATTACAGTTAATTGTACAAACATCCTTAAATAATAAAGAATAAATGTGAAAAAATGTAAAAAAATTTGAAAATAATGTTGAAAAAATGTGGTAGTTGTCTGCTACCGTTGAAAGCCTGGAGAGCAACCACACCCGGCAAATAAAAAAAGAAGCGGCTGTTCACGGCACCCCCTTCACACTGCAAAGCGCCGCAAGAGGGGTTGGCTTGACTTATACCTATGGATCTTAATAAGGTCTATATACTTCAAAGATTTGATTTCTTCATAACTCTATTTGTATCTCCATAACATGGGCTTGAAATAATAAACAAAACTTGAAAACAACGGTCTACGAAGGTCAACTAACGACAATCAATTGCCATAAGCGAAACTGCAGTATAAATTCACGAATCACGACGAATCTATACATAGCTATACCTTTTCAACAAGCTTTGCTAAGCGCTCCTTATCAATGTCTCCTTTTATAAACCGGTAAGGTTGATTTTTTTGCCTTTTTCGCTATAGACCTTTTTAAGATTGCTCGGTATCCGCACTAGCCAAAAGTCGTGCGACTAGTCGACTAGTGCGCACCATGGCGGGGGATAGCCGAAACTTGCAGCAGACTTGGCTTGATTGTAATAGTACCCTGAGTTGTTTACATGTCTTCTAATCAACACAGTGTCAACGACTCGAGTATAACCACGTACCTTTTCGTGGCCGTCGACAAGGTTCGAGGATGTTCTCGAGTCAGTGGACGTTTCGCTTAGGATGGCCGCTAGGGAGGGTTCTATTAGAATTGAAAGCCGTCATGGCCGTCAATGAAAGAAATTAATGCATTGTTTTATTAACGGAAAACACTGAATAATGGCTTTTACTGATCGTTCAAATTATTTACATTATTTTTTAAAAATTTTAAGAGCTACAAGCTGGCGATTCGCCTTTTATTTTATTTTTCATTGAAATTCAAGAAACTCGTTTGGTATTACCGTTTAGTATCACCTGATTTTGTGCTATTATTGTTTTCCTTTTCAATTTTGCTCATTTTTTGAATTTATAATAAAAATTTATACCGGGTTTTCTTGGCTTTCTTAGCTATATTTCATAGTGAATTCAATGAAAAATGAACAGAAATCGTACCACACATCAGTCTACAACAGTAAGTAATTATCTACAAGTTGTTTGGTGTGTTACCGATTTAACCGTAACTGGTTTCTCTTTTTAGGCTAGCCATCCCAGATCCCAATCTTGTCCTTCCCAAGAATCGTGTTACAAATGACAGTACACATGTATTTGCTAATCCAGAGGAAAGAGGAAATTGGCTTCGAAGAAATACTCAAAAGTTGTTTCCATTGAGAAGCAGCTACAGATTGCTAAAGGGTCATTTTTGCAGTCAAGTCATTTTTCGACATTTAACATTGATAAAGGCAGGAAGATGTTCTAGAAATTTTGGTCCTCGAGCTGTAATGGTCTTTCATTCACCAGAAGGAATAACATTTGTCAACAAATGGTATGAAGTTATGAACTTGTACCAAAGTATTGTTTGTTTTAATTATATTTTATAAGTGTGTGTTACTGTGTTACACATTTAAATTATTGTCTGGAAGAACGTCAAGCTGCCGGTCCAAATATGCCGGAAGGGTCTTCTTTGAAGGGACAACGCATTATTCATCAATAGTCGAAGAAAGTCGCATTCTCTCGAACGATCACCCTGCCAGTGAATATTGCTTCTACATCGTCCATTTCACCTGAAGGCCAGCATTTAGTTGGGCAAGGGTACATTCACCCGACAAAACTCAACTCCGACAAGACCTCGAAACAACTCCGACAGGGGTCGATTTTACTCCGACACGTCGCGAATTAACTTCGACACGCTTAGATTTTACTCCGACAAAACAAGATTTTCCCCCGAATCGACAGCGATGCAGCAAACTCAACTAGGTTAAAAATGAACAGGAAGTGTGTAAGAATTAACATTTCCCCGAGACAAACATCACGCTTTACAGCGTCCTAAGATTAAATCTTCAGCTGAAATAGTGAATTCGAAGATAGCAAAACATTCTGTTTTAATCAAGTTAAATAAAGGGAAGAAATAACTGTACTGTGAGTCCTGTAACAATTCTGAAACATGTCAGATTGCAGTAGAGACAGAGTTTGATGAACTTGAAAAATATTACTAGGACTAAACACAAAACATTTAAAAAACAAATGAGAAAAGTTTAGATCAAAGAAGCGATGGCCGATTTATGTTTCGCAATGTGACTAATCTGACAGTCGTGCAAAGCAACTGTTAAATCATGCTCATCTCTACCACACACCCATTTTCGACAAAACAAGCAATACACGAAAGGATTGCTCTTGAAACAATCAGCGCAAAAAACTTCACAAATTTCGATATTCTTTGTTTCGTTATCCTTTCGTGATTTTGACTTCAAAATACGTTTTAAGAACGTCTTTGGCAACGCACTCGCTCTTGTCGACAGACACGAAACAAGGTAGACGAATATCAGACTGCTGACTTGCTTCATCGCTGTCGATTCGGGGGAAAATCTTGTTTTGTCGGAGTAAAATCTAAGCGTGTCGAAGTTAATTCGCGACGTGTCGGAGTAAAATCGACCCCTGTCGGAGTTGTTTCGAGGTCTTGTCGGAGTTCAGTTTTGTCGGGTGAAACTCCGCTTCCCTTTAGTTGAAGAAAATGCTTGGACTGTTTCAACTAATATTACTAATATTATTAAATCGTACACAACATCCAATTGTAAGAGTTTATGTGCAAAGAATAATACAAAAAAAATGAAAAATGTGATCGACTTCGAAATTTAAAAAGAAATTTCTAATTTTTAAAAAAACATCGTTGCCTGTTAAAAATTAACGAAATCATCAAAATCATGTGCGCGTGTCTTCAAAATCTAAAAATTTATTACGACTAAACTATACATCTGATACATCCAAATTGAATAAACTTTACAGCAATTAATACATAATGATAAGTAATTATTTTCTTTAAAAATTCAAATGAACATTAGTTCATATTAGTACAAAAATATAGCAGGATATCTGGGAGCTAGGCAGTAATTTACTGCTTTAAGCAGAAAATCTATAAGTAATTGCGACTAAACTATCAATTTAAATTTATTGAACTTTACGGCAATCGATAGCACTTAACAAGTAATCCGTTTCTTTTTTAATTCAAATGACCATAAGTTAACACTAGCACAAAATATATAAACTTGAAGAGTAGCTGGGAACTAGGCAGTAATTTACTGCTATATGAGTGAAAATTTAAAAAAAAATATTATGGCTAAACTATAGCTCTAAACCAACAAAACTTAACGTCAATGGAAAGGCCCTTGCTGAGAGCTATCTATTTCTGCAAAAAAACAGATCAAAATCTTAAATTAGAAAGAATTTAAGAAAAATTATATCTCCGTTTCCTCGGATGGGTCGAGTATAGAACTTCATCGCAAAAACCACAAAAACCGAAAAACGAAGCTAGATATTTGTCCATAGAATTTCTTCCTATTTTTATTTTCCTTTTGAACTTTGTAGATTTAGATAGGTCTCACTAATAGCTATCGATTGCCGTATAGTTCAATGAATTTAGAGATATAGTTTGGCCACAATATTTTTTTTTATTTTGACTTATAGCAGTAAATTACTGCCTAGTTCCCAGCTCCATATGCTTATATATTTGGTGCTAGTGTGAAATTATGGCCATTGACTCATTGAATTACGAAAGAAAACGGATAACATTAAGAGCTATCCATTGCTGTAAAGTTCAATACATTTAAATTTATAGTTTAGTCGGGTTATTTTTAAGATTTTTACATATGGCAGTAAAATACTGCCTATAGTTCCCAACTACTCAATATCCTGTTATATGAATTCCTATAGTATGAAATAAAGGTCATTTGAATTTTTAAAGAATATAACTACTTATCAAGATTGTATCAATTGCTTTAATAAAGTTTATTCATTTCGAATGTATAGTTGTCGTAATTACTTTTAGATTTTGAAGACACGCACACGATTTTTGTTCAAGTTTAACAGGCAATCAATGCTTATTTATATATACTAGAAATTCCTTTTTTTAAATTTCTAAGTCGATTACATTTGGTGTATTATTCTTTGTACATAAACTCTTACAATTTTATGTTGTGTAACGAGTAATATTACTAATATTAGTTGGGGGGCAGTCCTAACATTTTCCTCAACTAAAAGCTGGCCTAATACACAAATAATATTGCCTAATGACAAATATCTAGCCTTCGTTTTCGGTTTTTGTGGTTTTTTGCGATGAAGTTCTATACGCGACCCATCCGAGAAAACGGAGATATAATTTTTCTTAAATTCTTTCTAATTTAAGATTTTGGATCTGTTTTTTGCAGAAATAGATAGCTCTCAAGGCAAGGGCTTTCCATTGACGTTAAGTTTGTTGGTTTAGAGCTATAGTTTAGCCATAATATTTTTTTTTTAATTTTCTCTCATATAGCAGTAAATTACTGCCTAGTTCCCAGCTACTCTTCAAGTTTATATATTTTGTGCTAGTGTTAACTTATGGTCATTTGAATTAAAAAAGAAACGGATTACTTGTTAAGTGCTATCGATTGCCGTAAAGTTCAATAAATTTAAATTGATAGTTTAGTCGCAATTACTTTATAGATTTTCTGCTTAAAGCAGTAAAATTACTGCCTAGCTCCCAGATATCCTGCTATATTTTGTACTAATATGAACTAATGTTCATTTGAATTTTTAAAAGAAAATAATTACTTATCATTATGTATTAATTGCT